>PVIW01002128.1:0-182499 GCA_004026585.1 Noctilio leporinus
TTGTTAGTTTTGCTCATTATTGTCCTGTAATGGGTGAGATCATATGATATTTGTCCTTCACTGACTGGCTTATTTCACTAAGCATAATATTCTCCAGTTCCATCCATGTTGTTGCAAAGGGTACAAGTTCCTTCTTTCTTTCTGCCATATAGAATTCCATTGTGTAAATGTACCAAAGTTTTTTGATCCAATCATCCACTGATGGGCACATTTTAAGTGATAGTATTGCTTACCTCCTTCCTGTTTCCATCTTGTCTCCTGCACTAGACGGAGTGTGTCTGTGACATGTGTGGTACATACAGTAAGCCCTCAGTAAACACCTGTGACTTAGTGCAGTGCAACATGCTCCAACTTAGAGGATGGATCCAGCTTTGTGCAGTCCCGCCCCAGGTACTAGCCGTGTAAACTTTCACAGTCCCTTAAGCCTTCTGAGCCTTAGAATGCTAACGCAAATACAAAATTCCTGCCTTGTCCATTTCCCAAGGGGTTATTCGGATTCAGTTACTTAGTGTACAGGAAGGAATTTAGACCAATAAAGTGCCACATGAGTCTAAGAAAAAATGATCGAGTACTGGTAATTAGATTGAGGCGAGAGTTGCTGTTTCAGGTCACTGAAACACAAGCTTCCTTGTTTCAGGTCACCGAATGAAATAAACTGGTACGTATGAATTTTCTATAATCATCTCCAGTACTGTTAGGAAGGTTTACCAAGTAAATGAAGACAACCAAGCCATGGCTAGAATTAAGCAGGAATGATGAGGCAAATGACAGTAGTCTCTCACTGCTTTGGAAGTTTTATATGGTGCTTATCCTAAGATAGGCCAATGGTTAAGTAAAGTATATTTAGATATCAGAATCTTAAGCAACTAGGCGAGTGTGACATAGAGGTGGCTTAGTGGCTTAGTGGTAAGACTGGGTATTAAAAGAGCCTTCGAAGGCCCCATCCTGAAGTTAATGTAACCATGTTCTGCTACCTCCTTAATTTTATGTGGTAGAGTCAAACAAAAAGACTTTTAGAAATTTCCATTAAAAACTTCTGGCAATTCAGAAAGGCTGGATACCAGAAACATAATGTAACTAGATATGGAAAGTTTTGAATATTAATGCTTTTTAAACATTAAATTATCAAGCCCTCGTTGGTGGTGTAGTGGGTAAGGTGCCGGCCTGTGAACCCAAAGGTAGCTGGTTTGATTCCTAGCCAGGACATATATCCAGGTTGCAAGACTGGTCTCCAACCAGATCCGTGGCTGGAAGCAGGTGAAAGGCAACCCTACATAGATGTCTCTCTCCCTCTCTGCCTCTCTCCCTCCCCCTCTCTCTGGAAATAATAAATAAAATCTTTTTAAAAACCCATCAAATTACCTAAGACAATATTATCTAATTCTTAAATGAACTATTTTGGTAACTCTAGTAAATAATCTGACTGGTTCCTTTCAAAGTTTCAAAATTTCCTGAATTTCAAGCCCTAAAATTATGAAGTGCCTTTGGCTGGAGAACCAGGAGCATTCATTTTAAAGATGAGCCATGAGGGGAAAGTGCACCCAAATATTTTTTGAGAAAAAAAAAAAATCATGGATCATCTTGAATGTGGAACAACTCAATTTATCACCTATTTCTTTAATATTTTAACCTATTTTACTTAGAAAAACCTATCTAAATATACTCTTTGTGGATTCATAGTTTGATTTCAATTAAGTCAATACCTGTGTCTTAAAATTATAGTGAATTATATCCATTAATGCTTATCTTATTCTGTGACAGCTTCCTGCTCATAGTCATGCATAGGAATGATGTGTCAGTTAAGTAATTGTTTCTACTTCTCCTAAATGCTATGATACCATCGGGCTTCCATGAGGAGGATACATAGCAAAAGAAATGTGAGGTATTGTTACCAGCAAACTTAGGAGAGGATAATGGGCAGGATGAAACACATGTGCATAACGTTCATGGGGGCCCTGTTCATCCATCAAACAAGCATTTTCTGACTGTCAAATTTGACACAGACCATGATAACTTACCTCTAAGTGCATCATGGCTATTTCATGGGGAGAAGATACAAAATTACGCAAAAGAGAATATAAACCTTAGAGTGTAACATCAGAGTGCTCACATGGCTTCTCTGTACTACTGCGTGTTGGTGGGCGAAGTGTTGGTTTGGGGGCCCTGGAGGCCTGTTCTATGTGCATGTGTGCTCTGGGCCGTGAATTATCCGATGGACAAGAGCAAAGAGCAGCATTTCAACCCTTTCTCAAGAGATCCAGACAAATAATAGTAAGTTCTCATTACTATATGATAATGTATCTTAAAAGTCAGTGTAATTTTTAAGCTAAAAAGGCTTGAAGTTCAAGAACAGCTCTAGGCCATATTGAGTAAATACCCCCCAAATTGTAAAGCCTTTCTGCATATTAATCCAGGTAACTTTGAGCAGTTGAATGACTAGGCAGAGTTAGGGCACAGGCTGCAAAAGGACCCCCCCCCCCCCCCGGGGCAGCATCATCACCAAGTTGACTTGGGAATTGCCTGAAAAGTTCATCAGTATAAATTTTCCCAGGACACAGATTTCCTTTACTATTACTAAGGGTATGTGAAAAAGTGCTCTTATTATTTTGGTGTATAGGACAGTATTTTGCCTATTATACATAGTGGACACTAGGTGGTTTGATTTTGACTTTTTATTAGATAGAATACTATGTAAATTGGTGATGGTGTAGATAACACAACATATTACCGAGATATGAGAATTGTTATGACATGGTTATAAAGAATAATTTCAAAAATGTTATTAAGAAGCTGTGTTTCATAAACTGTCTTCTGGATTTATCTTAAGTTTTATGAAAAATACTTGTTGACTGCGGTAATAAGGTCCTCCCATGTGCTGTGATTTTGAGGAACCTACTTTTCTCAGGTATCAAACTTATCTTCCTTTAACTAAGGCATCCAAATGGAAACAATGAGGGTGCCATTCATGATGACACCAGGACAGCTGGCTTAACCTAGACTGTCCCAAGCATTCGGGATGTGTGGTTACTCTACCCGTAGCCCTGTTTTCATTAAATATGACAAGTACTTATTGAGTAGTTGTGTGTGCAAGACAAAATGTTTTGGACCAAAGGTATATACAAAGAAATACCAAAGAGATACCAGATTTCCCTTTCATTAGTCTCCTTCTTCACCATCAACCAATAGTGTTCTGCTCTGACGTATTTTATTTATTTTTATGTGAGCAGTGTGTTACCGGGCCTCTAATATTTGAAAACCACCCAAGGAGTAGAGTAGAAGAACAAGTTCAGGGTCAGGAGGGCAAGTACACTCCTCTTCGGGTGAGCCTAGAAGTGTGGATAGAAGGACTAAGGGTGGAAGTGTAAGAGTCAGCCTCCCTGGGTCAGAGGAGGCCCTTGTCCTGTCACATTGGCTGAAGAAGGCATGGGGGGAGAATGAGTTGAACCTGGCTTTTTAGCTTATTGTGGGGGCGCTGTGGGAGCTAACTATTGACATTATGGAGGACTTTCTCCGTACCCTCAGGAGAGGGTCATTCCTTTGCCCAGGATTGCTTAGATAACTGGTTTTACTTTTCTTTCTCTTATTTGCCATCCAGTTTAGCTTTGCTGCCTTTCATGAGTTTTTCTTTTCCATTTCTTAGTTGGTATTTTCTTTCAGAATAGAACTGAAATCAACATGTGTGTGTAGACAAACACATTCATTTATACACACACACATCACCATGAGTAGTTCTTCTTGATCCACAAACACATTTTTTCATATCCCAACTAACCGATGCATGCAACTGAAACGAAGGTGCACCTTT
The DNA here is from genome assembly GCA_004026585.1 of Noctilio leporinus. NCBI lineage: Eukaryota > Metazoa > Chordata > Mammalia > Chiroptera > Noctilionidae > Noctilio > Noctilio leporinus. The sequence continues at coordinate 3,806 of PVIW01002128.1, forward strand.
TCTTCTCACTTCCTGCAAAAAAAAGGTCCTGTGAAATCTGTGGTATTTGCAAGTGTGAAAGTATTGGTCGTGTGAAAATTTTCAGTTTTCAAGCCAGCAGAAGACAGCAGGGACTTGCATGTCACCGGGTTTTACATGCTCCGTGCTGGGAGGAGCAGCGGGGTGGTGGTGAGACTTGCCACCTCTGAAAGGGCATGATCTCCCACGCCAGTAAAATGAGACTAAGGAAGATGGACTTTCCAGGACTAATTGGGATGGTTTACATGAATATTTAGATAATGTTAGCATGTCCTAAGGTATGTATCTGGTCACCCTTATTATGTTATCTCCAGATGGAACAATAAAGAGGCAAACTTAAAAAAGTGAAAATGCAGAATGGCATAAAATACTCTCAGGCTATGATTTATAAGCCCCACCAGAGGTTCTCCAATAGTCTGAGTTTGCTCTAATCTCAGGCTTATTTTCATAGGGCCCTGCGGCTAAAATGAATATCCAACAATTTGTTAATTAGGGGCCAGTATCTCCAAGGTAGGCATCGGAAGTCAATCTGTTTTTCTTAGCAAATTATGAAAATTCCCCCCACACACCTGTGAGTCTGCTGTGGCCACCTAGGTGCCCCGGAGCACAGTTTGGAAATCATAAAGGCACCAGCTTGTTTGACCCTCTGACTACTATTTTTTTTTTTTAAGATTTTATTTCATTATTTTTAGAAAGAGGGAAAGGGAGAGAGGCAGAGAGGGAGAGAGACATCAATGTATGGTTGTGTTTCACCTGCCTCCAGCCACAGACCTGGCTGGAGACCTGGTTTGCAACCTGGTTATGTGCCCTGGCTGGGGAATCGAACCTGCGACCTTTGGGTTTGCAGGCTGGCGCCCTAGCCACTGTGCTACCAGGCAGGGCTTGACTCTCTGACTACTATTTAATAAACATTCAGCACATTCTGTGCTGCTCATTCGTGACTTCCCCTCTCCAAAACATTTTGATCAGTTTAGACGGTGTGGGCTTTGGAAAGGCAAACTTAAGGAAGAAAGCGGAGTTCAGGTTAGGTGCTGCGTGTCTGAAAGCCTCCGAGAGTCTAAAGCAAAATGGGAGGAAACCGAGACCCAGTACCCCAGCACACTGTATCCCTTACGGGAATATCTGCTTTCATGGCTCCTGGGAGCACCTCTGCAGTCAGGGGAGCCATGGGGGAGCCACCTGACTGTCACCTGCACAGTGACACGTGTGAAAGGCCTGCCTCCGGTTTACTGCTCCTCCCTCCAGGCTCTGGAAACAAACATCAGTACAACACGGTCCATTTAACCATCTTCCAGGACTTTCAGTCCCTTTTAAGTTGCCGCCTACGGGTATTTGGGCCCGTGTGAAAAGCTAATTAAGGCTTCGGGAAAAAGAAGTCTTGCCTGTGTAGCCTTTTAAGCTCCCAGACCAATTAACCCGTCGGGTCGTATGTATGATATGCTATACTTGTATGTTAAGACTTACAAATTACAATGTGAGGGCCCGAACAACTTCACCAGTCCTGAGCCGCAGAGTTTTAGGTTTGAGTTGCTGGAGGACTGAGCGAGACAAGAGCTCTTGCAGGTGAGCAGATGTTAAAATGATTTTCCCCCCTAAAATGCATCATCAATTCCTCCCCATTCTGCAAAGCTATAATTACATATACAGAAGTAGCTGGAGTGAACCTTGGGGCTAAATGACTTTTTAACATTGAACTAGTATTAGAAATAAGCCTTTCTAAAATTCATCATAAATTGTTTCGCATCCTTAAATGCTGCCGCTATAGACACAGATGTGGCTGGTGGGGACCTTTCAGGGGTAAGCAATGTTGCTGCTACATTGCAATCAGAGAAAAGCCATTCCTGTCTGCAGAACCATATTTCTTGACATGGAACACACAGCATGCTGCCTCCATCAGGTTCCAGTGTGCATCTGCACCTATAGACCTCCTTGCATTCCCTGCATGCGTTCCCCACCCTCATCTCCCCTCACTCTCCTCTCTCCCCATTTTACCCACTCTTTGCTACCACCACATGTGAGAGCATGGCCTGTGGACCCCCTCTGAGGAGCCCTTTCAAACAGCAGCCCCCTAGAATCACAGCCTGGGGGGTGGGGGGGTGGGGAGTCCAGGCATCAGCATCGTCAATGAACTTCCCTTGCGATTCTTATGTTAAAGCAAAAAAATTATTTTTTGCTTTGGGGGTACCCTGTGCTCAAATGTACTTCCTTCCTGGGAGGTCAGTATCTTTCTGACCTCTGCTTATTTCTTCAGGGGACTCTGGTCCTGCTGATTGAATATCAAGGCGTTTTTTTCTTGTATTCTGTGTTGATGTTCATGGGTATTATAGGAGAGGAGATGGAAAGGAACACGGAGCTGGGAGGGAAGGTCAGTTCAGTGTGACATTAACCGAAACAGCTTCGGAAGGTGCTGTAAGCTCTTTGGATCCTGCCTGTCTTCTGCGCCTACTGCTACCCTCCAGCTACCCGAGGTAACGTTTCATAGAACTTCTGCCCTGTGCCTCAGTTCCTCATCTAGTATAGAGAGGGAACATGGATACCTTAACGAGTGATTACAGGAATTAAATCGGAATATGCCGAGAGACATTAGATGTCTGAAAATAGGAAACACTCATTGGCTATAAGTATTATTAGGCCCACTTTACAGATGAAGCAGTTGGGGATAGAAAAAAGGGAACATGATAAGCAGATTGTGACTTATACACAGCAAACCAGAAGGCAACTTGCACTCCCATCTCCCTTATTCTACAGCCTTAAATGTTTCTTTTAGAAGCAGAGGCTTCTAAAGCATCAGGTTTTTGCATTATTGGGATTTTATTTCTTCCCTTCTCTCCGGGCTCCTCTCCTCTGCCTCTCGTATTCCCCCTGCTTCTCTCACTCACTAGGTAGCCCTTCGTGAAATTTAAAGCTGAATATGTTATTTGTGGTCTCACTGAAAGCAATGTCTTTTCCCCCTGTTAAAAAAAAAGGTTATTGTATTTGATGTCCTTTCACCATGCACAACAGGTGTGCACAGTGAGGCATGAAAAGAGCCCCGAACATGATCCATGGTCCTTTAAGGCCTGAACACTGGTCTGTAAACCATAACCCTCTTCACCTCTCATCAGTGTCCTGATTCATCAACCTGAAACACTCTCTGACTCAGGGAACCAATATGGAGCACCTGCTCTGCGCTACAACATAGTCACTTATTACAGTGCTTCTGAGACATCGATGTACAAACACATCACGTGTGCTCTTATTAAAATACAAAGTCTGGTTTCGTTAGCACAGGACAAGACTTGGGACTACACCTACAACAAGCGCCTGGGTGAGGATTCTGATGCCCGCTTGAGCTTGAAGAGCAAAGGGCTAAATTACACTTAAGTAATAAAATAGCCCCCAGTGCCAGTACTGTAAAACAACACGGTTTATTTTCCATTCAAGCTTCGTTTTCATCGTGGGAGCATGGGCTCGCTCTGCTCCGTGCCTCCTCACTCCGGAGTTCTGGTTGACAGGAGAGGCACCACCTGCAACATGGCTAGTACCGGGGAAATTTGGGTTCTCACATTGGCAATTAGGAGAGAAGTGCCACATGCCATTTGCACTAACAACTAGTTGGCCAGAACTGGTCACATGGCTCTATCCAAATGGCTGGGGAGACAGGAAATGCCTGGAAGCCAGGGAGCTGGTTATGACTAGCACACTGTTAAAGAGACATCGAGGTGTCAGAGAGGATAACCTGCTAATACTCCTAAGGAGGCAATCACGGCCACACCAATGATTCTCCTGTTCGTAGCAGGCACACAAATAGCACAATCACAGGCCCTGAGGCATCCATGAAGCCTGGGACAGTGGGCAGACCAATTTGGACCAATGTATCCCATGCAATATGTGACCCAAGGAGACCAGGGTTGACCAATGACTAGGGTGTCAGGTGCCAGGGGGTGGGGCATTTCCTTTTGCTTTGATGATACTTAAAACCCTGAAATTTTTGCATAATTCTGGGGAAGGGAAGAAAGTACCAAAGTGACTGAGATTAAATTTCCTGCCACAGGATGCTTCGTGTCGGGTTTAATTTGATTTAAAGGAAAGCAATTTTTCTGACACTGCTGAGAGTAAGCTTCGTATCCACTAGAGCTATTAGCTGTGTAAACCACTGTAGTCCAGCACTTAATGCAGGACATTTTAGACAAAGATATCTTAAATGCTCTTGATGATGATAAAATAAACTCTTTGGATGCTTTAACGCCAACTAAATTGACATATTGACTTAGAAAAGTCTCACACCAATCTCTTTCTAAATTTGTATGGGGACTCAGTTAATGGGGTGATAGGATCCATTGGTACTGAATCATTTGTTCATGGTTGCACAGGTAATTCCTTTTCATCTGTTTTCATCTGACATTTTTCTGTAATACTCTCTGGCTGCCTTGCTTTTATCTCAAGATAAAGAGAAGGTATTAGCCATGTAATGATGAGAAAGTAGCCGTAGTAAACATTGAGCTAATGTTGTCTTGTAAAAAATAAAAAAGCCAGGCTCATCCAATGAAGGTTTTATTACTTGACACTCAGAAACATCTATTGGAGCCATAGCCACTATGCCACCATAAATGTGTATTTTATTAATTGAAATTTGTAATTAAAATACTGCATTTTTATTTAGTGGCCCCAATGTTATCTTCAGTTGCATTATAATGTACTCGTAGGTGATCAAACAGGATTTATGTGATCACAAGACATAGGTTGGGAGAGAATGTTTCTTCTTTTCCCTATGAAATACACACATTATAATGTCTGCCCACCTTGTGGACCTGTTTCCCTCTCATTCTTACTATATATATGCATTGGATTATAGGATTAGTTAGTATATCATTAACTAAGTTCAAATCTCCTGGTTATTTCTGACTTTTGCACATATGACTTTTGTCTTAGTGTAATTACCTGCTAGAAATTTGCTGATCATTTTCCTTAAGCAGTAGCTATTATATTTTCTGCTATGAATTTCACTTTGTAAAATTAGTAAAATACTATTTTTAAGAAAATGGTACAATTACATGAACATTTTTATTTAGTAAGAACAAACATTTTTTCAGATGTGTTTTTGGGGTTTATTGTCAACTAATAAATCCCCACATGGATTATTCCTTTAATCATATCTCATGTTTTTTGTCTTATAAACAAATTGATCAAGATGATAATTCATATATAATAAAAATAAAAAGAGAAAATAATCTATCTAATAAACAACTTTCATGAGACAGTTTGCAGCCCATGTATTTTAGCTACAAAGAAAGAAACCTTTCTGTGGAATCCAGAATCCTTTCAATCCCAGCACAAACCACATGAATGCAGTTTATTTAAGCTGGAGTTTAATTCAAGGATCTTACTTTAAATCATGATTGCATCTGTGTTTTCCATTCTATTCACATTTTAGGTTGTGTATGTGTGTTTGTAAATTATATACTGGGTCTTGGGTTCATTGTGGCATGTCCCTTAGAAAACTTTAAAAAATGCTTGCATTTGATTTTTTCCTAATGCAATTTTATTTGCCTGTATTTCACCTCATCATTTTATATGACAAGGAAGCAACTGGCTAAAGAATTGACAAATGTGTCAAAAGTCTATAGTGTCTTTTTTCCATTAACAACTGTAATTTTTCCCAGGAGGTGATTACCAAGGTAACTGCTTGTTGATTACCCTTTCGTTTTAGGCTACTGTGTATTCTCATGGAATATTTCACCATTTTTGCTGGTCTTATTGAAGATCAGTCAGTGAGGGTCATCCTAAGTAAGGAAGAAAAAAGTGTACATGTTTAATATAAAAGATGTTGATATTGGCATAGCATGGTTTTGCTTTTTTATGCTGTGTTGTTAACAGTAGAATAACAAAATAGATTCTGCTATGTCTATCTAGAGGGGTTTTTTTCCTACAAATTTATATGACACTTGATTCAGATAAGTTGGTTGGAAAGATGGAAACGCGCAAGGACCTTTCACTGTCACTAAAATTGCTCCTGCCCTTAATCAACTGAATACATGATTAGAATTATGAACAAGCTTTACAATTTTTCCTCTTCTTCCTTGGTTCTTGATAGAATGTTATTTGCATTTCATGGTGGAGTATAAAAAAAACACTGGAATATAATTAGTTGATGTTTGTATGAGATAAAGCCACACTTGGGTTGGACTCCAGCAATACCCTTGAAGTTAAATAGGGGAATTTGTGGTAGAAAAATAAGTGTTCTCCTAAAACTCTGACCTTGTCACTGTCTCAGCAGTGACTTGCAATTTCAAATCATTGTCTGAATAATAAAGCAGTGTTTGTATTTCCTGTGATGTTGAGAAATGAATGCTAAATATGTAGTCACTTAGCTTTCATTTGCTCAGTGTGACAAAACCCAATGACCCAGGAATTATAAGTGACTACTGATGTCTACGCTGCTGGCTGTAGTGCTCTGTGGATTTTTGGGGTAGAAATTGTCATTGTAGGTGGACTACTTAACTGAGCTCCTGAGACACTAGCAAAAAGATTTTTTTTAAGTTTATTCATCAAGGAAAAACAGCAGGTACTGTTCATGATGTGCTACACTTAAGATGTCCGTCTTTTTCTTGCATATTTAAAAGTCTGTAGACAGCCCTGGCTGGTGGCTCAGTGGATAGGCCTGTGAACCCAAAGGTCACTGGTTCAATTCCCAGTCAGGGCACATAACCAGCTTGCAAACCAGGTCTCTAGTTAGGTCCATAGCTGGAGGCAGGTGAAAGGCAACCACACATTGATGTTTCTCTCCCTTTCTTCATTCCTCTCTGCCCTTCTCTCTAAAAATAATGAATTAAAAAAAATCTTTACAAATATGTAGAAAAGTTTTCATTTTTTAAATGATGGAAAGGAAATGTTTCCTTATAGTTAAAAATTACTGTAGGTAAATCATCATTTCTAAATGATAGAAAGTGTATCATGCCTTTTTCTTAGTTAACTCAGAATAAAACATATGTAACAAAATTGCTGTACTGTCTAAAATTCTGCTCCAAGCACTGGTGTTCTGTCAATGAACAAGGTAGTCAAGCTTCCAGCTCTCACATTATTGATTAAGGGATTAGGGACCACAGATCATTTACAAGCAATTACAGCAATGATCTGAAGAAAATTCATGTAACATGGGGTGGAGGGAGTGATCAAGGTAGGTTTTCCTTAAAGAGACTTTGGAGCTGAGGCTGGATGACCAGAAACCAGACGTGTGAATTCTACACAAGGTGCATCAAGGAAAGGGAACTTCTAGGACAGTTTTGATATGTGTAGTTTCTAAGAGCAGGGAATATGGAGGGAAGGAAGGAAATGTAGAAGGAGGAACATAGAGAAGAGGCCTATCAAACAGCCAGGGTCCAAGCTGTGGAAGACTGTGGAATTTGGTGTGTGGTTTGAAATCTATTCTTAGTGAAGATGAGGAAACATTGAAAAGATCCCCTTGATCTGAATTATGCCTTTAAAAGAGCACGTTGCTCTTTGTATGGAAGAAAATGGATTGAATGAGAGGAAAGAGCTGAAACAACAGGAGGAGGTGACTTGGCATCCAAAGAGGAAATAAGGCTGGGTCCTGCGCCAGCCATGGCCAGAACGCTCTTCTCAGGACTCTCCAAGTTACCCTTGCTGGGTAAAAACACTACCACTGAAACACTTCCCGCCTCACTGTCATGGAAAAGATGGATGCTTTTCCCACAGCCTTTTCCATCCCAGAGCTGGGGACTCTCAGCACCCTTTCCTCCATACGGAGATTGTTTTGAACCATCCAGGTGGTCTTGGTCCAATTGCATACATATAGCCTATTACTCTTAGGCACCAATAATAGCCCTACAGACCCAAAGATTAACTTAAACTAAGGAAAATTCAACTGCCAGAAGGTTAAGATAGTATTTTACTTTATTCCTTTATAGTACTGTGGGTTTGAGCTATGACTTGCAAGATAGGATTTACTGACCAGTAACAGAGTTTATCAAGCTGGGCTGTCATTCTAAAATCCTTCATTATGTAAGATGCAAATGTGTTGAAGAACCCTTTTTTAAAACTGTGCTCTGGGAGTCAATTTGGGGGATCCTGTCAGGCAATACAGTATGAGCAGGACCAGCTTCCTAAATGTGGAACCTGTGTAGCTGCACAGGCCTGGGCTTAACACATTGTTGACCAGAAATTGTATAGCAAAAGCTAATGCAAGTGCAAGCACGAGTTGACATGTTACCGGTCAACAACATTTGGGCTTGAAAATACGAATTTTTTCATGACTGGTCAACAATGTGTTACCATGGCTTCATACTTGGATTTGGTGCTGTCGCCATGGTGAATTTCTAGTAATTTTTAACCAGGAGCCTCTCCTTTTCATTTTACATTGAGCACCACAAATCTTGTAGCTGGTCCTACATGCAGGACTTGTCAAAGTGTTTTAAAATCTGTCCTGATATAAGTCAGAAAGGAAGAGGCAGGAGGGGAGCAGATTTGAATACAAGGGTTTTGAGCAATGCAAATTCATTGTAGAATCTGAGTTCATCTTGTTAGTCCATTGGTTATCAGGTCCATGTGCCGCCTGTGTCTACCTGACTTTGACCTTATAGCAGAATAAGCATGAGTTGTGATGGCCTCCAATTTTTGTAAAACTAAATTGACTCCACTCAGTCCTTTCTGTATTCTGAAATTAACTTCATCTTGCCATTGTTAGCCTAACAAATCTTTTGTTTTGTATCATTTTGGTAATAGGTAGAATTTCTTGCTTTGTTTTTAAGGCTCTTTGGTAAAAGAAAATGTGACCATCTCATTTCTGCCCAATGCTTCTTGGCCAAAAAAATAAAGGAAGAAAAATCAAGAAAACCTCACTTGCCTCTTATCCCCACATTCTGCTTTACTCTTACCTATTTTTTTCTAATTGCAACCTCACTTTTCTCATTCTAGTTATTTCCAAAAGCAATGGCTCACAGTTCACAAACAATTGAATCTAATGTCTTACAATTAAGTAAAATGTAATCAGAAATAAATCCATTAGAAGTTTTTGTAGACAAATTCAAAGTTGGGGAAAGATTACCCTCTGATAATCAAAGTACTTAGCATTTTCTATAATTTTGTTCTATAAGTCCAACTTTGTCATGTCTTGAATGAGGGCGATTATTTTCTTTTCATTATTTCATCACCGGCGCTTAGCATAGTGTGTTGAATTCAACAAGTCTTCAATGAATATACAGAAAGTAATTGAAAAAATATATACACAAATTTTAAACAGAAACCTCCCTAAATTAGAGTTCCATCACCACCTTCTTTAACAAGTCCAGCTCTTAGCTAGAGATCGATGCCTTTCAAGAAGGTTAATGAAGATGCACTGCATCTGTAACAGGAAGCTAAAATTAGACATTCCCCTCCTATTTCAGCTGGAACTATGAGGCATCTTTTACTCCCTCATTTAAATGAGGTTGGAGACCACCAAATCAAAGTGGGAAAACCTGGTGGTTAGGGACTGATTTTATGGCCGTGAGCTGACAGCCCACCTCCAGCCAATATAATCGTTTGGAGATAAGAACAGATTTTTTAGAGAGAGCTGCTGGTTTTCTGGGAATCCTGCTCTACCCCAGGACCGAAAGGGGTGAGGTATTCTTTACCTCACCTCAAGTCCATGTGCGGGACTTCCCTAGGACAACCTGGAGCTTGGGTGAAGCAGTGTCTTAGGTTTGACCCAACTGGGAGAAATCATGATGAGCAGGAACTGTTGCTTCTGGAGCACCTGTCAAGGGGCGCACGAGCTCTTACATCGTGGGTGTGCTAAAGGCTGCAGGGCAGAGGATGCTTGCTCTCTGTTGGCAAGATGAGGCCATGTAAAGAGGCCTGGCTTGAGAGAGTCCCAGATTGTCTCCATGGGAGGCTGCCTCGGGGAGAGAGGTGACCCCAGCAGAAAGAATATGAGGGTGCGCTTGAGGACCCTGAAAGGAACTAGCCACCACGGGAAAGAGTTTTATTCACAAAAAAAAAAAAAGAAAAAAGAAAAGAAAAAATAATCTGTAGATAAGAGATTCCTGCCTGACAAGATGAAGAGTCATCTTCAAACATCTAACTAAAGGCAGGGTGCTGATGACCAGCTGGTGAGACTCCTGCAGTCATATTTGTGGTTTCATGTGGTCAACTGTGATCTGAAAATATTAAATGGAAAAATCCAGGTATAAACGAGTTAGAAGTTTTAAGTTGCCCACAGCTCAGAGGAAAGGAATGCAATCTCACGTCCTCTGCTCCATCCCAGCCAGGACCTGAGTCTCCTCTTGTCCAGCATCTCCACTCTGTATAAGCCACCCACCCATTAGTCACCACTGTCAGTGTTATCAGATCAGGTACAGCAGTACAGAGGTGCTCGTGTTCAAGTGACCCTTAGTTTGCGTAATAATGGCTGTGAAGTGCAAAGCGACACCAGCAATTTGGATGTGCCAAAGAGAAGCTGTAAAGTGCATGCATGCATAGCAAAAAACGTAATATATATGGTTTGGCGTGATCCACGATTTCAGACATCCACTGGGAACTGGTAACCTGTCCCCCACAGATAAGGGGCAACTTATGGTACAGTGCTTTGAATGTAGAAAAATCAGATATTCGGTGGACACAAGGATGTATAACTTTCTTAGGCAAATATCGCAGGAATGATTATCAGCATTGCACCAGTGAGAATGAAGAGGGCCAGGTGAAGTGTCTTATATCAAACTGTATTTCTGGTAATGTCGGAGTGCAGTCCGGAGCCGTGGGGCGGAGAGGAGCCCAGAACAGCACAATGCTGCTGCCCCGGGGTTGTGATGGAAAGCAACTAGGTGTTCCAGAGGAGGCTTTAAGGCTGCCCTCCCTGTGGCTTTTGTAGCAGGCTGTTCAATTTATCCTTAGGCGAAGCCAAGCTTTTAATGCTGGTTACGCCTTGCCTGATGGGTACAGGACACTGGCCCTTCAAATATGAATAAACTCCATCCATGACCTCGGATAGCTTATGACACACAGGTTAAAGGCAACCATTGGCCATTTACTTAATACAGAACATTAGTCCAAGAAATTTTGCTTCTGTTCCTGCCACTTTAAAAGGAAGTGTTTGATCTTGGCTTTCCTACAGATTAAAAAATCCTCCAATTAAATATAGATGGCTACCTTTCTCCATCATCAAATTTTATTTCTTATATTTTAATGATGAGTTATGTTGGAATTTCTCAATCCTTCATGAGATTAGAAATGAATGTATATAAGGGCATATTTTTTCTCCATTGGCCTTTTATTCCTGGCTTTGTTAATGCGTAATATTTTGCTTCTCTGCATTCAGTCTCCATCTAATTTTTCCGCTAATGTAATTTACCACCTTCAGCAGTATCAGGCCTGGAAAATGCAAGATTGAAATGCCCATTAGCACAATGCCAGTATATTGAATTAACACATGTTTAAAAGGTCAGTCTACCCCAAACCTATTTCCATTTTTATTAATATTGATATATTTTTATCAAATGTATTGAGTGACATTGGTTAATGGGATAATAGAGGTTTCAAGTATACATTTCTATGCTACATGTTCCGTATATTGCATTGTGTGCCGACTACCCAGTGTGGCCTTAGAAAGGAAAGGTCCTGAAGGGATGGGAGATGGTAGCACCTGGCTCAGGGCCGGTGAGGGTGGTTTAGCCAAGAGGGACATTAGTGACCGGGACAGGAAGCAGATAACCCTGGAGGACCTTCTTGAAAAAGGAGGAACCTTTTCTTCCTTTCCCGCATCCCTTCCCTGGTGTGTCAGCTTCAAGTGTTGTTGGCCGTCTGTGTTCCTGCCCACCCAGGGAAGAAAAGCACGGTGTCTCAGACACTGAAAAGGACTGTGGGTGCAGGGCCTGGTGCGCTCCGCGCCTTGTCTGTGGAACCTGCTACCTGCAGGTGTTCTCTGACACCTGCTACCCCGGCAGCCTGCTTCTCCAAGCTGCCAGCTTGTCGTGGGGTCCCTGGCTCCTCTGTCTGTCCCCTCACATGGCTCAGGATTTACGCATTAAAACCCCATGTGCAGAGAGAGGATACCATTGGATTCAGAGAACATGTGAAGAGGTTGGCTTTAAGAAGAGGAGGACCATATTCTCTTCTGTATCAGGAAAAAAGTTTTAACAATAATGGAGAAAGATAAATGTAGGTTTATAGAGCTCCCATTGGAAAAAGAGAGCGGTTTCTTTATGTCACATTAAATATCACAGAACAGATTTATCTGAAAAAGTCTAACGTCCAGCTCCGTTGTACTGGGAGCACTACCTAGCAGTTCATGTGTTAAACCATTATCATCTGAACAGAAGACACTGTAACATTCCCCAGTGATTCCCAGGTTGGGGATAGGATTGTGGCATGCTTTATCTGGGGTGGCTAATCAGAATCTAAATAGGGCAGCTTTAAAAAACCCTCTTCAATCAATAATATAGTCAATAATGCAGCCTAACCTTTAAAAACCGCAAAGCATCATTTTCATTTGAAAACATTTAGGATGACTTAAAGATTTTTAAAAAATATTCATCAATAAGATGATTTCGTTTAAAAGAGACAAAGAACAATAGATTAACCAGAGTGATGTTTCCTATCAAATTCCTGAATTAATAGGAGAATAGGAGACCCATGTTTTTTCTATACCTTTATTTTCTGTTTCTCATGTCTTCATATGGAGAGATTAAGATGAGGAATTGTGTGCACTACATTAGCATTTTAAGTATAAGCCACTGGGCTTTGGCCCAGATGATTACTTGCAGAAACTGTGTTGATTAAGTGTGGAGTTGCCTTATGTTGCGCATAAGCAAAACTGTATTTTAATCAGCAAGTCCATATGCTTATAAGTAAGGCGAGTTTATAATAGGCCCAGTAAAACATAGATCCCTTTCATCAGGAATGTTGAATATAATCCTGAAGTCTTATAATAGTCTTCTTATTCTGATTCCTTTTTCCTAAATTGAATAAACAGAATGCAATCCTTGCAGCAATAGCATGTTACAAATCATTTCATAAAAGGTAATAAGACTGAGTTTCATCACTGTGAGTTGCTGCAGAAGACAGTTTAACATTTACAAGAATTTGACTTCCAAATCCTGCAAGCCCTAACTTTTGATTTGCATAATGGGTTTCTACTTTCAGGATCCTCTAGTTAAAAAGCTTTGAAGTTTTCAAGGCAAAAACTGAAGTCAATTGAAAATGTGTATAATTTCAAAGTTAATGCTTGCAATACAGTGGTGTAATTGGCTAGTACATGGAAGGGGAAACTCATTAAATTTTTAATATTTGACTTAATTTTTGAAATTTTAGAGTAGAACAATGGTGTGCAAAATTCTTAACGAACATTCACAAAGCATAAAGTAGAACTTTCTAATCGGTAGTTGTTTCATCAGTAGATTACTGAAAAACAGTACATCCTGAACTTGAACCCAAATATTTGATTTCAGAGTTTTTACTGTTTTCACTCCTCCTTGCCAACATTGAAATTTCTTTGCATAAAGATGTCAATTTATCAAAGCTACAGAGTGTTTCTTTAGAAATTACAAAGCCGGGGAGCACCTTTCTGTTTACTAGATGGAGTGCTGCCCAATTCATAAATTGCTAAATAAAGCAAATTAGATTTTTTTTAAGATTTTATTTATTATTCTTAGAGAGAGGGGAAGGGAGAGAGGCAGAGAGGGAGAGAGACATCAATGTATGGTTGCCTTTCACCTGCCTCCAGCTACAGACCTGGCTGGAGACCTGGCTTGCAACCTCATTATGTGCCCTGGTTGGGAATCGAACCAGCGACCTTTGGGTTTGCAGGCTGGCACCTTATCCACTGTGCCACCAGCCAGGGCTCCAATTAGATTTTTAAGAAAAAAGAAATTACAAGGCTGGATTTAGTGAATGAAGTGCAATATTTATTATAGTATTGCTATTCAAAAAACATTTCCAGAATGCAGTGGGATGAAGTCTATGTTACATGAATATGTTAAATTGATCATTGTATGAGCAGGATTTTTTTTTAATTTTATTGTTGTATTACATCCATCCCCTGAGCAGGACTTTTATATATGAACTGGCTTGCATTTTTGTATTATTTCCTGTGGCTTTTTCCCATGATGAGGCCATTTATTCATTCATTCATTCATTCAACAATTTATATACTAAATGCTACTATATTGTCAAGAGTTATACTGTCCTCAGAATAACATGGTGAATAGACAAAATCACTGCGGATGTAGGAGTTGAGTTGATCTGTGGTGAGGACTCCTAACAGAAGCTACTTTTCTCCTTCCTCTTTCCTTGGGGCTGGTGTAGGCATAGAGGTATAAAGCAGCTGGCAAACTTTAAGAACTTGGGTGTCTTCTTCATAAAAGCTCAGTAAGAAATGCTAACATTTTATGTTAGGTTCAGGAAACACTGGAGAAACAAATTATTTTACAGCATTTTTAGAATAAAATTAGATATAAGAGCAATGAAATCATGTCTGCTTCCATACAATCCATGGTATGTACACTGGCTTTGCCCTTTCCAGAGTTGAATTCAATTGCATTTAACAAGAGAATCTGTAGTAGATCACTCCTACATATCATTGCACCTGTGGCTTCATTCTTGAATTTTCCGGTTTTGGATTTGCAAGATAGGGAGACATAAAATTTCTTAGAATTAATTCAGGGCTAGAAACATGTCTTATTATAATAAGGTACCTAGTTTGGGTATCCATTAACTATTCCAAAACCAATTTGCATTCCCAGGGGATACCTCCGTGGAAACATTTTACATTGGTTTGAAATTATAAGATTGTATAATTCCTGATTTTATGTTAATGAGATTCTCGGTCTCATTCCTGGGACACAAAGAATAGTATGGCCCCAGTAATTAATTACATAGCAGGCTATAATTGCCATGTTCTATATCCCAATGGATTGTTTTCTTATTTTAATGCATTGGTTTCCAATGTGTTATGTGTTCTGGTTGGACTTCTGAATAGGCTTGTTCTTTAGCTGATTTTGTGGTTTGTTTTTAGCTGCCAATTTGTAGTCAGACTGTACAGGAGGGGTAACAAAAGCCCTTAATTTTGCCATGTGAAAATGTTTGAGGCATTTGCCCTCAAAAGCTCTTTTTGAGTGACTTGAGATTTTGCAGCAGCCGAAGTATCCAACTTGGAATAGCTGCATTCTCAGCAGCTTCACTGCTTTAAAAAATGTCCTTACATTAGCTTTTTTAGGGAGCAAAGAGACAGCTTTGCTAACAGTAGTGAGTTGTGCAACCACAGATGGCCTTCTTGCTGGAAATTACTGGAAAGGACAACAAATCTTGGGTCTTTGGGAAACAGCCATTCACACGTATCCATGTAGATATGTGTAACATGTACATTTGTGTAAGTAGGAAAGAAATAAATGGAAAGGGGTGAATTTGTATCACCACTACTAGTACTATTGATTTCTGTGGAATTTTATGAAGTGCTTTCACATAAATTAACTCATTTTATGCTCACAGTACAACTCTCTGGTAAAGTAGGTGAATAGTACCATTAGGAATTGAGACATACATAGATAGTCCAGGTCCTTGTCCAGAGTCACATGGCTAGTAAGTGCCAGAGCTAAAAATCATCTCCTAATTCCAAATGTGGTGTTTTGGTCAAAATGTCACAGTTGAAGTCCAGCTCCCTTATTTTTACCCTTATCACTTTTTCTAAACCTCCATTGACTCCTCAACAAATAGCATATATGATACCAACCTCATGGGCTTGTAGTGATTAACAAATGAAATGTATGTAGAGCATGCGGCATGCAAGGCCTGTCCCAAAAGTATCAAGCCAACGTTAATATAATTAAAAGTTCGCACAGCCAATACTTTCAGGACAGACCTTGTGTACCCTGTACATTATAAAAGCTCAGTGATTATTCATGTTTACTTGCATTTTTATTGAAAGCAAAACTGTATATAGTACTTACGTCCAAGTATCTTAAGTCCTTTTATAAATATTAATTTAATCCTCACAGCCTTTATTAGTACTGCCATTTTACATATGAAAAAACAGACTGCCTATCAGAGTCATGCCAACAAGGGTGGCCTCTCTAACTCTTATTTTTCCTACATCAAAGATGTTGGCACTCATTTTTCTTTGGAAATACAAAGCATATTAAACAAAGATCCTTTTGGTGCCTATTAAGAGATTATTTTAGTCTCTTTGTAATGTTTCATTTATTATCAATGGGTATTTTATCTCATGTACTCCTACATATTCCATTATGCTATATTTATATTTCTTTAATGCATTTAGTGAAGGCATTGTTAAATATTTAGAAAGATTTCTCCTTTCATGAAATTCAGAAATTGAAGGTAGCATTTAACAGGTTTCCTTGTCAACCATAGTAGTCATTTTTAGATTCTTTAAGGGAGTAATTGTTACCCACACAGTTCTGCTTTCTAAGAAAGTGTAAGTCTTCTCTTAAGGAAGACAGCAACCCTAACAACAATGCTCCGTACTCCAGCAACCACAATGAAAATGTGATATTCTTCCAGTCTTGATTGGGGAAGGGCAAGAAAGAAGAGGGGAACTACCAGAGGGCCATATTCTGCCTGCCTTTGGCCTTCAGAAGCCAGAGCCATGCCCTTTGCTTGTTCTAAGAGGCTGTAAAAAGACTGTGGGGCACTTAGACATTTGGAAGTGATGTAGAGCTTCATTAATTATATTACCAAGTACTTTATCAAATATAAGTCATCATATAAATTACATTAACTAGTGCTTTTATCAAATATAAGCCACTACATAGCCTGTAACTAACAAAGGTCCAATACGAGGCTTGAGTCACTCTAATCAATTCTAAAAATAGGCCAGTATAAAATATAGTTTCTGGTAATAAAACATTTTGCTATGTGAATTTGAATTTAACTTGTCACACTTATGTTTTGAAAATAATTATTGCCGAGAATTGGGAGAGCAGTTGGCTTTCTTTTTGTAAAATTCAGTCACTTTCAGCCCTGGCTGGTGGCACAGTGGACTGGCGTGGCCTGCAAACCCAAAGGTCGCTGGTTCGATTCCCAGTCAGGGCACATAACTAGGTTGCAAGCCAGGTCTCCAGCCAAGTCTGTAGCTGGAGGCAGGTGAAAGGCAACCATACATTGATGCTTCTCTCCCTTTCTTCCTCCCTCCCTGTCCTTCTCTCTGAAAATAATAAATAAAATCTTTTAAAAACAAATAAATAAAATATATGAAACAAGCTTGTTTTATATTAAAATTCTAATTTGATTTTAAAGTAAAATGTATAGGATGACCTATAGAATATTGACATTTTTGTAGGTAAAAAAAATGGTCAATTATCGGTAATTTTTTAGAATTTACAGCGTTCAGCATAGTATTTTTAGTGTAGTCTAAGTCTTTGTGTGTCTAGGTTGCTTTTCTGGAAAGCCATGCTGGGACATATTAATTGTGTTGCCCTGGAGTCCTGCAACTTATTTCTTAACGACTCACTATTAATCTCAGTGCCTTCTTTGGTTGCATGTAGTACAACTATAACTTCTAGCTCCAGTTCTACAAACTCCAGATTAAGATAAGAATTGTGTTACTGGAAAAATGAAGACATTACTAAGGCGATAACTCTGCAAAGTGAACCCATGTTTCCTCACCATGTTCACAGGGTGATTTTAGGTGGCTTCTCCAAGGACATTGAATGGAGCTTGTGTAACTTTGAGATACAGCTTTTAACCTACTTCCAACAAAGCAGACAGAATGATTCTTGTAAAATATGGTAACTGTATGATGATCCTTTTGCTCAGACGCTCTCTTGGCCTCATTCCTTAATGATCTTGAAGCTTTATATGATCTGCCCTCATTCCACTGACCCCAAGCACCATCTTTTTTTTTTTTTTTTTTTTAAGATTTTATTTAATTATTTTTAGAAAGAGGGGAAGGGAGAGAGGCAGAGAGGGAGAGAGACATCATTGTATGGTTGCTTTTCACCTGCCTCCAGCCACAGACCTGACTGGAGTCCTGGTTTGCAACCTGGTTATGTGCCCTGGCTGGGGAATCGAACCTGCGACCTTTGGGTTTGCAAGCTGGCGCCTTATCCACTGTGCTACCAGCCAGGGCAGCACCATCTTTTGACTTCACCTCCTGCTTCTCACTCCTCCCTTTCTCTGCTCAGACACCTTGTTCCTCTAGCACACAAAGCTAGTAAAATGCTCCTACCCCAGACACGCTCACAGCTCCTTCCTTCAGGGCTTTCTCAAAAGTGGGGTGATGGAAGGGCCCTACCTCAGTTCTCTATGTGAGAGCATGCATGTACACTTGTAGTCAATGTCCCTTTTACTCCACTTTAACACTCAGCACTTTTACTACTTGATTTGTTATTCATTGGTTTGTTTATTTCCTTATGACTTGTCTACCTCTGTAAGAATGAGGACTCCATGGTGGTGGATATTTTCCCAGCTTTGAGTATCCTTGTGCCCAGAACAGACAGGACCTGGTGCACACTAGTCATTCAAGGGATGACTGAACAGTCCCTTTCAGTTCATGAAAGACAGGGGGATGGTGATGAGGAGCAGCCATTCCCAATGGGGGAGGGATTATTCTTTAGATTAACTCTAGCTATCTCTGAGAGGCTACAGGCCAATACCATTCTATTTCTTTTTTCTGTCACCTTTTTGTAGCAATAGCTATTTAGTAATTATATTGTAATCTTATTGTAAATGAATAAGTTAAACAGTCCAATTTTTTAATGGAAACGTTCTTGAAGTACAACATATACCCAGTTCTTATAAAGTGTGTAATAGAGGTTATATGTGGATATGGGAGAAATCATATAGGTGATAATGAATTGACTAGCATCTGGTAAACATTACTTTCATTAATGCACCTTTTACTATGGAAATGACCTATTCCTTTCATGATGCTTTTACTCTGGTAAATTCAGTTTACGAGAAGCTCATAGAGAGTTCAATGAATAACCCCCGTGCGAGTGGCCTGAGGCTGTCGAGGCTGGTGTCATGGGAGACTTCCACAGGAGGCCACGTTGAAGCTGCATCTAGTGGGATAGAGCAGAAACTGGAAGTTAATATCCATTTTTTCCAGAAAACAGAAAGAAAGCCTGGAGGTGTAAAGCTCTATGATGCTTTCAGAAAATTGAAAATGTTCAGGTGTTGATGACCATAATTGATGTAGAAAATGACGAACTTGTTTTCTCTAGGAACTTAGACTTGGAAAATTGATAAAATGTTAGCTTCCAAATGGATCCAGGACCAAAAGTAGGTTGAGCTTAGGGTGCAATTACATTCCAAATATCAAGGGATGGAGCTGGAAGCATTTGGGCTTCATTCGTATCATTTATTAATGATTTTTACACTAAGAGAAGCATTTTCATGCATGGGTGAGGAAATGTTTTATGGATAGTTTTCTGCTTCCCAAGGTAGGCCTCATGTCAGCTCTTTAAAATGCAGAAGTGAGAGCCCTTGCTTGTGTGGACTGAGTGCAAGCCTGCAAACCAGAGGGTTGCCAGTTCAATTCCCAGTCAGGGCACATGCCTGGGTTGTGGATAATGTCCCCAGTTGGGGGTGCACAAGAGGCAGCCACACACTGATGTTTCTTTCCCTCTCTTTCTCCCTTCCTTCCCTGCTCTCTAAAAATAAATAAAATCTTTTTAAATTAAATAAATAAATAAAATATAGAACTAAGCAATGCTTTTATTGTTACCAAGAGAGTCTAGAGAAACAATGTGAACTTCATAATTCTTACAGCTAAGATGCTGTTATGGAATAAATAATGAAGCACTGGCATTCTCCAGTTACCCAAAAAATCATTTCATTATTTCTTTCTGGGTTGCAATTATTTATTTCTAACTAGTGCTTGACTATATCATTAAAAAAATGCCCCTTTCCAAACTAAAAGCCATAGCCAAATACATTATCTTTGACATCATGTTTTAGTTTGATGTTATTAGAAAAACAAGTCCTTTAACACCTTACATTTTGATATATTGTAATGAAAGTGCATACTATGATTAGGCAGAAGATTTGTTTTTCCCAACTAGTTTCAAAAATATTCAAAGAATTTAAAAATCCTTCCAGGAAGATCTATAATTTCCGACTAAAACCTTGTATTTCAGGGCCAAACATAACTCAGTTGTTGAAAAAGAATTACGTGGCGATACATGTGAGAAAAGCATATCCCACAAGTCAGGGGTCACCGCATGTGGTATTTTTTTTTGCCTGTAGGTTGAAGAAAAAGTCCCAGTCGGTGGATATCACTGCTCCCAGGCTCAATCCTTTGGCTGGGGCTGGAAAGCAGATGCCACAAGCCAGCAAGCCCCCTGCACCCAAGACGCCCATCATTGAAGAAGAGCAGAACCACACAGCAAACACCCCGAAGCACCCTTCTCGAAGGAGTGAACTGAAGAGGTTCTACACCATTGGTGAGCACCACACATTCGTGCACGTGCATAGATGATGTCTGGCCAGCGTGTGCTGCGAACGCACGTCTGCGGTTAAAGAGTCCCTTCTTTACGTAGTCTTTCTGACGATTTATGTGGGTGTTTTCCGATACGGTGTAGACGTGGAGATGGACAAGCACTGAAAACCCTCAGCAGAGTTAAATTAGAGAGCAGGCCGAAGGACCTTCTCTATCTGGCCTAAGGGGAGTAAATTACGGGTTTCCAATTTTCAAGCTTAGGTGCTACCCTTTTCATTTCCACCCTTCTTCGGCCAGCACAGTTTTTGGTTTTGGGTGGTGTTCTTTTCATTTTCTCTCCAGGCGCTCAGGTCTCTGACCCCATTCTGTCGGGTTGTTGAGACAGGGCTTGATGTCAGCCTGCAATGGACAAAGTTACTAAGGAAATAGAAGGTTACAGCTTCCTGAGAGAGAACAAGGGCAGTGTGGGTCTGTTGGGGGCTCACACATCACTTAGCTTTGGAGAGATGGAGCCAATCCAGAGCCCATCGAGCAACATTGTCTGTGGAAAAGGTCTTGTGGGTAAATGTTCCTGTAAGTTTAAACTTTAATGTCTAATTGGAGTGTTGTAGGCAATTAATAGGAGTTGAACTGTCAACTTTTACGTACCAATATTTGTCTGTCATGCCTTTTTCCTTGCTTTTTAAGTAACAAAAACTATTTTCAGTGTCTTAGGTTTGTTAGAGGCCAAAGTTCCTAAACATCTCATATATGGTAGAGGATGATACATAGAGAAAATAAGTCTACCTAGGAAGAGGATAGGTGCTTTGGCCTTATTGTATTATTTCATTTTAGAGAGATGTGGTCATATCCAAAAGCCTGAAGTAGAGACTGTGTTTTAATGAGTTTACCAAAGTTAAATCAAAGAGGTTTTATTTGGTACCCATCAGCCCTACAGCCCCAATGTGGGATGTGAAAATTTTTTCTTCAGATATTTAATTGTCTCTATCTAGAAATAATCATCAGGAAATCAGGTTTCTAATTCTGATTCCCACACCAATATTATGTATGATTTTGTCAAGCCATTTCCCTGGGTCTTTAAGTTAAACTACTTCCCTTCAAGCTTAAAGAGATGCCTGCATGTAGATGTAGTAATATTTTCTTTTTCCGTTATTTTATGTGTCCGCTCTTTCTATAGATACTCTTAGGCTTTCTCTTTCCAAAGTAAGATGTTTAGTTTCATTTTTCAATCAGCAAAGATATTGATATCTTTAATGATATCAATAGTCAAATAATGAGAATTGATATAACATAGACAGGTGACTATTTCCATTTTTAAAACTTATGATAGCAGATTTCTACAAATCAATCAACTAATAAAGACCATAAAGTTTTCTATCATTGCTTCTTCACTTTCCAGTATCCTCTCTTCTTACCCTTCTACATGTCCATGACCTTCTATTGCCTTTCTGACCTATTAGTTGGCCAAGAAGACTCGGTATTTTGCCCTCAGAAAATAGCTTATCAATATTCTCTAATGGTGAGAAATGAGAAAGACTGACCAGGTTGGCCACATGAAATAGAGAACTATGACTAGTAAATAGAAGTCTCAATGATAAGTTTGGATTGCAGAAATAACTGTGGGTTACTTTAAATAGCTCTAATCACTAGTTTATATTTAATTATTGTATTTGAAACAATTTGACAAATCATCATTGTCAATGGCATGTCCATTATGTTAAAATTGGCATCTGAACTATGAACTATGTTTATATAACTCTCCTAATAACTTGGAACTGGGAACATTTTTAAGACTGAAATGTTTGCAGCCATGTAATCACCTGTATTGAAAGATCATTTCACAAAACAAATCTATTTCAATATTCCTTAGTAAAAGTGATATTGTTAATGAATGATAGCAACTAAAATTACTATTATTGGTAATTCTATCTACCTGGCACAAGTTAAGCTCCCTTCTTCTATCTCAGTTCACTCTCAGAACAACCATGTGAGGTAGGTGTTATACCCTTTATTATTATAGATGAGAGATAGAACTTTAGAGAAATCAAGGGAGACACTAGTAGAGATATCAGACACTTCCAGTGAAATTGACCTATTGTGACATTTTAGAGCCAGCCTTCTCTGTCACTCAGGATTCCACTTCTCCTCTGCACAGAGGCGAGTCAAAGGAGTTTCTGTAAGCAGGGTAGTGAATTAATATTTTTATTGCAATTCCCGGATAATTTTATTTAAGGAAACTATACCAACTACCCATCCACCAGCCAATGTGCCTTCACTGAAATATTTTTTCAGTGTCTCTTGGGAGCCCTCTTGTGGCCAATTAGAGCACTACATTTAAACTTAACAATGAGGCGCTGTACTATTTTGCGACATACTATATTTAAATTAAAGCTATTTTTCTGGGGGCTTAAAAACTTTTAAGTAAAAAAGAAGGACCGAGAAAAAAATTAGCATTATTTACATGTCTTTTAATGGCTGAGTTTCCATAACAGTAGCTTCTCTAGATTTTGTTTTTAATCTCACAGCTTCTATCCTTCCTGAACATAATATGAATAAGATATATGTGCTGTGAGAGCACTCTAGAAAAGAAAAATGATAGCCTCCTGTGTAGACAATAGATTCTGGTTCTTAATTATTTTTCATAACAGAAAAAAAACAATATAACAGTAAAAGATGGCACAACATACAGTCACTACTTTTTAGTAAGAGAATAACTCATCCTACAAGAAGTATAATAACGTTTTATTGATTTGGAGTAAGTAGAGAGAAGCCTATTCTCTATCCATGTGAAATATATGAATCTCCAGATAAATTAAAGGACTTCAATGTGTACGGCAAAGGAAGGAACTTTTTCTGCCCTGCTTCTGTCACAGACTATAATCCTGCAAGTTATTTACCTTACTTTTTAACCTTACTTATCTCATTTGTACAAGGAAAGAGTTAGAGCAAAACAGTGACTTTCTGCGTATTTTTTCCCTCTTACTCTCAATGATCACAGCTGACCTCGTGAAGTGCCCTGTAAGTTTCTGATTGCTATGAAACATATTTCTACACATTTAGCTGTTTAAAACAAACCCCATTTATCAGCTCATGGTTTTGTAAGCCAGCATTCCAGAGCATGGCTAGGTTCTCTGCTCATTCTAATCCATTCTGATCATTTCAATGCCATCCTATTTCATTTTTTTAAGGTGCATTCTCAACTCAGTAAATGGCATTAATAAGTTGTAACCTACAGCTTGAAAAATCACTGGCCTAGAAATCTGAAGTCCTTAGATACTTAAAATCTATTCTTTTTAATGTGTAATTAAAACTAGACTAATACAACATCAAATCAGTAGACCAACTCTACTGTTGCATCTATTAATAGATGCAAAGAGAATAACAATTTTCACTACTCAAACTTTGGTTTGAGGTCAATAAAAGTGGAATTCACCAGTTGATACAAGAGAACTATCTTTCGAAACTGTAGTCATGACTTTAAAAACAATAACACCACATAGTCGCCTCAGATATTTATAATACTCTGTTCATTTGCTACCTTTAAGCCAGAGAGCTGCATGTGAGGACATCTCAAAGAATGGTAGGCGAGGCACCGAATCAGTGAAGAAGACTGTTTCTAGGGACCAGAACGTCTCATGGCTCCTCAAGCAGCCCTGTCCTGTTCCACGTAACATGAGTTCCTTGCTTCTGGGTATAGAGCTCGAGCTCATATGTCTCTGTGTAGCTTCTGTGACTCTTGATGACAAGGGCTGCTGTTTTTCCTCTCTGAGGACTTTTTCCTGACAGTTAGGAAAGTGGGACAGTGCTAAAATGCATGTCCCACAGCGGGTCATTCAATGAAACATGAAATGCTGATGATTAGTACCTGATCAGAGCCTGCCGTGTGAAGGCCTCCTGGTGAGGGAGCCTGTGCAGAATAGAGAGAAAAGCATCCCAGAGAGCCTTGCATTCCAGGTGGTCATCCTATGTGTCGGGGGAGATGCTGGGTGAAAATGGGCACACCTGTGAGGGCAATACCAGACCGGTGCCCCAAATCTGTGGCAGGGATGAGTGCCCTGTGGTCAGGGCAGGCCCACTCAAAGTGCTGTGGAATGCTGAGAGACAGAGAAATGGCATCTGCATAGAAAGACCCTCAGAGGCTCTTGACTGGCTCCACGATCCGGTCACCTCTCCCCACCCTCCGCCCTCTTTGCTTGTAAGCTCCCTCCGTGTCTGGCCCTTGTGTCCCTGTGACCTTCTTGCGCTGGCATCTCTGTCTCCAAGTCTCAGCTCCTAGGATGAAATGATGTTCACTTCATTAATCCTGGCACTTCGTACAGCGTGAAGAGCATAGTAAATGCTAACTAAATGTTGGGGTGAGAAAGGGGAGGAGGAGGGGGGCACTCGTGGAGGTTGTGACAGTGAATGAACACACCCTTCCCAGCAGAGGGCAAGAGGAGAGAACCTGCGGGGAGTTCAGTTGAAGGAGGAGCTTTGGTGGCCTCAGGGCTTTAGGGAGAAGGGTTGGACCCCTTACTGTGAATAGGAGAATAATTGTACAACCTAGAATGGTGTTAGCAAGGCCTCTTTTAATTACTTATGCTATGTAAATGCTCTCTGCCAAGCGCCAAGCGCCTGGAAGAGGCAGAAAAGGGTGGAACTTAGCCTTTCCAGGGTCTGGCTCAACAGCGCTTCCACGCAGGCCCGGGAAGGGGCGCCCTGTCTGGTCCTTGCCTTGCCCTGGGGGCTGACAGCCTGCTCGCCACTTTTCATCTCCTGTTTTTCCTATGAATCAGTCTCTACCTTTTTATATCCTTAAGTATGTTTGTATTAATCTCGCTCTAACATCTCGTTACGAACTGTTACGTAGGATGAGCCAGTCAGTCTTCCTCACGTAGTATTTCCAGTTGTTTGGAGTGAACGAATTCGAGGTTCATTTGGGGGCTATGGAAAACTCAGCGTCTTCCACCTACAGAAATATGTTCATCCATCTGAGCTTTTCCTTCTGCCTTGTATGGTGAGCGTTGGGATTCAAACGCCCCTCATCCCTGGCCACACCTTCCCCAATCTGATCAACTTGAATTGATGTCAAAGCAGTTTAGCATAAGCTTTGCCTAGTTTTTAGGTGACTAACAAATTGAATTCATTGAATGCTTATAATGTCCCTAAAGGGTAAGTGGAACATAGATTACAGCCGCCTTGTAGCACCCTGTGGAATTAAGTCTCCGAAAGTTGCACGACTTATACAAAATCACAATAGTAGAAAAGTTGAGGAAAGAATCTTAACTAAATGATGACTCATGGTAAAGAGCTCATCCTCTCCATGTCTTCAGGTTACATTCTCTTCTCCAAAACAAAAATGAAAATGAAATTCGATTGGCAGAAGCTCAGTGGGTAGTTTCCCAAGGGGAGGCCCATATCACAATGGTGAAAAAGATCCATTAGGAAAAGAATAGTAGTTTTCCTTGAAATTACGTTTAGCCACCTAAAGTAGTTATCCTTTCCTCTTTTCTTTCACCCTCAACCCCTCCCTCCTGCTTCTTTTCTCTCTTTCTCCCTCTTTTTGTCTTCTCCCTTTCTCTTTTCCTTCCCTTTCCTTCTTTTCTTGCCCACTTCCTTGTGTTAAAATGAATTGACTTTTGTGAAATGATGGTATAGTGTAGGTATTGGTTTGGCAGACTCTGTGTGCACGCATGTGTGTGTGTGTGTGTGTGTGTGTGTGTGCAAACATTTCATTCTCTTTTCTTTTTTTAACTTTTTTATTCAAATATAGTTGACATATTATATGAGTTTCAAGTGTGTACAACATAGTGACTCTACATTTAAAACCTTACAATGTGATCACCACAGATGGCCCTCTTTGTAATAGAATTTGTTTCTATACAATCTCCTGGTTTTTTATTAAATTATTTTTATTGTTATTCTATTACAGTTATCCCAATTTTCCCCTTTTTGCCTCCCTTTGCATCCCACCCTGCCCCACTTCCACAGTCAATTCCCATGCAGTTATCCATGTCAGTGGGTCATTCATACAAGTTTTCTGTCTAGTCCCTTCCCTTTCCACCCCTTCTCTCTCCCCCCTGGTCACTATCCATCCGTTCCATGTTTCCACACCTATGGTTCTATTTTGTTCATTAGTTTCTTGTGTTCATTAGATTCCTCTTATAGGTGAGATCAGATGGTATTTGTCTTTCACCAACTGGCTTGTTTCACTAAGCATGATATTCTCCAGTTCCATCCATGCTGTTGCAAAACGTAGGAGTTACTTCTTTCTTTCTGTTGCATAGTATTCCACTGTGTAAATAGTGGAATACCATAGGTTTTTTTTTAATCTCCTGATTTTTTTTTTTTTTAAGAAGGAACTTTATTTTTCCTGTATTCCCAGTGTTGTTTTGTTTTGTTTTGTTTTGTTAAGAGTTTATTTAATTATTTTTAGAAAGAGGGGAAGGGAGAGGCAGAGAGGGAGAGAGACATCAATGTATGGTTGCTTTTCACCTGCCTCCAGCCACAGACCTGACTGGAGACCTGGTTTGCAACCTGGTTATGTGCCCTGGCTGGGGAATCGAACCTGTGACCTTTGGGTTCGCAGGCCGGCGCCTTATCCACTATGCTACCAGTCAGGGCTTAAATCTCCTGACTTTTTAATAACAAAATTTACTTGGGAAATGTCCCCAAACTATTCTTCTCAAATTCCAGTGGTTTATGAAATTGTAAAGAAATCCAATGATCGCATCTTCTGTCCTGCCTTCAGCATAGAAAAGCTTTCAGCAACCCAAACTTGATGAGGCAAGTTAAAGACAAATTCGCATCTTACAAACCCCAAGCAGTTTACATATTGAAAAGGGAGCCTACAGAATTAATGGTCCCCTGGGAATTTTTCTGAGTAGTTGGCAAAATTAAAACAGTTATAACTAGTCTGGAAGCTCTAAAAAGGGAAGAAGCAAGATGCATATTTAACTGCATTTAAATTGCAGTATAGCAGGCACTTAAAGATATCACTTGTGTGCCTCTCGTTTTGAAGGCAGACTTTTTAATTATAAGAAAAATAAAAAGATCAATTCTAAAGTGAAAATACTGTTAACAGAAAAGGAAAAAAAGGAAAAGCCTAGTTTTGCTGGAGGCTACACATTCCACAGCATGAAACTAGGTCACCCCTGAACCAGCACCTTCTCTTCAAGGAAGATTCTTCCTGGGGAAGTGGGGGTGTTTGGTGGTGTGATCAGCAGAACCATGTGGGCACCCAGGTCCCTGCCTGATAAGCCAGGCATGAAAATGCAAAACTGCTCTTGGGGTTCAAATTAAATTATGTTCTGGAGGAAAATGACTGTGTTTGGAAGTTTGCTCTGACAGTTTGATGATTCCTTGTATTTTCTGGGTCACAGGAAAGTTTAGGGAAAATGATTCCATTGCTGGGGTTCTTGCTTATCCATGGAATCTGGAACTGCCTCCCTGGGCATGGGTTTTCACAGATTTTACAGCAGGTGCACACGTGCAAGGACCATTTCTCGTCATTTTTATGCACATCGCACAAGAATGGGTCATTGTTGTTGGGAGAATGAATTCAACGAGATTGAGAATTCAACTTTCCAGGTTTGTTTCTTTGTGCAATAAGCAACCCTTGTTCAGAATATGAGTCTGTAGGAGGGAATATTTATTGTTTCTCTCTCTATATATGATATATATATATATATATATATATACATATGCGTATACATATGTATATATATACATATATGTAATATAATGTATATTATATGATATATATAATAATATATATTACTAATTCCATTTAAAACATGAGGTCTAGGAAAACCCACAGGCAGATACCCCTTTTCAACTCTAGAATAAATATGAAACCTTTCTCTTTTCTTTATAGAGAAATTAGATATATTTTTACTAAACATTCATGCACAGTTTTAAACTTTACTAAGCAGCAGTAGGTGTACTCAGAAGGAAGAGAAACATGAATTTGACACCCATCAAGATTGTAATGCGCTAGCTAAGTTTGCAGGGGGTGGCACCATATTTTGTACATTTGCCTTACTTTTTCCCCCAAGTTTTGGGATTATTCTTTGTGGAAAGTAATCGACTCAGAGTCAAGAAACACAGCTTAGTCATGGCTCTGATGAGCGGATTAAAATTTTTCAATAACCCCAAGGTTTTCCTGAGTAACTCATATTGCTATAGCGACTGCGTTGTCCCATAATAGCCTTATAACATATTAAAAACAAATTATACCTGTTAACGTAGTTAATGATTTCTAAATAGCCTAATGAAACCTATGCTGGTTAAAACTGTGGATTAATTAAAATGAACAGTGTTTCGTGATTGAGAAATAATCACAGTCCTGTTTGAAATTGGCTAAATCCCTGTTACAATAAATCCTTCAGCTCTGTCAGTGATTAAAACATCCCTTTCTCCACATCAGCCCTTGTAGGAGTATTCCTTTTCCCTGAACATGGCTTGGGGAAGGAAAGGTGGTAATTCTAACTTTGTTTTCAACTACAGTAGACATTCAATATTATATTAGTTTCATACAAAGTGATCCCCCCAGTAAGCCTGGCACCCGCCTGGCGACAAACATACTTATTACACAATTACTGACTGAGTTCCCTGTGCTGCACTTTACACTCCCATGTAACTGCCAATTTGTGCTTCTTAATCCCTTCGCCTTAAGAAAAGATTATTTTTGAGAGACTCACTTAATTTTAAACAATCAATGGTAGAATTAAGGGCAGCTTGAACAGTGAGATATGTCCAAATATCCCCAGGATCTCCAAGTTTAAAAGAGGATGAATTTGAAGAACTTCTAGGACCTAGCACACACTCAGAAATAAAACTTGGTACCTCCTGATCTTTTCAAGCTGGCTTTTCTTTCTAATTCACACTGAAGATATTTCTTTACACATGAAAACAAAACACAACAAAATCTTCAGGAAGTATGCTCTTCAGGGAAATGGGGTCCACTTTCACAGCTCTGACCAAAAGGTTACTGAGAAGGATGTGAAGATGGTTACCAGCCAGGCATAGCTGGGGAGATACTTCTGTTGCTGGCTCAGCCAGAGGTTTTGAAACTACTTTGACTACAGTTACTTAATTTGAGTAACCCAATTATAAGCATTTCTGTGACCATTTGCAATAGATTCACTCCAAATCACATGCTCATCAATATGCAAGCAAGCTTCTGGTGGGCTGTTTCAAACTTTACTCATTCAAACCTGGTGGGCATCAAAACCAATTATGAGATTTTAAAAAATGCTTTATGGTAATACAATCCAGAAACAAAAAGCTATGTGGATTTGTATTGGAAACATGATTTCACAATGGAGAAAATACCATGTTCAGCAAATTAGCTCTACAAATAGCTATATAGTAGGTAAAAATACCTACTAGGAGAAATTAATGAGAGAGATCCAAGATGGTGGTAGAGTAGGTGGAAACTACACTCACCTCTTCCCAGGACCAAAACAGAATTGCAACTAAATTATAGAAAAATTATTCAGAATAGCGCACTAAAGTCTCTGGTCAGGGACTTACAGAAGAAGCCACATGGAGACTGGTAAAAAGAGCAGAGACATAAGAAGGACTGGCCCTGCTCCCATGGGTGCTGGTAAAAATTCTGGAGGGCTATCTCAGCTCCAGGGGCGTTTCCCCTGAAGCATGAGGTCTCAGTCCCAAGCAGGACTCCTTTTGCCAGAGCATCAGAACCGGAAAAAGGCACCCAATGCCTTATGACCCAGTGATCCCATTTCTGGGAATGTATCCTAAGAAACCCAAAATACTTATTGAAAAGGATATATGCACCCTTATGTACATGAAGCATTATTTACAATACTCAATATTTAGAAGCAACCTAAGTGCCTATCAGAAGACGATTGGATAAAAAAAGCTGTAGTACATTCGCACAATGGAATACTACTCAGCTGTGAAAAGGAACTCTTATCTGTGTTACAGATTTCACTTATCATAAGTGAAATAAGCCAACCAGGGAAAGACAAATACCATATAATTTCACTCATATGTGGAATCTAATGAACAAACTGAACTAACAAGCAAAATAGAGACAGACTGATAGATACAGACAACAGTATGTAGATTACCAGAGGAATAGGGAGTTGGGGAGCTGGGTGGAAAAGGTGAAGACTTAAGGTATGTATACACACACACACACACACACACACACACACATATATATATATAACAAAATATAACACCTCATAGACACAGGAAGAGGGGAAAGGGGGTTGGGACAAGGCTAAAGAGTAGTAGGGGGGAATAAATGATGATGGAAGGAAACTTGATTCTGGGTGGTGAACACACAATGCAATATAAATATGATGTATTGTGTAATTGTGCACATAAAACCTATACAATTTTACTAACCAATGTCACCCAATAAATTCAATAAAAGTTTTAAATTACAACTAAAACATTCAAATAAATAAATAAGATGACTTTGTATTTGATTGAGACTTCTAGGGTAAGTGTTGAGTTTCTGATTTGAACATTTCAGAATGGGGTTACCATTTACAAAGTTGGAAAACCCTCCAGGGAGAGCATTTGGAAAGGAATATTGAGTTTAATTGTGGGTCAGTTGGACCTGAGGTACCTATGGAGATAGGCAGTTGGATCTGCAGTTCTGGTGCTCGGGAGGTATACTTGGAATAAAGATATCAGTCCAAATAATCAGGTAGGTCTATTCAGGAGTTTCTTTAGAAGAGGAAGTGAGAAGAAATGAGTCCTACCCAAAATGCAAGGAGTAGGATGAGACCAATAGGCTGAAAGGTAACTGAGAAAGGATGATCAGGGACATAGCAGACCATTTTGCTTGTCTTCTCAAGCTCTATAACCCAATAAGTTTATCTTATGTTAGCCCTTACTAGTTATTTAGAAAAAGAATAAATCTATGTCATTGATATGACCAAAGGTGAAACAGATTATCTTCATGGGTCCTTGACATTTTAGGATTAGAGAATAAAGGTGTTCATAAAGCTATGGAGGAGGTGGGCAGAGAAATATTTTTAGTCAAATATGGTTAATATGCAAAAGTACATTATTTTCAGGTGTACAACATAGTTATTCAACATTTATATACCTATCAAAATGACCTACATAAGTGTAGTCAGGTCACCTGCAAATAGTGATGGTTTTACTTTCTTCTTTTCTGTTTAGATGCCTTTTTATTTCTTTTTCTTGTCTGATTGCTGTGGCTGACTTCTAATAACTCTGGTAAGAATGAGCATCCTTGTCTTGTTCCTGATTTTAGAGGAAAAGCTTTTAGCTTTTCATCATTTAATATGTTGTTAGGTGGGAGTTTGTCATATATGGCCTTCATTATTTTCAGATATATTTCCACTGTCATATGATTATTTTCCATTGGTTTTATTGATGTGGTTCATATCACATTATTGATTTATCAGCCAATATTGAAATATACTTACAACCCTGTAATAAATCCCACTTGATCATGGTGCATGATTTTTTTAAATGTGTTATTGAATCTTGTCTGCAAATACTTTGTTGGGAATTTTTGTGTGTTTGTCAGGGATATTGGTCTATAATTTTCTCTTTTCTTAGTGTCTTTGTCTTGTTTTGGTATCAAAGTCATACTGGCTTCATAAAGATTAGTTTGTAAGCATTTCTTCCTCTTCAGTTTTTTTTTTTGAATAGTGTGAGAAAAATAGGTTTTATTCCTCTTTTAATGCTTAGTAGAATTTACCTGAAAAGTTGTCTCATCCTGGATTCTTTGCTTGTTGGAAATATTCTTTATCAAAAGAAAGAGGAGCAGCAACTTTGCTTTGGTTTCCTTTGTTGTTCACCACCAATGATTTAGGTATACCAGAGTAATCAAATCTGTCAAGAGAGAGAAATGGGGTGAACTGGGACTGAGATCTAAGTATCATAATCAGAAAAAATTTGATGTTAAAGGCAAATGGTTTTATCTGATCTAGTGAAAACCCAGTGAATCTCAAAAACATTTTTTTCTAGTACTGACTCAGTGTTCATGATTCTGTTCTCTTAGTGTAAATCACACGTGTGATTCATTCTGTTTAAACACCATATTTAATGCAGAGTCATACCACATCACATGGTCTGAGAACTTTTTCCTACATTATTTTAGGACATGTGGAAAACTTAAGGATGATCAACTGACAGCAAATGACTCAGGGTCTGGCGAAGGTTTCATGATACAGTGTGAACAGGGCGAAGGCTCATTTCTACTTTCCTTTAAAAGTAAAGGACTCAGCAGGCAAACATTTTTTTAAAAAGGTTTTATTTATTATTTTTAGAGGGAGGAGAAGGGAGAGAGGCAGAGTGGGAAAGAGACATCAATGTATGGTTGCCTTTCACCTGCCTCCAGCTATGGACCTGGCTGGAGACCTGGCTTATAACCTGGTTATGTGCCCTGGCTGGGAATCGAACCAGCGACCTTTGGGTTCATAGGCTGGTGCCTTATTCACTGTGTCACCAACCAGGGCTTGTGCTACCAACCAGGGCTTAAACTTTTAATGCCTTAAAACTATTCTAAAGGATCACTTTCTGATTTTTAATGTGCATTAGAGAATCTTATAAAAGTCGGAGGGGCTCACAGTTTTGTATTTATAACAATGTTTCAGGTGATGCTCGTGAATAACAAGGCTAGTCTAAAGATCCTAGAGGCTTTCTTTATTTGGTAGCACGTATAACGTATTTTTAAGTATATACCTAAGTTATCATCCAGGACCAAGGATTTATTTATCACTAATACTTGTGTTCTTTTCTTGAAACTGCTTAACTCCCAACCCTTGATACCTATGGTACAACAAACTTTCAGAATAAGAATAAGAGTATGGATATTATCTGTCACACACATACACATTGTTTTCATACTATAAAATATACAAATTACCATATGATGTAATAGATAAAATTGTTTTCTTAAGATTGGGGCATTTCAGACATGTTAGCAGTTTCGGAGGTAGAGGTACAAGGTGTGATTGCATAGTAATTGAGTGCAGAGCAGGACAGACAAAATTGACATGTGAGAATTTAGCAATTTGCTGACACAAATTATAGCCCGCGGTGCTAAAATAGCGAGCAAAGTCTGTTGGCCAGTTATTTCAATTATTCAATGGGAATAAAAGTACTTTTTTCAAAGAGTTTTTGTGAGTTTTATATAAGGTTAAAAACACAAAGGCTTAAGCCCTGGCTGATGGCTCAGTGGATAGGCACCAGCCTGCAAACCCAAAGGTTGCTGGTTCGATTCCCAGCCAGGGCACATAACCAGTTTGCAAGCCAGGGCTCCAGCTAGGTCCATAGCTGGAGGCAGGTGAAAGGCAACCATACATTGATGAAAAAAAAAAAAAAAGAAAGAAAGAAAAAAAGAGGAAAAAAACCCCCACAAAGGCTTAAATAAAGCTGGTAGTACTTCATTTGACTAGTAAATACTTAAATATTTGCTATTTTATTAAAGGAGAATGAAAACTGGAGAGAAGCCAATAAGGAAGCAATAGCTAATCATTAAGTAGTCTTAGCTTGGGGAAAATGCATTATTGAAAAGTTTTTAATATCTACATTTATTTATTTTGCCCTGAAAGCAAAAATGGGGTTTCTGGATCAGATGAATTATTATCTGCCCCCCGTAACCACAGTGTCTCCCCTTTCCTCAGTTCCCCAGTGGGCACATGAGGGAGTAGGCATCAGTTCTGCCTGGGGTGGGGGGGCACATGGGGCAGGAGCTGGACAGCTAGCTGCCCTGCGACCCTCTGCCCCTTACATAAATGAATCTTCTCCAGGAAAGGTCCCTGAGTTTTATAGTCCTTTGCAACATAAAATAGCAAATAGCTTAGGGGGTTAGCCTCCTTGGGAATATAAATGCATAGCTCTAGGGAGACACATCCCTTTGCCTCTCCAGAGTTCTATTCATTCGGTCATCCTCTAACCCAGGTCCTAGTG
The DNA here is from genome assembly GCA_004026585.1 of Noctilio leporinus. Lineage (NCBI taxonomy): Eukaryota > Metazoa > Chordata > Mammalia > Chiroptera > Noctilionidae > Noctilio > Noctilio leporinus. The sequence goes on from PVIW01002128.1 coordinate 38,106, forward strand.
TCCTTTGTTAATGCTGAGGTCCTTCCTCTGTCACCTCCATACCTCTTCTGCCTATGACTCCTGACTTGCAGCCTTTTTTACACATCATGAAACTCTGTTTGTGTTTGGATTTCCTGTAGAAATTAATGGAAGGATGATGTCCTTGTCCTGGTTGATTTGGTGTGAAATGAAGAGAATATAGTGTACACAGGACACAGAGGCTAGAGAGGCCCTCAGCTGACAGCAGGATCAGACACATCATCATTAATAGTAGGAAGACATGCCCTGGCTGGTGGCTCGTTCACTGGTTCGATTCCCAGCCAGAGCACATAACCAGGTTGCAAGCCAGGTCTCCAGCCACGTCTCCAGCCACGTCTCCAGCCAGGTCCATAGCTGAAAGGCAACCATACATTAAGTCTCTCTCCCTCTCTGCCTCTCTCCCTTCCCCTCTCTCTAAATACAATAACACATTTTTTAAAAAAATAGTAGAAAGACATAACTTGAAAATCAAGTGACTTGGAAGCAATTCCCACATTTCCTCCTAAGCCAATATGTGATCCTGGACCTGGGTCACCTGCCTTTCTGGGTGTCCAACTGTCACATCTGCTAAATCTTGGATTTCAATATTTTTAACTGAGATTAATTTTATGAGTATTCTATTCACATGAAATTATACTGAGCATTGATTTTTTTGCCCCCACACCTCTCTAAATACAGCTCAAAACAACATTTGTTTTCAAAAATATGTTTAATTCATGGTGGGCAAAGTCAGTGACGTGAAATCCACAACTACGTTCCAGATGAAGAAGGCGCTGTGTCTGGTGGTGGCTGTTGGTCATGTGGAGATGACAGATGATCAGCTTGTGCACAGCATCCACTTAGCTATCAGTTTCCTGGTGTCACTGCTCACAAAGAACTGGCAGGACGTCGGGGTATGTACATCAGGAGCGCCATGGGAAAGCACACACTTGCATTAAATCCCAGCTTCGTAAAACATACTGCTGCTTAAAAAGTAAAAAAGCATATGTTCAATTACTTATACTATCTCCTCTCTGCCACTCTTAGTGTTCTTTCGCTAAGTTTTGTTGTTCCGAAACTAAGCTAGACTCCTTTTCCCAATGTACATGTGTCAAGTTCTATTTCCCATTTCCTGATCGTAATTCTAGCCATTCGTCATGATTTATCTCTTTTTTAAAATTACAGTCTCCAAAACATTTTTTATTTAATGCCATTGTATTTGTGCATTAAAAAATGAATAACTTTTGTCATAATTAAATCCCTTTATAAAAAGGAATCTTTTTTCAGCGATTGTGTTCGTTTGTGGTTCAATCACCCGAGGGAGTTCTGACAAACTCAGTAGTTGAGAATAGCATTAAAATAGGTGTTTTGAGTTCAGTAAAGCGATTAAGTTCTCAGGTGAACTGCATGTGGAACTGGATTCTTCAGAGTGGGGAAATAGAAGGAGAAAAGAATTAACATTTACAAGCACATGTGTGTGCTGGGAGCTGTGCATTGTCATTTTATTTGATCATCATGAAAACCTCATGGTGGTAGGTGTTTATAGTCCTCATATTACACAGAAGGTTCAGGAGTATCCATGGCTCACAGAAGGTCACCCAGATTGTAAGATGCAGAACCAAGATTTAAATACACATTTGACTCCAAAGCCCATCTTCTTTGCATTATATTTCACTTTCTCCAATGTGTGTGTCCTCCTCTTTGGTGGCAACTTAGTATATGCTCTATATAAAATGCATAGTGCTATATACCTGTGACTTATTGTTACTATCACTAAGAAAACTGGAGAAATCATTTGAGGTTACTAAGGAGCAGTAATGAATAATTGGTGTGCACAATTATGCACTGTATAATTTTACTTCTCATGTGTATTGGAAATAGCATTTTATAATTAATGCATTGTTCCCATTGAAACACTAAACATGCCCTTTTTATATTTCGCAGTGAAATTGGAACATTGACAGTGTTTGCAAACATGTACAATTTGCCTTGGGGATTGTCACAGGGTTTGGGGGAAGTGGAGGATGGGGATGATTTAGCAAAAACCAAATAGGACTTTTATCATTTGCATGTTTCACGCTCTACTAAATTACAAACTGATAATAATAATTTTTTGACAGGGGTGGGATTAAGTTCACTAAAGATATTGCTACAAGTCATGTATTCATTTAAAAGGTCATGCTGTGGAATTAGGTATGAGTACTTGACAGAATGACATATAGAAAAAATCATTTCTTTTTTAAATGAACTGAAGGATTAGGACAATGTCATAGAGAAAACATCTTGACTTCAGCAGAACCATCTGATGGTCAGTCAGAAAGAGAGAGAAAAAAACATGAGATAATTTTGTGAGTATGTTTATATTTCAGGATGACTGATAACAGGGGGTCAGCTTGGTGAACAAAGCCTGAATTTAGGAGTGTGTCTCACTCAGATCTCACCAGTGTCTTTGACATAGACAAATACGATATGCATTGATTGACACAAGGCTGAGTGACATCAAAATGTGACAAGATGCATTCACCTTAAATGACCGACTAAAATTTAAAAAGTAACATTGATACCATTAACTCCAACTTTATAATAACTGATTGGTACTAAAACATTAACATTTATTAAGTTTACGTATCCATTTTCTCTCTTTGAAAAAGTCAACTGTACATGTACAGATTTCAGAAAATCCGATTTCACTGCAATTTGAGTGAAAATAGACCCATGGACTTTAGCGTTGGAGGTCATCTATCAACAACGTGACATACAAGCAGGCAGGGAAATAGACTCTTAAATGATTGGGAGCCTGGGGGTGCACTGCAGCCATGGTCCATCCCACGGGAGAGAGCTCAGCTGTCATCTGCAGGGCTCCCCAGCACAGCTCGAAAATCAGTGGGTGCAACTTCTAAGATCACTCTTCTCTATGACATTGTCCTACTCCTTCAGCTCTTCATTTAAAAAAGAAATGATTTATTTGACATGTCATCCTGTAAGTAATGTTGAAGTATTTTTATTTTAAAATATTTAAAATTTGTTTTTCAATTACAGTTTACATTCAGTATTATTTTGAAGCTAAATTTCTTTTTACTTATAATTGATTTCAGATGTGGTTGATAAGTCTGTTAAGACTTGTGAGTCTTAAGTGCCATTTCTATGGGGTCACATGTGTGTGACTTTTTCAGTGAATGGACTGTACCTATAGAAATTGGCAGCTTCCTTCTGCATATGTTGGCACATCTCAGTGATATCCTTTGTGGCTGGTTCAGCATATAGGCATTGAATCTACAAAGTCTGAAGTGAGGAAAGGGCAAGGAAGCTATAGACTGAACATGATGGTTGTCATTCACAGAATTTCATTAAAGGCTTGCTGATCAGGTATTCTACTTTGAAATTAATTCAGTTTAATTCATTTAACCTAAGTGTGGCCATTCCTTTGGTTTTATACCCCCCTCTCTTTTTCTTTTTTAACATTTCCATCTGAGATGCAATGCAGTTATCTTTGTTTTTCTTCTAAGTTTTATGTTGATGAGTAATTTCATTTTTTGGGGTGCCTAAAGGTAGGGATGAGAGAGGTTGGTCAGTGATTTCATAACAGAAGATATTGAACATTATATACACACCAGACAAAAGGGAACAAACTGTAGAATTGTGTAATTCTCAGTCACCAGTGATTTCTTTAAAAACTTATGAAAAGCTACTGCCAACCTTAGGTAACTTAATTTCTTCAGAACCAAGCAGATAAATTCTCCATATGGATACTCATTGATAAAGTTTACTTGAAGACAGAGACTACTGTTCATATTCGAGCAAGAAAAGACTTACGACGAGGAATTATGCTTACAAAGGTATGGAAAAGGTTGGCAGTGAAGGTTAGAGTGAACCATGACTGGTTTGAAAAAACACAGAAGTTCAGATAAGTCAGGAAGCTGGTGCTAATGTTCACAGCTTCCTCCAACCCTGAAATGATTTGTGGAAAAGTCTCCGAAAGCCTCACATGGCCACCCACCCCTAAGCCTTCCTTTGCCACTAATGGAGGAAAGTCATGTCTTATCTTCATGAGTATCTCTCATTGATGGAATCTAAATGGAACTCTTACTAACAGGAGACAATAGATAATTCTAGTTTTCAGACTTCTATGCCTTTGGGTCATTGTACTAAAAGATCAGGGGATAGGACTGTATTGATATTAATACAATAAAAGGCATACTAGTCAATTTCTCATATAAGTCTCAGGTGGAATAGTGTGTTTTCCCCCAATCATTGGCTTGAGGAATGGTGAATGAACTAGCATTCTGTATGTTTACATGTCCATTCAGATCCTGCCTCTTAATTGCAGAGAGGAGAAGTTGTTTCCTTCATTTACAAGATGGTGTTCTTGTCCAAGCATAAAATCCAAAGGGAGACATGTGCAACATTATAAGTAATAAGGAGGTTACCTAGCAACCAAAACTGTGCAAAACTTTAAGCTTTCCTTTGCCTTGTATGAGCATTTTTATTAGTAAATCTGATCACATTGAGAGGTGAAGCAAGCAATTTCAGTATTTTTTTCTTCATCTTGTTTTAATCCCATTACAGGAATAGAGGAATGCTGTTTAAGGTGTATGTGATGTGTGTTCAATTGGTGAGAGCAATTGAACATATACTTGGTATTAGTGTAAGGAGCTTCAGGGAAAAGAATGCTGCTGTTCCTGAGGTGTCGGAGTCTTTTTGACTGACATAAAACTCTGTGAAAGGATTCTGAGCACCCTTAAAAATAAAAATAATGAAAAAAAATGCAGTGCAGCATCATAAGAGAGTAGATGCTCTCTGAACAGTTTACAGAAAGGATTCTATGGTTGTGCTGGGATGATTTGTAAAATTTGAAACAAGGTTATTCTAGATTGGCTCTAAATGATCTCCTCTTCTTGAATTACTATTTTCTAACTCTTCTGTTACAAGGCCAACATCTGCAGGGTGGCTGGTGCACTGAAAGGTACTGCCTAAATTTGCACCTAGCCTTTGATTAGCTTGGGTTTATCACTGCAAAAGTGACTATCTAGAAGCAAGTCAATGTTGCCCATCTTTTACCACTGTAATTTAACACTTTCTGGAGGTTTTTAATCAGGCTTTGTCAACTGCAACACCAGTGCCATTTGGGCTTAACCCTTTGTTATAGGAAGTGTGCTGAGCACTGGAGGATGTTTAGTGTACTCCTGGCCTCTACCCACTAGACACTAGTATTGCCACCCCCAGTTGTGACAACCAAACATGTCCCCAGGCATTGCCAGATATTCCTTGGGGGACAGTCACCGCTGGTTGAGGAGCATTCTTCTAGACAAGGCAATATAATACAAAATAGAAATTAGACACAGAGAGTCCAAAAGGAAGATAAAATTAACACTGTTGTCTACCTGGTAAAAGCCAACCATTCAAAAGAAAAGTTATTTGAACAAAAGACTTTAATAAAGTGGTGGAAACAATAAATGACTATATTTCCTTAGCTTTTTTCTCTGCTGAACAGTGCCTTCTTTGAGGAGACCTCTGTCACCATCCTGAGGTTATATCACAGTGGATTTGTTTTTAATAAAATATACTTACAAAGGATTTACCCATGTTTTTAAAATTGTGATAAAATGCATGTAACGTAAAACTTACCACTTTACCTGTATAGATGAGTGGCATTAGGTACATAATATTGTATGTAACCATCACCCCATCTATCTCTAAAGTATTTTTACCTTGCAAAACTGAAACTTGGCACCAATTAAACGACTCCCCATTTCCTGCCCACCCCCCGAAATCCTGGACAACCACCATTCTACTTTCTGTCTCTGAATTGGTCTACTCTAGGTACTTCATGTAGGTGGGATCATTTGTATCTGACCTTTGTGATTGGTTTATTTCACTTAGCATAATGTCTTCAACTTTCAACTATGTCATAATATTTTTCAGAATGTCTTTTATTTTTTCAATATCAAAGACATTCATATATATCTATATATATTACTACATTTTTATTAGTTATTCCTTGTATTATTATATTATTTTTCATAAGAACAACTGTAAGCTTACCTTTTGCCCCACCCTGTGTACATCCACACAACAGCATTCCAGTAGGACTCATCCAGGTTTTACCAGGATGCAAACAAATGCCCATAATCTAGGACACTTGATAAGCCAACCAAGTGAAGGTGACCTAGCGGTGCAGAAAGCAGCTGTAGCAAAGTTTAAGCACTCAGTTGTTTCTTTATCCTAGTCTTCTCTTTTAACCCTCAGCTAAGTAATAGATTATTCATGCTCTCAAACTGAATTTAGATACTGCCCTCCTGTGACACTTCTGGTCCCAAAATGAACCTTTCCTTCCTCCAGGCTCCCACTGTGACATACCTTTGTTTACTTTAGCATTTAATTGCAGTAATAGAGTTCAAATAGTTTGCCATTAAGAGCAGTTACATTTTTAGATCGTGTATAAATTATTCAGAAAATTCACTCACCCTGAGCACTACATTTATTTTAGGAAATAATTAAACATAGTATCCAACTAACAACCAGCTATTGGGTTAAAAAAATGCTGTGATTAGTGAATGTTTGCCATTGAAATTGGCAATCATATGACAGAATATGAGTTCAAAACCAGTACCTGGTTTTGCTGGTGGCACAGTGGATAAGGCACCGGCCTGGGAACCCAAGGGTTGCTGGTTCAATTCCCAGTCAGGGCACATAACCAGGTTGCAAGTCAGGTCTCCAGCCAGGTCTGTAGCTGGAGGCAGGTAAAAGGCAACCATACATGGATCTCTGTTTCCTTCTCTGCCTCTCTCCCTTCCCCTCTCTCTAAAAATAATAAATAAAATATTTTTTAAAAATTCTGCCTCTGCCTTTATTTATTTATTTAAGATTTTATTATTTTTAGAGAGAGGGGTAGGGAGGGAGGCAGAGAGGGAAAGAGACTCAATGTATGGTTGCCTTTCACAGCCAGCTAAGGACCTTGGCTTTATTTTTTTAATCCTCACGTAAGGATATGGTGATATATTTACTGATTTTAGACAGAGGAAATGAGAGAGAGAGAGAGAGAGAGAGAGAGAGAGAGAGAGAGAGAGAGAGAGAAAGAAAAAGAAACATCCATGTGAGGGAGAAACATTGATCAGTTGCTTCCCAAAAGTGCCCCAACCAGCAATAGAACCTGCAACCTTTTGGAGTACTGGGTGATGCTCCAACCAACTGAGCCACCTGACCAGGGCCTGTCTCTGCCTTTATTAGCTGAGGAGAGTACTTAGTATATCTCCTTTCATCTGTAAAGCAAGGTCATAGAAGTACCCAATTGTAATTCTTATAATTAAATGAGATTTAGCAAAAAAACAAACAAACAAACAAAAACAAAAAAAAGCTGAGCATAGTAGGATGTCAAAAGTCCTTGGAAAACAAAAGACACAAATGGAATTGAAAACTGACCTCAGGCAAAAGCTGTACAGAAGCCCCTTGTTATGCAAGATAGCCATCTAATGCCAGGCCTGTCTTACATAATCTTTCCACACCGGTTATGCAATCCCTGCTGGCATTGCTTCACAGCCACTGATCTGTGAATCTGCCCCACCACTAAGTGTTCTCTCTTAACTTCTTTCCTAACAGCTAGTCTCAGCTTTCCTTCCATCGCTTCAGGCCATGTCTTCCTGTCCTCTCATCTGAAACCTCGCAATTCACTTCCCTCATGAATTTTGTAACCTTGCAGCTATTAAAGCAACCTGAGCAAGTGCCCACCTGCAGTTTCCTTTCTCCTTAAGCTCCAATAGGAGTCCAATTCTTTCCTTTTCTTATCATGTATCCATGTAAACCAAGATACCTTTCTCTTTTAGTGTGTGCTGTCATTGTAGCTGATGAAACATTTGCCACATCAAGCCTTTCCAATTAATTAAGACTTTTTCTTTTCTTTTCTTTTTTAATAAAGGAGACAGAACCCATTACCTGAAACGCTGATTAGTAGGACTTAAAGAAACCTTTCCCTTTACAACACTTAAAACCATTTTAATTCTGTGCTGTCTTTAATAAGGTAGCTGAAGCCTGGGAAATAATTCCATACATGGTTGTAGGTTAGTGCTCCATTTAAAATGAAATTTTAATTATATAAGCATAGGGTTAAAGTTTGTGTTACCCACAGAGACTTGTTCTGGCCGAGGTTTCTCCCATATGGTGACCAGGACTGACAGCCAGCTCAGGTGCTTTGTCTTTCCTGGGCATGTTTATCTGAGCCACTGATTCAGCAGATCACTCAGTAAAACCACTGATTTGTGGAATTCTGCTTATTTATTAGGAACAACCTTCTTGCAAGGCAGCTCCCAAGTAGAAAAAGAACCAGATATTTCCTTTAGATTATCTGTTGAATTATATCACATAAGACTCGCTGGCACCAAAAAGGAATATTGAGACTCAGCATTTATTTTTCCATCTCCCCAGGCAACGGAGGGTAAAGGAAACTAAGACCCAGCCAGCATAGGCCCTTACAGTCATGAAGAGCCACTGCCCGGTGTGGCAGTGAAATGCCATTCGTATTAGTAACAGAAGAAAGAGGGAGCTTTGCTGTGGCTCATTTTATTCTTTGCCTGTTTTTATGTTTAAGAGAAAACATTGCATCTTCATAAAGAAAAAAAAATCAATAGGGAATCATAGCTGACTTAGAAACTGAATTGGAAATTGAAGACACATCAGCAAACTAATGTATGTTCCATGTTACTACAGATGTTAATTGACCTCAGTGATTTGAAGTCAGCAATAGCTGGCTTTGAATTCTGGTTTATTTAACTTTGAGGAAGTCATTTAATCTCTGTAAATGTCCATTTCCTCGTGTGTAGAATGAGAATAACTATCACTTAATGGAGTTTCTCTGAGAATTATGTGAGAGATGAGCTCCTAGTTCTATGACATCTATTTGGGAGAAATTCCTTCTTCAACAGACTACTCTGGGAAGTAAAAGCACGTGATCTTTTTGTATCAGCTAGCTACATCTGCATCGCAAAGCAGCCCCAAAATCAGGAACTTAAAACAACCACCATATTTGAGTATTTGAGCTCTTAATTCATGCAGTTGGTGATTTAGATAACACTTAGTTGGACGATTCATCAGGCCTCCTCCGAGCTCCCTCATGGGTCTCATGATTCTACAGTTGGCTCAATCCAAATAATTGATTCCTATGCATGTTTATAGTAATAGCCAAAACATTAAGATAACCCTTTGGTAGAAGGTTGGGTTCATGAAGAACAGTTGTATGAACTATCCATTGGTCTGAGGAGCTAAATGGAAGAGCCTGGGCAGTGAGGGAGAGGATCCTCAGCAGTGGCTGTGTGTCAGCAACGTAAAAGTATTTCTGATACCAGCTGGCTGCTGGTTTGCTCTGCCCCATCCGTATTATAATCCTCCTGTCGATGTTGCCCCAAGTCTCTTGATACCGTGAATATGCTTCACCCTGCAGTTGGCAAGGTGGCCCCTTTTATTTTGGCAACAGAGGTGCTGCTTGCATCCTTATGTACCACATTCCAGTAAACTCCCATCAAGAGCAAACACATGTTATATAAATGGCTTTTAGGAACAGGGTAACAATACTTAAGTGGGGGACAGATGGTAGTAATAGATAGTTCAAAAGAATATATTATTTGGATATTAAAACAATCATATTTGACAAGTGGGACCAAAGAGGCTCATTCCTTTCGTAATGGAAATAAAAATAAAGGTGGTAGGGACTTTCCCAAACACAGGTTTTGAAGTGGAAGAGACACACCCCATTTCAAAAGGCACTGTGGATCTAAAACATTGAGGCACGTAAAACAAGGGGTAAGGTGGAGAAACCTAGAATCTCTGGGGCAGAGCCGAGGAGTCTGCATTTTGAAATAGTGATGCTTACTGGCTCGGAAATTGGAAAACCATGGGCTACAGGCTGTCCATTGTGTTGAAGGAATGCAGTTGAAAAGGGCACTGAGGTGAGTAATAGAGAGGGACTTCAGCTTGCTTAGGCAAGTTGGAAACATTTACCAGTTTTCTCCTCAGGGTTTTCCTCAGAGCTTTTCCTTGCATAACTTCACACATCAGCCTGTTCCTGAGGCTCCCAAATGACTCATTTGCCTTCTCTAGTTGTGTAAAGTTGACCAGGATTGCTGAGGGCAGGCATCCGGAAGTAGTGACTGTCCTGAATCCTGACACAGGGCCCGTCAGCAACTCCCCCGAAAGCCCCTGCTTTCCCTGGCAGTCCCATCTCCAGAGCAGGGGGCCAGCCTGAATGGCTTGGGCCTCATCATGTTCAAGCCACTGGCAACTCCAGTACTTAACAGGAGATGAGACTAAAGCCACTTGCATTGTTGAGATGCAAGGGATTACGTAAAAGGAAATACATGAAGAGGAGAGGGGCATGCCAGCTGGATGCAGGAAGCAATCTGAAAGAACCTTCAGGGGCCAAAGCTGGAACAACTTGAATAACCGAATAAATAGGGAAGCATTGGATTACAAACCAAAGTATAAAAATAAATATGCATGAGTCCATGCTGAGAAATAGAGTAATTGACCACCGGGACAACTTAGATTCCCTCTCTCTGATCAAAGCATCCTTCAGCCCATCTCATTTTTTTTTTTCACTATGCAACACCTTGACTTAATTTGTATATCTTATCTCCTGTAACATACTTTTGCTTTCACAACTCTGTCTCTTTGGATGCAGGGAGGAAAGGCAAGAGGGAGCTTCGTCTTTTATAAAGGTTTGCTCTGCACCTAGAGATATCAGGGTGGATTCAAGATAGGTAGACCAAAAAAGGCAGCCCTGGCTAGTGGCACAGTGGATAAGGCACCGGCCTGCGAACCCAACAGACGCTGGTTCGATTCCCAGCCAGGGCACATAACCAGGTTGCAAGCCAGGTCCATGGATGGAGACAGGGGAAAGGCAACCATACATTAATATGTCTCTCCCTCTCTGCTTCTCTCCCTTCCCCTCTCTCTAAAAAATGATAAATAAATAAAATCTTTAAAAAATAGAAAAAAAATAGTTAGACCAAACACTTCAGGTAAGTTCCTCAGGTATAAAAAGATTGCACATGGAGCCCTGGCTGGTAGCACAGTGGATAAGGCACCAGCCTATGAACCCAATAGTCGCTGGTTCGATTCCCTAGCCAAGGCACATAACCAGGTTGCAAGCCAGGTCTCCAACCAAGTCCATGGCTGGAGGCAGATGAAAGGCAACCATACATTGAAGGAAAAAAAAAAAAAAAGATTGTGCATGGTTTCACAGGTTGCTTTGCCAGTTCATCTGCACCATGTGCTGTCAGAGAGATACTGAGTTTGATGCCTGGGCTTTCATCTTGTGCTTACCTTAGTGAGGGCTGAGTCCAGGTATAATTTGGGGGGCTCATTTGTTTATACTGTTTTCTCTGAGCAGACTGCTAGATAATTCACCAAATAAGAAGTTACTTCTCTGGAGTTAGCCTGCCAACATTTATTTCAATACCAAATACAAATACAATTAAAACAGGGAACATTTGGAAGCTCATGTTGATCTGTCAAAATAGTAAATATAGTGCCTAATTGGAAAGCTGTGTCTATTCGGCATCCTTCCAAAATATAGTCAGGAACCGTTGATAAATTAATAAAAACGAAATAATTTTTAAAATAATTTTTGTGGCTCTCCATTCCAGTTTGTTATAAGTACAAAATGTCTTTGATCAAAATGTAAATGGAATTCATTGCATAAAAGCTATATACCTGGATGAGGTATGGTCATTGAATACTCATTGCCATAGAATAGCCAAAAGAAAACAGAATTATTGCTTAATGATTCAGATCATGATAGTTTATGATCATTTTCCCTCATGTTGGTAGACTGTGACTGGGGACAAGCATCTCTGTCCCCCAGGACATGGGTCATGGTATCTTCTTCATCTGCGATATGAAGACATTGAAACACTTGATTTTCACAGTCCTTTCCTGATCTAAAATTCTGTGACTATATTGACTATATTATAGGTCATTGTCTATATTGTATCTTGTTTTCTTGTCCTGCTCTGCCAACCAAGTTGATGAAAGAAGGACCGATTTTGGGCCCAGATATGAAATCAAATCTTGTTTTCTCACTTCCTGGCTGTGTGAACATGAACAAGATACCGAATCTGAGATTCTTCATGTGTACCGCATGGAATTAAATAAGATAAGGAAATATTTAAACTTCCAAGTATGAAATCCTTCATTTATAATAGCTCATGATGTCCTCAATAAGTTGTATTTCTTTTCTTACTGTGCATGATGTTAGAACTATAAAAGCTGCTTTTCCAATGTAATCTTCTAGCCTTTGGCTCTGGTCCCTACAGAAATAGTTATAGTCCTGGACACTGTCCTGGAGGGATGGTAAAATAAAGAACCACAACAGGTAAGACCTAAAAGATTGTATTTTTTTCCTCCTCAGTTATCTTGGCATGCTTCCTACATGAAAGAAAACCTTTTCTCATTGCTCCTTTTCACCAACTTATTATTACTGCCTGTTGTATACCCAATTTTTTAAAGTTAAACATAACTTTTAATTATTTGTACATTATGCAAAATATTAAAAAATATAAACAAATATGAGTAGAAGAAAGGAAACATAAGTACACTCTTTAGGGAGAACCACTTTATATAATTTTCCAGATTTTCTAACCACATGTAAACCATGTATAGATACTAACACGATGGGTTGACACTCTATGATTCTAAGGTGAGCAGCAGAATGTGTGTTCTGCAGGGACTGGGCTATGCATTGCTATGTTCTGTGCAGTTCCCCAGTGTCCAGAACATGTTGGTCGCAGAGTGTGTACTCAGTACTTTTAATCCAGGACACCCAATGTATTTTTGTGCCAATCAATATGATTCTGCAGCATCGTTCTCAATGATTATGTAGTGTTCTACAGTATAGACAGGTCATAAGTTACTCAACTGATTCTTTATTATTGGATTTGCCATTTGGGGACTTTGTTCACTTTTGCCTGTAATAGTATTCTAATCAACAACAGTGCAAATAAACTATGGCTTTCTTCTTCTTAGGACCTTGTTAGTACACATTCTTGAAAGTAGCATTGCCAAGTTGAAGTAATGTGCTCCCAATTTAAGAGAATTATTACATAATGCCAAATTGCTCTTCAAAAGATTGTGAATTCATAATCCAGTCAACAGATACTGACCATTTACCTGTACTCTTGTTGGTATGAGGTATTTATTATGTTGAAAAATATTTTAAAATCAGTTTTAAAAGCAAGCTATTGCATATTAAATGTTGAGAATGCCCATTCTGGAGACTATATTACCAGCCTGGGACAACTTCCTAAAATCTTTTTTCCAAGCTATCAGATCTGTTACCCAGCAAGGGTGCAATCTTGCTAAAATAGTGTAAAGAGAGTTCTATCACATTTGTTTCACTGACTTGGTTAATTTAGAAGAGATGACCGGAAAGTTCCTATAAATATTCTGTTGATGTTCACAAAAATACTCTCACTCTGACATTCTACCATTCCACATTGAAATCGTTTTCAGCAAATCATATTTTGCATTCGGACAGCTTGACAGTGCCCATTTAAATTAATCCCACGCTGTTACGAAGCCCAGAAACACTGTAACACCTCCTGAAGCATTGGTAGCCTGATCGGTGTTCTATCCTTGTGGTAATAAATACGAGATGTCTGTGTGGGAGCTGTTTTTCCAAGGTAAATAGATGATTATTTATATCCCCGGGCGCAAATGCTTTGAATAACCAGAACATGTTGCAGCTGAACGTGGCCTTACATAATTTTCACAGCCACCGCATTCTTCTCAGTGTCCGTCTTGGTATGGCTTTGAGGCCTTTTGATCTGAATTTGATCTCCAGCCATGATTCTTGCTCACACTTTTATCATCCGCTGTTAAGTGAACGATGCATTTAATGATATCCAGTTGTGCTTCTTTGTGTTCTCTGACTTTGACATTCAGGAAAACCCTTAATGCTGCTCTCACTGTGCCTGCATCTCCAGACTTGAGATCCCCCCCTACACCCTTGAAGATATTTCTAAACTACCTAGTCCTGCAAGTCCAGGGCCAACGGCTTCATACTTTCTCTATTGCATAGAGCTCAGTTTGATGTGATCAGTTAATGGTTACCAAAAGCTTTAGACAGGCCTTTGATATTTAAGAAGTAACTCCAAGAGGGACAGTGGCTAACAGGAACAATTAGGGAAAGAGCTGGGTGACAATGTGAAGATTTAGAGAAAGAAGGGGAATGAGAATTTAAAAAGAGTTAAACAGGTTGTTGAGAGAACATAAGGGAAACTTGAACTTCAGGGCTTGCTAGCAAGAAATGATGTAAAAGTAGACAAATAGGCTGGCCTCCGCCTGTAGGAGAAGGAGGTTATTATAGAGAAGAAAATTGCCCCCCAAAATCAAAGGAGTGATCCCAGTGGGAAAGCAGACAGATGACCAAGTTTCATGCTTTAACAATAGATACAAATTTGAACTTTGGGCCTCTGGCTAGCTTAGAGAAAGGGGGGAAATCTGAGAATAGCTCTTTGATAAAGATCCATTTGAAAGATGTGGCTCCTACTGAGGTGAAGATGGGAGGAAAATAGTTAGTAGTATCGGACTGTTCGGATTAGTGCATTCATGTTTTTGTCATTTTAAAAAGTGATATCTGCCTTATTTCAGAGATTGAAGTTCTCTCCAAATCACCTGAAAAATTCTCAATTTTTCCAAAGCAAAATTTTAGTTCTTAAAATGTTAGGTACAGGTGTAGAGGCAGACAGTGTCTAAGAGTTCAACAACTCATATATTAAATGATGCTCTTCATTGATTTTTATCTGTTTGGAATTTTTTACGTATCCAGAGCAATCTAATGTAATGGCAAAAGGCTAAGCTTTGGAGATTTGAGTCCCAGCAGCTGAATTAACTGCTGTGTGACCTTGGGAATCTTAACTTTTCTGAACCTCATTTTCTGTATATGTTAATGAAGACTCTGTCTTCTCAGTTTTGAATGAAAATAGATCATGTACATTAAATGCCTGGCTCAAAGTAGGCAGAGAATTAATGTAGGTTTCTTTTCGACTGCCTTCCCCTGCAACATGGGAAGGGTCTGCAGAGGTTTGTGAAGGTGAACATGCTGTAAAATTGTGTAATTAAGTTAAAGAAATGAAGGAACACTGGCTGCTAAGAGAGGGGATTGGCATCATCAGGCATGTGAAATGAAATTAGTGTTGGAGTTAAGTCTTGAATTTGTCTCGGTTTCTTGCCTCTGTCAGGATGCTTTTGGCTACAAGCAACATCAACCCTGTCTCAGATACTAGTTTTATACAATAAAGGAGATTCACAGACATGTGAATCAGAGGGAAGCAGATTTGGGATCAGGCCTCATCCATCTCCATAAATGACGTGGATAGGACCCATTTCCACGCTCTCTCCATTTCTTAACTCTGCTCCTTCAGTGCTAACTTCATTCTGTGCAGTCTTCCCATCTCATGGTCCTTGTTCACAGTCAGCTTTCTTTGGAATAAGATGTCTGATCTAAAGTAGCTACTGTGAGTGTTTCAGAACCCGAATTCCATGCATGCTATCTCGTTCACATTCGGCAAAGAAGAACACAGGATTGTTTCACTCTCAAACAAAAGTCCTGAGCTTTGTTCTAAGTCAACAAACTTAAAGCACTTGCTTAACCTTACCTTAATAAATGTGGCAGAATATGGGGTGATACCAGTTAACTTCGGCCTGAGCCATGGATTCTACTTTTAATTTGAAGGTGAAGCCTGTCAACCTTAAAGACCATGGAATGCATTGGTGAGATGTAAAACCAGTACAGAAGCATAGTGCTGTTACCAAAAGTAAGAAAAATACATGCTGGTAGGCTAAAAGGGCAGGTTTCTACCAGAGCAGCTACAACTAATTGGGAAACATTGGGTTTTGTGTGTGTGGCGGGGGGCGGGGGGGGGGGTGTGCATATATATACACATACACACACATACATATACACATATACCACTTAAAGGAAAAGTTTATTGAATTGGGTATTGTCTGGAAAAAAGCAAAGAAACTATTTAACAGTGTATTCGGTAATAATTCTGCTAGATTACATCAGAAGCACCAGTCAAATACTAAAGTTTATATACACTTTTTTGTTTTCTGGTGTTTCAATTGAATAGGAGATATGATTGGGACAATCTAGAATAGATTGCTAATGTATCTGTTGGTCCTTCAAATAAGGCCATTTTATTTTATTTTATTTTATTAAAAGATTTTATTTATTTATTTTTAGAGAGAGGGGAAGGGAGGGAGAAACAGAGAGAAAGAGAAACGTCAGTGTGCGGTTGCCTCTCTGGGCCCCCAACTGGGGACCTGGCCTGCAACCCAAGCGTGTGCCCTGACTGGGAATTTACCTGGCGACCCTTTGGTTCTCAGGCTGACACTCCATCCACTGGGCCACACCAGACAAGGCCACTTTAAATGCTTGAGCAATATTCTATTACTGTCAATTCATGATTTAGTTTTCTAAGAAGGAACTCCAGTGCAGCATTGTGCAGTTAGAAGTAAGGCAAGGTTTCTTTATGCTTAAGGTATGAAATCTGAAGTGCCTGACATTCTGTTGTGGACAGTTGAGAATCTGTCCTTTCAACCCTGATGTGGAAAGTCCTGTGGCCTGAAAGGGCTCCCAATATTATCCCAGTGAAGGCTTTGAATCTTCTCCAGCAACTGAGTGTGAGACATCTTACAAAAGAGGAGTGATTTTTAATTTGGAAAAAAAAAAGGAATTTCTTTTTAGAAGAATTCTAGACGGCTTTTGGGACAGCCAATTTCAAGTGGCATGGCACTGTGTACTCTCAAATAGCTATATTAATTGGACGGTAGAATGGGTTATTTAAGGTTAGCTAGGTAAATGTAGGGAAATGTCTACTAAATATAGTGGTTTTAGTTTTGGTGTAAATAATGGTGAGCTAATCTTCTAAAAGTAATCAGTTAAAGCCAGCTGCTTCTGCCAGACCAAAGCAGCAGCAATTAGGATACTAATTTGGCTCTATAGTAAAGGTCAAAGATTTTATTTTTGTCCCATACCACAGTCCTGGGCAGGTTTTTGAGTCTCAAGGGTAGAGGCTGCGAGTTCTTTTGGCATCCTTCATAGCCACCTCTCATTTCTTAGTCTAAAAGGGCATCTCCTGTGTTTGTTCCAACATCTGCATTTCAACCAGGGTAGGGAGGGGACAGGAAAGATGGGCACAGGACTCTTCTCATAACTTCTGTTCATTTCTCATTGGCTGGAAACTAGTCTCATGGCCACGCTTAGAGCCAAGGAAGGCTGGAAGAGAAGATCTTTTGCCAGGCAGTGTAGTACCCAGTTAGACTCTCTCTGTGTCTTTATAGATGATGGGTGCAGATGTTAGGGAGAAAAGTAGAAGACTGGCACAGAACCCTTGAAGAAAGGAGGCTGCTTAACTTCCAACCGATTCCCTCTAAGGTGCATCTGTCGAATTCTCTCCTAAGCACTGCACTCAATTACCCAAATATGAACTATCATGGACAGAATATAAGATTATTATACATGAAAAGAATGTTTCTATAGCAGTTACCATGGATGATAAAATCTAACATTTAATAAGTATAACATGTACTCTTTATTTCTGATGTTTAAAAATGCACATTTTTGAAAGTTTGGAAAACACAGAAAAATACGAAGAAAGTGACAACTGTAATCCCATTAGCCAGAGGTAACATCGTTAAGAGCTTTTCTTCATGAGACATTTACATAATTGAACACAGTTTTGCATTTTTTAACCTGATAATATGCATTTTTCTCACATCTTTGAAATGTGATTCTAAATACCATTTTAATAATTGCAATAACTTAACCTGTAGCTGTACCAAAATTTAATCAACATGTTATTATTTTTGAATCTCTGGTTATCTCTGAATGTTCAGGGAAGAATGTTGTAAAAGCCCCCTGGCTGTTTGCTGGTTGCAGTCAGAAGGACTGAGCTCCAACCCTGTGTCAATCATTTACTAGAGGTGTGACCTTAGGCAGGTTTCTTTCACTCTCTGTACCTCAGCATTCTTAAATATAATATGAACATGACATTATCTGCCTCAAAATTATTGTGAAGATTAACTGTACTAATGCATGTCAATAAATTACTTAGAAGGTCACTCACAAAAAAAAAAAAACACTCAAATGTTAGCCATTGTTTTTATCATCCCACAATTATGCTTGATGGCTTTGTTGATCATCTAAAGTTGAATAGCATGTCTAAATGACCATTTTCCTGACTAATGAATTATTGTGGGAGGATTGTAAAGTAGACATAGCTTCTCTTACACAGCTATTGAATCCTCCATATTTATGTGGCATTTATTTCTACATGAAAAAGGAGAAAAATCACTACTAATAAAATCATTTAGAACTATATTTCAGTCTGTGTTTGAAAGGTTCAGATTGTAGGAATCTGGAAGAATCAGGGACCAGAATGGAAATCTTAGAGCAGTCTGTTTCATAGCCAAGTTTTTGGGTTAAGTGGTTAAGAGTCTAGCTGAGTTTGCAATTTGGGTTCATATATGAGACAAAGATAATGTTTTTACCCATGAAAGCAAACCTGGGTGTAATTGGCTAGCACTTTTTTGCCCAAGATAGTGAATAATTACTAATAATATTATACATGTACATATACATATATATGTGTGTATATATATATATATATATATATATAATCAAATAACTCTAAAGAACTTACTGCTTACATTCGTGTAATGTTAGGGTTTACAGAGTTTTTCTTTCTTTTCTTCTTTATTTTTTGTAAGCATAATTAGTATTGATCACATTTAACTTTCAAGATTTTAATAAAAATTAATCTAATTTTCCATATAAGACTAAGCCAAAGAGATAAAGCTTATATATGTATTCAATGTAATGTAGCTAAGAAGTCAACAGCATACTTACTACCACTCAAATCATTACTCCAAATTTAGTGTTCTTTCATCACCTCAGGATGATGCTGAAATTCTCTTACTGCTTCACAAGGTGTCCTGGAGTTTGGAGCTAACAAGGGGAAAAATGGATACCATTCATATGTGAATAATTAAAACCTTAATATTTGAAGGTAGTCTACAAAATCAAAGTAATTATAAAGCAGAACTTTAGAGATGCACTAAAATAATTGATTTTCCCATTCAAAATACTGAAAATAAATCTCTGGTTTCAAATATCTCTTCTAAAAGAAAAAGAAAAGTTGTAACAATACCCCAAATTTAAGTATTTATTATGTTCCTGGCAATATAGTAAAAGCATTTATACGCATCATCTGATTACATGCATCGTCTAATTACATGAGAACCCTACTAAGTCCTTATACTTTTTCCATGACACAGATGAGGGAAAATTTAAAGCTTAGCGAGGTCAAGTAATTTGTCCAACATCACGGTCTCTACGTAGGGCGGTAAGGATTCCGACTCAGGTCAGCTGAGTTCTGAGCCCAGATTCTTCATCACGTGCTATACGTTCTTCAACATGTGTAATTTCGCCTCCCTGAGCTGTCCATTTATTCGACCCAGTGCATTCTGGGATAGTAATGCTGGGTTACAACTCTACTTGTTGCAGCAAGCTCAGGCACTGTTATCCTCGGCTTGCAGAGAAGCGTGTGCGTTCTGAATGACCACGCCTTTCCAGCCAGCTGTGTACGTCACTCATGGTTTAAGCAGGAAGACTCACACTGATGGCCAGCCTGTTCTTCCCATGTAGCATCAACTGGTACTTGAGAATTTAAATGCACAGAATACTAGGCAGAAATCTTAACCATTTTAAGTGTGTAGTTCAGTCGTGTTAAATGTATGCACATTGTTGTGAAACAGATGTTCAGAACCTTTTTCATCTTGCGTACCTGAAACCGTATACTCCTACAAAGTACTTTTTTCCTTTTCCTCTGCTTCCCAGCCCTTGGTAAGCACTGTTCTATTTTCCGTTTGTATGAACTTGACTACCTTAGATACCTTGTATAACTAGAATCATTACAACGTTTGTCTTTTGATGACTGGTTTATTTCACTTAGAATATAAAGTTCTCAAGGTTCATCTGTATTATTGGATGTGACAGAATTTCCTTCCTTTTTAAGACTCAAAAATAGTCCGTGGCTTGTATGTCCCACATTTTATTTATCCACCCACCCATCATAGGACATGTAAGGTGGGTCCTTGGCTGTTGTGAACAGAGCTGTTATGAACATGGGTAAGCAAATGCCTGTTTGAGACCCTGCATTCAATTCTTTTGGATCTATATCCAGAAGTAGTAGTAACAAACCCTCCGGTAGTTTTCTTTTTAATTTTTGAGAGGGTTCCATGTTCTTTTCCATCGTGTCTGCGACATTTTACAGTCCTACCAACAGTGCACTAGGGTTCTAATTTTTCCACATCATCACTAATACTTGCTATATTCTGTAAAACATTTTTAAAATGTTTTTGTGAGACAATGTACTTTTCATTTCAGAAAATGTAATTAATGTTGCTGAAGCTAAAATTTTGGAGGGCCAATATGGGGCCAACATAGTTCAGTACTCTCCAGCCCTCTCAATGTGTTTAACTTAAGAAGTTGTTTCTCAAAACATGCCTTGAGTAAATGAATAACTTGCTCTTTCAAACCTAAAACACATATTTGTTTCTCCCTTCTTTCGGCTGCCACTTTGTTATCCAGCTCAAAGAGCTTCTTAAAATTAGTCAGAGGGAGACAAGTGGGAGAAGGTATAGACTTCTCACTTCAACAGCCTGTGAAAGACGGGAAAAAAAGGGTGCTATGCAAAGACAGCCTGTCCTTAGAGATTTCGAATTCAGGGTGGAAATCAACCCACCGAAATAGTGAGGATGTTTGTGAGAGAACTCCCCAGCCCACTACTACAGAAGGCTGAATTACAAGCACGTATGCGCAATATCCATTTAGCTGAGAAGTAAGTATCTCTAATTATGCCTTTCTATTTTATTTTTTTATTTCTCATTTATTTGAAATGCCAGTCATTAGTTGGGAAAGCAGAATTCTGCACTGAAGCATGGAAATTAACCAAATGATATAATGTTATGCAAAGTAAGTACCGGAAGTTGCTGGCCTTTGATTTTAAGAGGACTAGTTATGTTAATATTATAATATAATATTTTGATTCTGAGATACAAGTTGGAAAAACTTTTTAAAAATTCATCTTATTTCTGTTAATATTGTTTGATTTCTCTTGTTTTCATTTCTGATTTCATTCATAGAAACTTCTGGAAGCATTTTTTTCACTTTGAACGTGAGAACAGATAAATAAAATGAAATTATAACACAATGTAACATTTATTTGCTCTAAGATGATAGTATTTAGATTCTAAAAATTACTAGCATGGGGAAGAAATCAGAAAATTTAACATTTTCCAGGCAGTGATTGGTAAAATTTAGAATGCTATCAGAAAATCTATAAAAAGAACTGAATAAAAGACCTCATCATAGAAAATGTATTTAAAAAGGGTGATAAATACAATACAATATACAGATGATGTATTATAGAATTGTATACTTGAAGCCTATATAATTTTGTTAGCAAATTGTCACCCCAACAAATTCAATGAAAAAAAAAATGTATAAAAAGAATGCTGATCAAAATTCAGCATTAAAGACCTATTAGGTAAGGCAAGATTATGTGGAAGTATAAAAGTGACAGTTAATAATAAGCTAAACACAAGGCACTTGTTCTGTGTGACAGCTAAAAATAGCAAACATAGGGACAATGACATTTCCTTCACATATTTAACCAGTGTTATACTTATATAGCATTAAAAAATCTGCAGACATAGCCATCAAAAAACAGAGATGTCCCTGCCATTGTAAAACTGACAATAAATAAGATCTCAGTGATAAGTATTTGACTATGGAGAATGTTTATTTTTACTTTAAAATATTTTTAAAATATTTCAACTTAGCCTTTTCTAATCTTAAAGAGCCAAATTTTTTATTGGGTTTATAAGCAAAGCTTAATTTTAACTAAATTAGAGGGGAAATGTCACCTTTATGGAGAAAACGCATGAAGCAATAGCAGTGCTATTATCTATTTTTAGACTATAACTGCTAAAGCATATTACTTGCCCAGCAGTGTTGTTTTATGAAGGAATCACTACTACAGTGATACTTTGAAGAATTGTGTGGACTTCATCACAAAGTGACCATGAAACAAAGAGATTTCTTGGAGAAAACTGGGATAGAAGAGAGAAAAATAGAGACTTCTGACTTTTCAAGGGGCATTTTTGATAGCAGATGGGAATGATAAGTAATGCCCAGCCAGAGTCATCACAGTATTTTGTTTCTTTCTAGGCTAGCAAAGTCTTTTGCCAGTGAAATAACAAGAGTGCCACCTTTTCTGGTGGACCACAAATAGCAGAATCAATGAGCTCTGTGACTTACTTTGTTGCTATATGTATTTCCAACACTGGAAGCATTTCTTCCATGGAGCTCTATAGAATTATGCCAGAGGATGTCTAATTACTCAGAATTATTCTTAACCACCCATCCCTCAGGTGTCTCCTGGGCTTTCCTTTCATCAGCAGGTGTTCCCCTTGCATGAGACCCCCTTTCAAACTGTTCTGAAGAGTTAGCTACCTACCACTGCACCTGGTTTCCCGAAAATGCACTGCTTGGCTGCACCACTGGTGGAAGTGAACCTCTTGGAAATGGACCTTCCTCCTCCTCTATCTTAGATCAGCCAGCCATGGCCAGGGTCTCTGACTAGTGCCCATGAAGACTCTCACCCAGTTTGACATGAAGAAGAAGCTTTCTCTAGCCTACTCCCCAAACCATGGGTAGATGCTCAATATATTGACCATTTTCTCCAAACAAATTCTGTCTTGGCATCTCTCCTATCAGCTGTTTTATACCTTCTAGGTGTGTGACGGGATGATGCGTGCCATTGTTCCAGTCTCTTAGAATTGCTTTTAAGATGTGGAGATATCCGGTATCTACTCCAGTTTTCAGCCTTGAGGTCCCAGGCCAAAAGTGAAATACAGTTCCATTTCCATAGCTTCCACACTTCTATGGCATAATGTAGTCATGCTATATTATTAACTTACTCCTGTCAGATTACAAAAAAACACTTGAGTGAGATATGATTGACATACAAAAAGCTGTATATCTTTCATGCATACATGAGTTTGGAGAGAAGTATGTACCTGTGAAACGATCACATAATTTATGTCGTAAGCATTCATCACCTCCAAAAGTTTTCTCCCACCCTCTTTACTTTTTTTTTTTTATGATAAGAGCATTTAACATAATACCTACATTCTTAGAAAAAAATTAGTATACAATAAACTATGATTAATGATAGGCATCATGCTGACTAGTAGTTGCCTTGTACTTACTCCTTTTGCATAAACTGAAACTTTGTACTCTTACTAATTCTTTCCCCTACCCCTTCCTTCAACCCCCTGGTAACTACCATTCTACTCTCTGCTACTACGAGTTTGACTAGTTTAGATTCCTCTTCAACATGGGATCATGGAGTATTTGTTCTTCTGTATCTAGCTTCTTTTACTTAGATAATGTCCTTCAGGTTCATCGACTAGGTTTGTTGTTGGGTGAAGGGGTTGTTATTTGTAATAAATACTACTTAAGATTATTTATATTTAAATATATAGATTTTACAAGCTTAACATTAATAGTTTTTCTTAAGATTTAAGACAATCTGTAAGTCTAGGCATTTCTGTATAAAAAATAGTTACTTGATTTCATTAACTCATAAATTTAGCACATTAGGTTCCTCTGAAATTTACTCTCATTTACAAAACTAGTTAAATAAACTTCTTTAATCATTTCAAACTACACTGAAAAACAATTTTTAACAAAAACACTGTAATAATGGGGCAAACTTAAAATGTAAAAAAAAATAATAAAATGTAATAAGCCAGTACTTCCTAAGCTTACCTCCTATAAAACTAATAAATGAAATATATACATATAGTAAATTGAAATTTTCCAAGCTTTTATTCCATCTTAAAATTAGGACTGGAGGTGAGACTTCCAATTGAAGGTAGCAGATTAAATACAGCCAGTAAGGGCCCTGGCTGGTGGCACAGTGGATAAGGTGCCGGCCTGTGAACCCAAAGGTCACTGGTACGATTCCCAGCCAGGGCACATAACCAGGTTGCAAGCCAGGTCTCCAGGCAGATCTCCAGCCAGATCCGTGGCTGGAGGCAGGTGAAAGGCAACCATACATAGATGTCTCTCTACCTACCCCCTGTCTCTGAAAATAATAAATAAATAAAGCCAGTAAGCTCTCTTCCTTTTGTTAAAAAAACAAAGGAGATAAAAGTTCCTCGTGGAGCTTATATATCAGTAGAGAAGGCTAAATAAATAAACAACACCGTGCATAAGTAAATTGTATAGTGAATTAAGTGATAAGTGGTAATGGGGAAAGACAATGGCTAAGCCAGGTAAGGGAGGTCAGGAGTGGCAGAGGAGGGTGTATTGGAATTTATCTTTAATGGCAACTGTTGTAAACCAAGCTGGTGAAACAGCAGAGAGCACATAGACTTTCAGAAGGTGAAAGGTTAGCAATGCAGGTACCTGGGGAAATAAAATTCCAGGGAAAAGAAAAGAAAGACCCTGAGGCAGGAGTTTCCAAAATGCTTCATGTTTTGGGACCATCCAAGTGTGAGTGATTGGAGAGAAATGAACCAGGCGAGAATAAATGGAGGGTGAATTTGGAGAGATGATAGCAGCCAGACCCTATGCATCTTAGAAGCTTTCTCATCTGGACTATTGGACTGTAGTTCTTGCTGAGTGAAATGAGATGTGGTGAATGATTTTTAGCAGAGAAGTGCCAAGATCTGACTTCTATTTTGAAAGGCTCATTCTAACTGGATTGTGGAGAGCAGGTCCTTGGATTAGCCAGGGTGGAAGCAGAGAACCCAGTTAGAAGGTTATTGCTGGGATTCAGGTGAGAACAATGATAGTTCAGGCCGAGGTGGTAGTGATGGAGATAGTGAGAAGTCATCACATTGTGGCTATATTTTAAATGTAAAGAGAAAGGAAAAAACACACACAAAATGAGGCCTCAAGTGTTC
The DNA here is from genome assembly GCA_004026585.1 of Noctilio leporinus. Lineage (NCBI taxonomy): Eukaryota > Metazoa > Chordata > Mammalia > Chiroptera > Noctilionidae > Noctilio > Noctilio leporinus. The sequence goes on from PVIW01002128.1 coordinate 63,135, forward strand.
CTCTGTGGTTCTTGACTGGGGCAAATGAATGGATCTTCTCTCATGTAAATTGGGAACACCAAGGGCGGAGCAGTTTGCAGAGACTTCCAGAATTTGTTTCTGAACATGTTAAGTCCAAGTAGGTCGATGTGTGATCGCCAGTGAGTTTCTGTGTGACGTGCACAGATGTGGCTATGGCTGTGCCTAAGTGGATTCTATGGCCCAGCTTGCCTTCTCCCTCTCTGCTCTTGAATCCTCTCTGATTTGCACGTTTGCCCTTTTTTACTGGCATGTATCAGATGGAAATGTGAGTGTTTAAACCATTATTTTTGAGCTGGGGAAAAGGAAGAAACAGAGGGTACTAGAATGAGAACAAAGAAGGGAAAGATACAGATTTAGATTAAAAATTTACCGAGAATGAGAGGCCCCTATGAAGGCAGCATCAACTGAACCATGTTCTAAATACAAACAAACAAACAAAGAAGAAATAAAGAAAAGAAAAAGAGAAAAGAAAGAAAGCAGGCTGATGGGGGTGCAGAAATTCAATTTACCTTCCATGTGTCTGCTAATTATTTGGTTAACTGAGTGCTGAACCTTTTATTTATTTTTTCAAGCAAGGAGGAAAATTCTCCTTGCTTCTTGGTTTTAAATTATTGGCAAGAAATTAATATAATCCTCTACTTACTTTTCAACCAAGCAACATCTTATAATATGACACAATAGCTAAATACGCTAGATCTGTGAGGGCCTGCATGCCTCATCTGCATGAGTTTAGGGAAATTATGTCATCTCCCTCCTTGGTGTCTTAATCGCTTGGTCATCCCAGGACTAACTGCTTCACACTTGGGAAGAAAATCAGAAGGCACAAATGAGTTTCCCTTGATCCTTGAATTGAAAACTCCATTTTGAAAGAAGTAAAAGATAGTTTATGTATTATTTCTCCAAGGATATGGTTTTTCTCCTTATCTCACAGGGTGTATTGAGTTGATGGAATATTTAAATACGAGTTACTCCATGCAAGGGAAATGAGAGGACACCTGGGCATGAGAGCCAGAGGCATGTTTGTGTCACACTGCTGCCCCCTGCTGGCTAACACGTAATATTACTTTTTTACATGTCGTTCCCTTATATTAACAAAACTATATCCTGTATTACGAGGATCACACTAATGAGGAAACTGAGGCCCTGAAAGTGACCAAGGTAACAAAAAATGGTGAAAGACTCAGAATTACGCTACTGAAAAGTTACTTCTTCCTGCTTTACCATTGTTTCTCTCCCCTTCTAGATTAAGAGTTGACGAATTATCTATGGGCTTGGTACAGAGCAATAAAAATCAAGATTTTTGCACTGATAAAAATCATATTCTTGTATGAGTAAACACCCAATACATTTTAAAAAAATCAATAAATAATCAGTGTACTACATAGGAATGGCAATGACTAATATTTATGGGTCACTGTGAGAACAGAACATTAAAGGCACAGATTTACCTTCTGTGATTTGCCTCCCTTGATTCTCACAGCAGCACTAAGCTCACTACTTCACGCCACAGATGAGGATACGGAGGCAAGGCCAGAAAGATCCAAAGAGGTAGAACCAAGATTTGAAACAAAATCACTTCTGTCTGACTCCAGGAGTATTCAGGGCAGGTTTCTCTGGGAAGAGGACACTGAGATGAAGAGGAGAAGCCAAGCTTTTGAAGATCTAGGTGATAGCAGTCCAGGTAGAAGGAATAGCATGTGTAAAGACCCTGAAGTGGAAGTGAATTTGGCGTGTCAAGTGACAGGACAAAGAGGCTCACGTGGCCATAGTAGAGGAGCATGCAGGGAAAGGAACAGTGGTCAGCTAATGCGGAGGAGACTGGGATTTATTCTAAATTGTAAGTGAAAGCCATTGGAGAATTTTAATCAAAGGACTAACCTCATTCCTGATGTAAGGAGCGCACTCTGGATAGTAAAGGGAAAATAGATTATAGGAGGACAAGAGCTGGTAGAGGGCAACTAGTTAGGAGAACAGTAACTTCTGTCCCACCTGGACCTTCTGTTCCCAGGCCCAAGGTTCCTGTACTCCAGCCTTCAGCCTGGTTGCCTTCTGCTGTTCTCTGGGTCGCCATAGGGCGGCTCCCTACCCTGAGCAGGTAACTAAAGCTCACCTAACAATGGACCTATAATCACCCTTAAGCACAAGTCATACCATCAGGTGAACTGGAAATTCTCCCCCTTTTCTTTCTCATGGGACCCGTTTTGGGGAGGGATTGGATTTGCAGCCAACTCAATTGCCATGTCTTTAGCGTGATTCTTACAAAATCCCAGATCATGCAGTTGGCACTAGTTTTCTTTTTTGATACCTCTTTTTAGAAAAAAAAAATCTAACCAACTCTTATGTTTGTAAACATAAACCTCCTTTTTCTCCCTCAGCTGTTATGCCAGCAATAAGGTAGGATGCTCTTACTTTCCAATACTGATTTCTCTTTAAATGGAGTTTACTCATCACCAATACATTGAGTAAACTGTTCTAGAATTCCTTACCTATTTCATGTCAACTTTATCTGGAGTAGCACTTTGTGAGAGAACAAGACCCCATCGTTCCTTGAATGTACAACAGTAGCAGAGTGGGACAACAGCGAATCCTCAGCCTTGCTCCCGTACTTTGTAGATACTAACCAAAACAGTTGGGTCAATCAGAAGTGAAGTTTTTATTATTTCAAGGAAAATAAATGTCATATCTGTATCAAAAAGGAAGCTGGTGGTAACAAAGACGTAACTGCAGTATTTAGACAAACTGAACCTTCGTGTCATGCGAGCTGACCAGCAGTACACAGCTCAGCTTCCGCCAAGTGGCCGGGCTCTGTCTTTCTGTTCTGCCAACCTTAGCACATGGTGTCCACCTCTAATGTGGCTTCTAGCACTCAGCCCTCATGCCTGCCACTACCTTCCTGTGAACATACCTCCAGCCATCGTGCCTCCCAGGTATCTGCATTGCTACCTCTCTTTTAAGATGACTTTTGCAAAGCTATTCTTGATCCCTCAACTGTAATAATAATTGCGTCCTTTGAGTTCTGTAGTATTTCAAGTGCAGTTTTCCTGTGTTAACCTCCATCTCGGAATATTCATCAAGCCCCTGCTTCATCATTAGATTCTAATCTTGAGATCAAGGACAAGGGCCTGCCGGGTCACTGTGGATAGGGGTGCAAGTTGACCCCTTCACGAAAGCACCCAACCAGGCTCGTGGTTAGTGCCTGAAATCCATCCTGAGCTCTGCTCCCTGAACTGAGCGCTGATACTCTGAGCTGCATCCACCCAGAGGGCTTCTTTTGTGTCTTGTTTGCGTAAAGGCACCATACAGAGTAGTGGGCCCAGCGTTGATTTCACTCACCTTTGCATCTCAGACTCCACCCAGCGCCAAGCACGGAGTATACACGTCCATTATAGATGCTGGGTTGATCTGGTTTAATTGATTATGATGTAACCATGCCCACTTGTGGAAAATAAGGTCTCAAACTTTGGTTGAGGGTACGTTTTGGTCATTTGCCAAGAGCGCATGCAGAAAGGAATGGGGCTGGAGGTCCTCCCGAGCCCCGCTGAACAGCCAGGATATCTCAGTCTCAGACAGAGGAAGTAAACTAAGTGTCTCTTGAACAGTCGAGGATTTAGTTTTTTTCTATAACTGGCTGTTTATGGGACACGTGGCTCTGACTATTTTGAGGTCTGGTTTTGTTGTTTTCCCCCCAAAACAAGTGCCTCTGTAACAGGCATATCAACACTACTATTGCTATGTAAGAAAAAAGCCTCATCATTTTTTCAATTAATTCAGAATTAAATTAACTTGTCACCCTGTTCGGTCATCTGGCAGTTTGTAAAAGTGGTCCTGAAACCAGCAAAGCGGGGTGGTCCTCTTTGTCACACACAAGAACGGAGAATGATCTCCATATCCACTTCCTAGGAACCTTGGAAATCCCTTCCACACCCCACCCCTAACTACTGCTTACTGTGTGCTACTTCATATTAAGAACTTTATGATGTAGTTGTGTGATACCTTGTTTGGCAATGTCTTAATGCCCTCATCTGCCTTTCTGCCTTCGGTGTGAATGAGTTCAAAATCTAGGAGCAAGCCCTGGCTGGTGGCACAGTGGATAAGGCACCAGCCTACGAACCCAAAGGTTGCTGGTTCGATTCCCAGCCAGGGCACATACCCAGGTTGTAAGCCAGGTCTCCAGCCAGGTCCATAGCTGGAGGCAGGTGAAAGGCAACCATACATTGATTGTCTCTCTCCCTCTCTGCCTCTCTCCTTTCCCCTCTCTCTGGAAATAATAAGTAAAATCTTTTTAAAACATCTAGGAGCGAGTATAATTAAAAAGTATGAAAATCAGCCCTAGTCAGTGTGGCTCAGTTGATTGGAGCATTGTCTTGCAAATGGGATTCCCAGTCAAGGCACATACCTAGATTACAGGTTTGATCCCAGGCTGAGATGCATATGGGAGTGGGAGGCAACTGATCAATCTCTCTCTCTCTCTCTCTCTCTCTCTCTCTCTCTCTCTCTCTCTCTCTCATCAATTTTTAAAAAGAGAATGAAAATAATTTGCACCTAAAATACACGAGGATACCAATCAGGGGTGATATATGAGGCATGGAATATGGAGCCCAAGAACACTGGTAAAAAGGGACTGACTTAGATTGCTGCTAAGAGCCAGATCAGATTGTGAAACACAAATAGCAGAGTGTGCGCACACAAGGGAACCAGAACTGGCCTCCCTTCCATCCGAAGGTGCTCAGTCCTTCCAAACCCTGCCTGCCTGCAGGGCAGGTACTGCACAGAACAGAACGAGGGCCCCCGGAGAGCCTGGCACCTGCCAGTCCCGACAGGCAGCTCCTGTGTGGCTCGGGTAAGCTACCGCTCAGCAGAAAGGCCTGGCTTCTGTTGCCAAATTTTTCAACAGAGTTTGCCGTTCGGGACGTGTGTGCAAAACCTCCTGTCCTTTTAGTGCTGGCAATTAATTCAAAAATGTTTGTGAGACTTAGAGACAAACCAGACGGTTCTGTGGGTGGGCCAGATGTGGCCTGTGGGCCGCCTATTTGCATCCCTTGCTTTAAAAGTATAATCAACTTCTGGTCCCTGGACTCTGAAAAAGGAGCTCTGTCTTTGCTTTATTAACAACCAGTCGCATTGTTACCCACTCTGTCATGTTTCCCCTTAAGAATGCCAGAACTATAGGGGTGGGGTGGGGTGGAAAGACATTTTGTTTTTATGGTCAGTTTTTACCAGCATGCAATCACGGCAGAAATGGCCGTTTTCTCCTTGCTTGTGAGCAGGCCCCCGGGCATAAACAGGAATGAGGCATATCCAATAAAGGTGGCAAATAAAACTCCTAGGGCAATATTCAAGTTCCCTACCACTTGCTGCTATTAGAATTTAGTACACACTGGAGTGTTTTTGCAAATAGGGTTTGGGGCACGTCTGGCTGAAGGCTGTTAATAAAGCCAGGTCAGAGGAGACTCGTGAATAGGAACCCTTGTGAAAGAAAGTATTGAATAAAGCTTCGTATTTTGAAAATGAATGCTAACTTTTTCTTCCTTAATTTTGTCATTTCAGCTTACCGTGTATGCTTTTATTTATTTATTTTTAAAGATTTTATTGATTATTTTTAAAGAGAGGGGAAAGGAAAGAGGCAGAGATGGGAAGAGACACCAATGTATGGTTGCCTTTCACCTGCCTCCAGCTACAGACCTGGCTGGAGGCCTGGCCTGCAACCTGGTTATGTGCCCTGGCTGGGAATCGAACCAGTGACCTTTGGGTTCGCAGGCCAGTGCCTTATCCACGGTGCCACCAGCCAGGGCTGTGTATGATTTTTAAAAAGAAAAAGAAAAAGAAAAAAAACAAAAAAATGAGAAAGAACTCATGGACTCCAACAACAGTGTGGTAGTAGGCAGGGTGTGGAGAGAGAATGCGGAGGTCGAGGCGGTACAGGGGGATAAGTGGTGATGGACATACGGAACAGCATACAGATGGTGTATTGCAGACTTGTGCCCCTGAACCCTGTAGTTCTGTTAACCAATGTCACCCCAGTACATTCGGTACAAAGGAAAAAATAAAAATATCAATTTTAGCAAAAATTTTCTGAGCTTCCTTTTTATCTAGTTATTCATTTGATTAATTCAATAACTAGTTATTGAGCACCTACTAGTGCCAAGTACTTGTCTAAAGACAAGGGTTCCATCAGTTAACAAAACAGGTGAAGGATCCCTGCCATTAAATAGCTTATACCAGCACTAATAAATATGAGTAATATATTTCCTGTATGTTACAAGGAAGTAAGTGCAATGAAACAAGGAAAAGTAGTGCAGGCGAAGAGGGACCAGGATGGCAGTGTGCACTTTGTATTTATTAATAGGCAGGTCCGGGGGGTGGGGGGACCTCACATGACTTCTGACCAGTGACCTTGAGAGGAGAGGTCAGTGCTTTTATTTGAATTTTCTGCTCTAGTTCCTTACCCCACCCCACCCCCATCTATCAAAGCAGTATAACCTAAGTGGTGAAGGACCGATACACGGTATGCATTCTGAAAGAACACATGTCTTTAAAGCAAAGAGTAGAAAACAGATTTAATACAAACAGTTCAGCAAAACAAACCTGTTAAAGAGTATCTGTTTTTGGTAACTTCCTATTTTTCCAGCGAAGGGAAGGAATACTACTACCACAGTATATTCCATTCTAATTCACTGAGGCTCATGGAAGTTTTTCCATTTTAGATGCTTTGTTTTATTTTGTTTTGCTTTGCTTTGTTTGGAGGGGGGTGGTTAGCTAAAGAAATGAAGCCTAGAGATTTGCTTGTTCCCTGCCTCCAGGGGTTCCTCATCACTCCCCCGTGGCTCCCCAGCCCCAAACCTCTGATGGCAACTCACAAGGCCCTTCAGGATCTGGTCCTTGCTTACCTCTCAGCACCATCTCTGTCCATTTCCCTTTCACTGTCCACACTTCAGTGATACTGAGCTGCTTTCTTCTCCCCATTCACTAAGTTCCCTCCTGCTTGTGACACACGTTGTTCTCTGTCGCCGACTCAACCCACCCTGAAAAGACTCTTCCCAGCACGGGCATCACTTTGGTGAGCTTGCCCCGATTCCACCAAAGCTGAGATCAATATCCCCCACTCCCCTTGTTTCCCCAGCACCATGTGCTTGTCCCTCTCATAGAACAAACTGCTCCTGTAATTAATTGCGTATCTTCTTGTCTGTGAGCTCCAGAAAGCACCGACCACCTGCTCCATCACTTGGCACGGTCTCTGGCCCCTGTGCGTCATACAGCTGATTAGTGAAAAACTTGATTAACCACTTACTCAGACGACATAGGGAGTTACCCTTGTCAACCCTCCCATTCAAGATCCTCCAGGTCCAGGGCCTTCCAGAGCTTTCTCCTGGTCACTGTAAGTTGTCTCAACGCTTCCGCATCAGAGCCCTACATGATGAGCCCAGCCCTCATCTACACTTTTGTAAGTTATTTCAGAGAAGTCTTACAGCTTACAGATGGAGAAATCTGAATTCTGACTAGATCAGCCTTTCTGCATGGCTTTCTGAATTTTTTTCTTTTTTGACCTTCCAAGATGATAGCTTCGTCACTTTATACACGCCTGCTCTGCAAGCTTAATGCCTCATCAGGCACCTTCTTTTAGCTCTCTGCTTCTGCTCACTTCGGTTTCCACGGCCCAGGTGCTTCCTGTCCTTGTCACAGCTCTGTCACTGCGGAAAAGAAGATAACTCCCTTTCTCTGGGCTCCTGAAGAACTCCTCCATTTTGATAATTACTTAACAATGTCAGGTAGTTTCTCAGTCCCATTCTGCTGGTCCTGTCTCCGCTCCATGGAAACAGACCCAGATTGCTCGCTGGAGTTGGATTCCTACTGTTAGAGTCACCTGCTGCTGCCTCTTCTCTTTGCTAAGCACAGATCTTGCCAAAGAGTGAAAAATGCCCACAGTTGTTCTATTCATCTGGATAGTTACAAATTCCTTGATCAGAGCGCTTAGCAGTAAACAGCATTTTCAAAGGGAGACAGTCAAGATCGTTGGAAACAGACTCCAGTTTGTCTGTCATTTACGAGGCTTGTCCTGAAAGTATTAAGCCAATGCCAGTATAATTAAAAGTTTTTGTGGCCAATACTTTCAGCACAGACCTCGTACATTAGGGTCAGAATGTGCCAACATTGGGGTTATTTTCATTTTTCACTCGCCGTAGTAATAGACCTTTGGGAACATCTTATCCTGATTAACTCTGCCAAGCATTATAACAGCAGATTGATGGTCCCAGTGGAGAAAAAATATACACTAGAGTATTTTAATTTGACATTTGATTGTTCAAACATAAGGTTTCCACAGGGCCATCAAGCAAACAGAGCTCTGTGACCCACATCGTCCCATCTGGTTGTCACAAACCCAGAAGGACAGTTTTGCAAATAAGGTGTAAGAGGCTCAGAAAAGTCAAGTGATCCTTCAAAGCCAGGGTCACACAGATGTAGAACAAGGACATCAGCCCAGGTCATCCATTGAGTCATACCACCTCTCACCAGCACTTATTTATATGTAGTTCGAGCCCTTACAGGAATTGCCCTGGGTTTAGTGCCCAGGGACATTTTGGGGGACCAGAGTTCCTTCATTCATTATTCTTGGTTAGTCTTTCACTTCATTTTGAGTTCTTGGAGGAGAATCAGCATTCTGAGTTCACCACAAGTTATTTAAATCCTCATCTATACACTTAGAATAAATCTCAGCCAAAACATGCAGATAATTTTGCTTAATTGAATTTTCAGAAGGAGTGCAATTCGAAGCAGTGTAATGGAAAAGAGCAATTTCCAACTACTCCTCCATACCTCAGGTAGAATTTTAATGACTTGAGATGCAATGAAGGAAAGAACTAAAAGCAAAGTTTTTTTGTTTTTTTTTTTAAATAAAGCAACAGCTAGAACTGCTAAAAATAATATACGTTTAATCTAATCATAAGTACAATTTGGACCAAAGAAAAATATGGTCGTAAATGATGATGCTTGTGATTCACAGAAGTGTGTGCTTTGTGTCTTCCTTTCTGTATGTGCTTTCAAAACTCCTAATTTTAGAGTACTTTCTAAAAATAATTAGCTATCTAAGCAAGTCTGCTTTCTGCAAGTTTTTCTGCAAGTCCATGATATTTAGAGTCATAAAGCAATTATCGTTGTGTAAAATTGCATCATTGACAATGTACATGTATCCCATAAAACAAAGGAAAAAATTGTATATGACTAACAGGTTATATTTTAATTTTGACTTATGTTTAAAATTTTGTGTTTTGCTAAATTCAAAAGACAATTGTGCTTAAGCCACATTTCACATAGATGCATAGAATTGGCATGTACTTGGAAAGCATTAAAATATCCATAAAAACAAAACTCATGAGCAGAACTATTGCTAATTTTGAAGTGCTTAATATTCATATTTACATAACCCAGAAGGAATACATTCAGGATGACATTTCAGTATAAATTTTGTCCTTGAATATAGTCTTTGAAAGTTTAATCTCACAACTATAAGATATCTTGCTCTCAGAAAATTAACAGGAAGGCCCTCATGTTTTAAGTACATGTAACCCCTTAAACTGAGCCTGACTTTGTGAAGACTGTATTATTGCATACCAAATGTATAATATTTAGATTAGTATCAATTATGGATCAATTACAGATTATGGATCACTAAGGGCTAATCAACTGTCAATCTCACTATTATTTTTGAAGTACACTCATCTTCCAGGATTACCACTAGTTTCAGCTATTCCTCAAGATAATTTTTGCCTCTATTCTTTCACTAAACATACCTGATTCCTGCCTGGCCTAGGAAGACACAGGTATGAGATGCTGTTTCCTATCTTGCCAGGATCCACACAGGTGTGAGACAACTCTGCAGAATCACAAGGCATTTGGTAGTATATCCTGAGTTTCCCAGTTGACCCCATAACAGGGGAGAATTTAAGGACTGATTCTCAGCAACTTTATGATGTTTGCTTACCCCACACTCCCGACTTTGAGGGATTGTGAAGAAATAACAATAATTAATACTTAAGTATAATTTAACTAATAAATAGAGCGGTTTATTTCATCAATCATCAGTGTTTGGTGTTGGTCGGAGGCCAAAGGTCTCTGTGGATTGACTTAATGCAAGTAGAAGGCAACAGCAATAATACAACTAAAACGAAGAATTATTAATTCACCAAAATGAAAACCTCTACCAGACCCCAGGGGCGCTGGTGTGAACAGTAGCCATTGTGGGAGCTTCCTGGTGTGTTCAGATGTGGTCAGTTAGAGCCACTATTAGGCAACTGTTACAAAATACTACATTCCAATCTCCTAAAACACTAAAGTATGACCTAGGAAAAGAACATTTCAATTATCACCTTGATTACTTGCTCGGTAATCAAAATGTAGATGGTATGTTCTGTTGGCTCAAAAAGTTGACCACACCACAAATATATGAAAGAGTCCGGCCTGTTATTCAGTATTTAAATAACTGTTACTCCAGAAAAAAATGTTAATCTAGATTTAATACCATTTAAAAGGTATTTAGGCAACTAAAGATTATAGGCAAGGTAGGGCACAAGTACAAGTCATAACACATGTTACTTTACTAATGTCTTAAATTTTTGACTAACAAGCCAAACAGTGTTTATTTGTTTGTTTGTTTATTTTCTTTTTCCCCAGTTAGAGGTGTGGACTGTTTCTTTGATGACAAGAAGCTACATTGTTTGTTCAGTGACTATTTATTGCCCTAAGTACGTTCTAATTGGTTAAACTCTTAATTGGTTAAATGGCACTAGGACCTTACAAGAATTAACATCATCTCTTAGTGATTAAATAAAGTTTTCCAGTATTCCTTGATCATTCCTAGGCTCACATCAAAAAAAATAAACGCCAAGTACAAGTGGTTTTTAATCTGAGAAGTTTAGGGTGAAATTTATTTTATTGTACTAAAAGAAAAGTTTGTTTTCTTTCTCATGTTGTCATTCTTAAAAAGTATTTGTTCCAGATTTCACTTGATAAATCCTGGAAAATTGCCATAAAAATTAGCTTTTGTTTGGGAGAAAATTATAAAGAAATGAGGGAAAGGGGACTTCGTGGACAAGTTAGTGGCTTCACTTAGTAGACCTTGATTCATTTAAGAAGTCTAGCTGAAAAACAGGTTAGAGTCCAGTGTTACCTCTCTTGTATGCCCAATGACCATTTTCTTTCTTTCTTTCCGGTTGCTATTGGTTACTAAAAGGAGGAAATGTCAGCATCCCCTTCATCAGATATTAATTCAGCATCTAAAACAGTAAAAGTCAGTGGTAAAATACAAAGTCAGTCCACCACAGTGGTTTAAAATAAGTACCAATGAAATAAAATCTAGGTGTAATTCAATGGGCTGAAGTCAAAAGAACATTGAGCCTGAATTCAAGGATTAGAGCGACTTCTTTCCTTATATATCTTCCTTCAGGTATCTGGACTGGGACATATTTATTCTTCAACCAGGAAGAAAAAGAGATGTTTGATTTTCTTTTGGTCCACAGATGTATTGGGCTATTATCAAGTTACTCACTGGGAAAGGTTAGGTTAATATTTTTATAGCAGATAAAATTTTCCAAGTGAGCCACAAGCTTAAGTAATGAAAGTTAGACTTTGTAGCTAAAATGTCAAAGATAAAGGGTAGAGAAAGGATTTGCAAGTCATACCGTGATGACTTGTTTAGTGTAAAGTTTATATCCCTCTATCCCATCTGCTCCTCTAATGAACCTCCTTGTCCTCTGTAGTCAGCTGTGGAAAGAAATTTCAGGGGATCTAAGTGTAGCAAAGCATAGACTTGTTTGGGGCCCAGCTGCACCTATCGCTGAGGATCTCCATCATTTGCAAATAAGAGGAGGGATGGCAATTCAAGAGCATATTCCCTATCTACAATATTCAAACCAATTGAAAAGAAAAATATTAGGTCTTTCCAACGAGCCTATCCACACCACAGATTACGGCTATGGGTCCCCAGTTTGCTACACTTATGACTTAGTTTAACCTGAACAGCAGCTTCTTCCAGTCTCTTGTTCAAAGATTCCTTCTCAAACATTCCCGCCATGTTTACCTCTGTTTACCTCTGTTGGAACAGTTCCGGTAATGAGAACTTAACTTGTGACGCTACCAAAATTCTTGCCAATCATAACACTGATGGTAATGATGCTAATCTCCTTTGTGCTTTAGGATAAAAATAACAGCAACTTGTGGACTTTTACAGTGGATTGATCTGACCAACAAGAGTTTAATAGGCTTCTTTGGTTTGTGATTGTTGCTTGAGAGTCTTTCACTGTGCAGACTTCTAATTCTTTGCTTCAAGATTGATACCATTGGTTTCTTAATTGCAAAAAGGGTCCTCTTATTCCAAGCTTGTTCATATGGCTCATGCCGTGTAGGCTGATCTTAGAAAGGCCCATTTACCCTTAGCATTTATTCATCCCACCACACACTTACTGAACAAGTTCTTAGTCCTGGGTACTGCACTAGGGACTGGGAAACAGTGAGACAAAGACATGGAAGGCTCTGCTTTCCTTAGGCTTACATCCTAGTCAAGGAAATCATGCCCCCCCCCCCCCCGAAAAAAATCAAGATAATTAAAAGGTTCTCTGAAGGAACTGCATGCTAGGGAGACAGGCAGAAGCTAGGTCATGTGGGGACTTCTGGGCGTTTGGGGTTTTCTAAGAACACTTAAAGATTTTAAACAACATGAGATGATCTCAGATTCATTTGCAGAGATACTAACAATAGTATAGAAAATTCAGAAGATTCAAAAAGTATGATAAATAAAATATATCCTGCATGCTACCATCACCAATGAAATAGGGTGGAAGCTATGGTAGAATTCTGTCTTGATCTGCTTGGGCTAATACAACAGAATACCACAGACTGGGTGACTAAAACAACAAACATTTATTTTGGAGGCTGGAAAGTCCATGGACAAAGTTTTGGCAGGCCTGGTGTCTAATGAAGGTAGTCTCCCTGGTTTGCAGAGGGGTTGGTCCTTTGCTTAAAATAAGAACATTAATCCAAAGTCCTGGCTGGTGGCCCAGTGGAAAGGTGCCAGCCTGAGAACCCAAAGGTCATTGGTTCCATTCCCAGTCAGGGCACATAACCAGGTTGCAAGCCAGGTCTCCAGCCAGGTCCGAAGCTGGAGGCAGGTGAAAGGCAACCGTACATTGATGTCTCTCTCCCTTTCTTCCCCCCTCCCTGCCCTCCTCTCTAAAAAATAATATCTTAAAAAAAAAAAAAAAGCTTTAAAAAAAAAAAAGAACACTGATCCAATCATGGTATCTCCACCCTAATCACTTAATAGAGCCCTAATGACCTTCAAAAAGCCAAAAAGGCCCGTTACTTCCTTCTACATCTCACTGGGGTGAAGGTTTTCAACATAAAATCAGGGAGGGGGCACAACCTGCAATCCATAGCTTCCCAGACTCTCATCCCTGGCAAACATTTTCTGTGTGATCTTTTCCCATAAAGCATGGGCAAGAATATGAATATGGATATAAGGGCATATCACTCCCAGTATTTTAGCTTTGGGAAAAGCTGGAAGTTTCAGGGTGCCAAATCTGGGCTGTAGGGGGCTGAGTCACCTATGTCATTTGATATTTTGCAAAAAAAATAAAAAATCTCTGCCTGAGACATGATGCATGAGTGGGCATGTTGTGGTGATGAAGCTGCCAATCACCAGTTGCTCATACTGCGGCCTTCTGAATCATCTGAATAGTTTCCATGGAGGAATGTTTAAACTTAACACAAAATTGGATGCAGATTCATTGCTCTACACGCTCAGTCATTTTGAATGCAATGGCCACACAGTACACGTACACATGCTTGCTCCACGGCATCTATCACCCTGCTGACCAGTACAGTAAGGGCGTCATTGTTCACGCATGCGCATTCCAGGCCACTCGCCTTGGCTGCCAGGTTACACTGATGTGGCATAAACTGTTCTCGTTATGTTAATAAAGGCTGGACTTTTTCCAGGCAGAACGCCTATATATTATTTGTCTGAAAATTAGGATGATAGTACAGTTCACTTCATGTTTTTACTTAAGAGTAAAAATGAAAAAGAAAACTTAATGATTTGATAATGTCTACTTTATCTTATTCCTAAGTATTTAGCCCATCTCTTATACCTTATTGTATGGTTAAATTGTTTTTATTTTTTCACTTTTTTGAATGATATCCTAGTGAATGTTCTTATGCTATAATTCTCATTATTTAGAGTAAACCACCAGAATTGGGTCTGAAGGGTATGAACATTCTTAAGATATTTTTCACTCAAATGTATTAAGTCACCTTCTAGAAAGCTGGATCCAGTTTACATTCCCTTCAATAGTACATGAGAAAGCTAGTGGACCTCACATTCATCACTATTTTTACTTTAAAAGAACCTTTGCCAATTTTAACAATGAAAAGAGTCTCATTTCTCTATTAATTTATAATAGCCTATATCTTCGAGGTATGTTTCAGTCTCCAGTTATGTTTTGTTTCTTCCTGCCTGGCCTGGCCTCTCTGATTATACCACAGCTGCAGGTGACTGGACTCAGGTCCTATCATTAGTAATTACCACGAGGAAGCAGAATGATGCTGTTAAACCAGGCATCCTCTAGGAGAACGTGGCATTTCCTCTGACATACTCTCTGAAATTATGTCTAGGGCCAAAAAGCCTTTATGCTGCCCTCATCCTCACATTAGCTTTCCTCCAAAAGCATCAAGTATAAAATACTTTGTATGTTGTTTGCAAACCTCTGTAAGAAAGGACAGAAAATATGTTTAACAGTTTTCATCTTTTTGTTCATTTTTAAAATGGTATATGACAGATAATACTATCTGCATTAAAAATCTATCAGTTAAAATGTCTACAATGTATCTCACAAATCAGTCATTAAAAATGTATTCAGTGCCAGAGGGTGTATATTATTTAATAACGGTTTTCGTGGGTGATGGGCTTTAATAGCTTATTATTTTTTTATTTTCTATATTGCCCCAGAAGTTTACGATGGAACATGTCATTTTCTCTAAAAATCAGGATTTGAACAGAACTTTGAAAGTTAATAAAATGCATTTGAAATGTTTTTTGGCAGCTGAAAAGGCGAACTTTTAGCAGTGATAACTATCTGTCTGGGACTCAAGCCTCTAGACACATTGCCGGACCCCGACCCTGCTTGTACACCCCCACCGGGCTCCTAACTCTGAACCCCTTCCCCAAGCTGGAAGGGCTGCACAGCTGCTCAGCCCCATCCCCACTCCAGTTTGGCCCTACACATCCATTTGCATTTTAATAACACAGGAAGGTGTTCTGCTAAGTGCCCGCACCCAGGATCTCTACCCTCACCCTTACAAAGGACTGGCTCCAGATTTGAAGTTACAGTTTCCTTCTTTAGCATCTCCTGAATAGAATTCTCCTATGCCAACAACCTCCAAAAAACCTATTGATTAGTCAGGGTTCTCCAGAGAAACAAAATTAATAGGAAGTGTGTGTGTGTGTATGTGTGTATATGTGTGTGCATATATGTCATGTATTAGTAATATATATATATTTTAAAATTTTAAAAAATTGGCTCCTGTGATTATGGGAGGTGGCACATATGAAATTTGTAGGGCAAGCTGGCTGGCTGGAAATTCAGGTAGGCTGATGGGGCATTCTTTAGTCCTAATTCCATAGGGCAGGCCAGCCAGGCTGGGAACCCAGGCAGGATTTCTATGTTGCAGTCTTGATGCCTGATTTCTTCTTCAGGGAACCTCAATCTTTTCTTCTAAGGGCTTCTGCTGCTTGGATAAGGCCTATCCACATTAAGGGGGTAGCGGTGGTGGTGGTGGGGTATTTACTTAACATCCACTGACTTAAGTTAATAGCATCTAAAAAATACTCACAGCCATGTCTAGGCTGGCGTTTGACTAAAACGCTGGGTATATCACCTTGCCAATTTATACATAAAATTATCCATCATACTCTAGATACTTGAATTTCTGTAATGTACTGAGTACAAACATGGTCCCAACCTCAGGGCACTTAAAGGTTACTCGAAAAGCCTGTGTTTCTTTGAAATAGCCTGTGCTTTCCAAAATACCTCCTTCCTCAGTATGACCCCGGCCCCAGCATGCAGAGTGCCATCAGATAGCAGAAGTGGGGTGAGGTCAGACCTCCAGTGACAGCTTTGGCACCACTGTGTTGGGGGTAGGTGAGCTGCACCATCCTCGGGGGATTCTGGGCAGGGGCCCAGTGATTAGGAAAATGAGCATTTTTGACTGTGGAGGAACCTTGTTAACTCTCTGGACATAATGGTGGTTGGTGGTTGTGTGGTGTTGAAGATGCGCAGTCCTGGGTGGAATATCTGGTGGACAAAGCTATACCATGTTGCCCGTATTGTTTCTCCTTCCTTTCCATTGCCTGTTAAATAGGGGTCATATTTTTTTGTTTTTGGAGCTTTAGTCAGGATCACATGAAAAAAACATACATATGTTCCAGCAAACTATTTCATATACTTTAAAGAGTAGATAGGATATCGGTTCTTAGCTTTTTATCACATTCCTTGGGTATTGCCTCATTATGGCTTTCAGCATTAAAAATCACTGCTTCTGAACTCGTCCACTTGTTTACTGTGGCGAGGTGGACAAATTTATGTAGTAACCAACCTGAGTTGCTTTATTCAAGTGTTGAATTGTAAACGCAGGACCAAGAGGAAGTAAGAAGAGTTTAATTGACCAACACTGCTGCCTTTTCAATACGCAGCTGATTAACAAATGGTTGTACAGCTGTTTGCAGTGACATAGAAGACATGCCTTCCTTTTGATAATTGTTACGTGTTTCTTCTGTTTGTTCTCAAGGAGTTGTTTCTAGAAAGCTTCTGTAATATGCCTAAAGGCTATTCCAGGAGGCAAGCAGTTCAGATGACATAAATGGCTTGTGTATGTGCCCAGGCATGTGATTACGCTTGCGTGGCCTGCGAACACAGGTGCATATGATTCACACATCTCTGTCCACAAAGGATTTGAGAGAGTACCGGCTTACTAGGTCAGAGCTCCAGAATGATCTCTTCAGCTTAGATTTCTTGAAATCTTATAAATTGTTGGAGGTGAGATCCTGGGACTTCTGACTTGCTGTAGGGTGGAATCAGTCCTTCGTGCTGGAAGGGATGTTAGGAAAGAGATTTCACTGGGAAAGGCAAACTTTTACAAGAGATAAAGCACCTGTAATATTTAACACTTGAACACTAAAAATTTTGAAAGGAATTGTGTGTTAAAATGAAAACTGCAGGAATTCAAACATCAGGACAGGGCATGGCTGGCATCTTGCAAGGCTGACACGGCGGCTAGCCGCGATCGGCTTGTATAGGTCAAGATTCTTCCTTCTTCTCCAGCAGGAGTCCGTCCAGGCCTGCCCAGACCCGCCGTAATTGAGCGGCCCACATTCTGTGAGGATCCAGGGCAGAAGTAGCTGGGGTTTAATACTGTGAACAAAATTATTGCTAACAGCCTCAAGTTGGGTATCTCTTACTACGTATTAGGTTGAAACAACATAAGCACTAAGCTTGAAGAAGTGAGTTATTTGCGATAAGGCCCTCTTCACTTTCCTGGCTGAAAGCAACTGATAGAAAATAACTAAGCATCCTAACAAGAAGGCAAGCGTATTGCTTATACGAGGAGTGATTGTACTCCATTCTCGTCCCATTATACGATGACATTATACGAGGATTATTACAGGAGTAGAACTATGTTGAGCAATTTCCTAAGAAAGGAAGATGGTGATTAGAGGCTTCTCTGTAGGTACTTTGGAAGAATTAGGAGGGGAAGGAAATTGTAGTGGATAAAAGTATGGGCTTTGGTCGGACTAGGATATGACTTCCCTAAGCCTCCATTTTTAGTTTTTGTAAAATGGGGATAATAATAGGTCCTGCCTCAGGTAAGGCATGTATTTACCAGAGTATTTACCAGAGATGTGTACTTCCTGTTACAGTTGTAACAATTAAAAAAAAAAAAAAAATCCAGCCCCTGGGTTGCGGGCCGGATTTCCAGTGGGGCGCATGAGAAGCAACCACAAATTGGTATTTCTCTTCCCCTCTTTCTCCCTCCCTTTCTCTCTCTCTCTCTCTAAAAATAAATAAATAAAATATTTTTTTGAAAAGCAGAAATTGCCCATCAAGTCTTTCTCACACCGCATCACTCAGACACCCGCTCTCCTGTTTGCCTTTTCCACCTATGAGGACGCGTGTACGGTGGCCACCAGGATGACGTCCCAGCTCAAGGCCAACTGCTCTGCCACCTTGATTCCCCTTTGCCATGTGCATTCATAGACTCTGGAGATTAGGACAAGAACACTCCTACAGGTCATGATCCTCCCTACCACACCAGGGCACTTGCCCCTGAATAAACCCACAGAGAATGCCAGGGTTCACAACTCTTTAACCCCCCAAAAGAAAGAAACTCTCTGTGAATGGTTTGTGTTGTTTCATTGACCAGCATCAGGAAACCGGAGGCGTGTGTGTAGACCCCTCCCGCAGCACCTTCCAACACCTTCCACAAACAGTCGCTTTGGCGCACTGCCTTTGAGCTGAAAGGAAAGAGCAGCTGCCCCTTCCCTCCTCACTCTGCACTTCTCCCTTTCTGGAGGGCATGTTCTGCGGTGGTGTCATCTCACCTACCCGCAGCCGACTCTCAAGTGGAACCTGGGTGTTCACCCTACTGCCCAGTGTAAAGTGCCCCATGTCCAGTCTGAGCTGGGCAGCTTCCCCCTAATATTTTAAGTGTCCTCGAAAGCATCTCCAGAATTCAAATGACTATTTTTTGATTTGTCATCGCTTCCTCCCTCTCTGACTTCAAGGATAGCAACACTCTTTCTGTCACACAGATGTGAACATCGGGAGTTGCTCCCCAACAAAAATGTCTCCCTCAATGATACCCTCCAAGTTCAAGTTTTCTGTGCCCTTGTCTGGTCCCCTGTCTCCTGCTTTCCTTCCTTCCTTCACTGATGTGGGCCATCACCCCCACAAGATCCCAGGTCCCTTTTTCTAAACCTCTTTTGCCTCAAGTTAGTCCCCCGGCCTTTAATTCGTCCTTATGTTTTGTATTAAGTCAGTCTTCATCAGCATGCTGAAGGGCTCAGGGTATTATTTTTAAGCACCTACCACATGGCAGACATTGTACGTACACAGTTTACATACTTTATCTCATTTAATCCTAATTTGGTACCCTGGCGGGTAGATGTTGTTGCTCCAATTTTACTAGTGAGGCAACCTGGGGATAGAGCGCTTCTTTGAATAATTCAGCCAAAGCTGCACAATAAATGGCAGGGAGGTAGTGCAGACCACCTGTGTCTAATTTCAAAGCCCCTAACTTGACCACCATGATGGAGCCCCAGGTTTAACTTTGTTGTTAAGGTATTTGTTTTATGAAGGCTCTGTGAGTTTTTGTACTTTAGAGGTAAATCTTCAGTAGCCAAATGACAAATGACCATGGTTTGGTCATCTCACTGGTGGTTCCCATGGGCAACTAAAGACTGCTGTGTGTACTGTTTCTAACCAAAGATCTAGGATTTAAACCTCTGCCTTTGGCATGGCTTGCAGATTAGCCCAGGGGCATTTCTCACACCTAAAAGGGAAAAAAAAGGAGGGTTGATAAGGGCAGGAACTCATTGGCCTGAGTGTGGGTAGCTTTGAGCCACATTAAGTTCAAACTCTGGTGGAGGTCAATAAGTCTGATAAATCTGTTTCCTTTCCATTAGAGATCAACTCTCAGTACCCAGTGACCAGCCAAGACATGCTTTTTCTTCTTTGATCAAACACCCACAAGGGCAACAGAAACCAGTTTAGCAACTTCATAAGTGGGTGCAAAAGGGCTCTTGTAAATAAAGCCTCCCATTGTTCCTCTCTGGTCATGTCAGGTGAAGGGTGCACCCTATCTCTCCTTCTCTCGACTCTTACTGTCTAGTGAATTTAGCTCTAGCTTCTGCTGCCATGCTTTTGCGTCTTTTAGAATTCTGACCTTAATCATTAAGTCTTCCTTGCAGAAGGTGTTAGCAGCGAAACAGCACCAGCATGTTAGCCGACCTCGGTTTAGCAACCCTGGTACCTGAGTTCGGCAAAGAAAGAATTCTGAGCCAAGGAACTCACATTGTAAGAGGAGGAAGTTTATTTAGAAAGTCTTAGAGGGAGAAAAGGTGAGCCAACTGGGCTGCATGAGCTGAAGAAATGAGTTACAAAGGCAAAAGAAGGGCCCTTGTTGGGGGAGGGGGCACAGAAAGAAGGAGCCTGGGGGAAGGAGAACAGTGAATGCTTGCTCCGGAGAGGGAACTGGCTTGGGGAACACAGGGGTGAGGAAAGGTGCATGTGAGAGACAGACAGACAGACAGATACATAGATAGACAGATGAAATAGATAAGATAGATAGATGGTAGATAGATAAAGGGAGAGAGAGACAGAGGGAGAGGGAGAGACAGAGATGGAGACAGAGAGACTGACTTAACTGCATCTTCCATCTTGAGGGTTTTTATCTGGAGGTGCCGGGTAAAAATCTCAAGAGCCTATGCATCCGCTTTCCAGAAGTATCCTCTCAGGGTTGGATCCCTACCGAGTGGTGGGCACCAGGGTAGGGAGTCACTAAGCACGGTGGCTGATCCTGATGTCAGGCTAGTTTTGCTGCTTTTCTGGGCCTGGAGCTGAAACACAACTTGAAGCCTAGATGTTATCTCTAGTTTGACCAAAACTCTGCTTCTGTCATCGGCAGACCCTCTGCTTTGTTCTTAAGATCATTTGATGTGGGTCAGAACCTCACTGTCCTGCAGGCTCAGTGATGAAAGGAGTGGCCATGGGAAAGCTTGAACAGGAGTCCTATGAGGCTCTTCGCAGGCCCCCTCGTTCCTACCCAAAGGGCTCTATGACCTGACTAGCTACATGCCAGGGGAAAAGAGGTCAGGGGAGGGTCCAAACTGTATGACCACTGATGTGCTGAAAGAGCAAAGGCCACCCTGGGGCAAAGCCCTTCCCCATTTTTACCCTCTGCTATGCATCTGGGGCTTTCCACCCTGAGGACCTTCTGTCCCTAGCCTGTCTGTAGTCCTCTGCTCATGTCTGACTAACTGCCTACTGAAAAGGGACTTTGTCCTCTACTACTGTGCCTCAACTTTTCCTGCTTGGTGACCTTCTTAGAGAGAGAGAGAGAGAGAGAGAGAGAGAGAGAGAGAGAGAGAGAGAGAATATATATATATATCAATCTAAGTTATCTTAATAATGGAAAGAATGTGGTTTGGGGCCTTAAGAAGCTTTATTAGTCATTTAAAAAGCATCAAAGCCTATAATATGCAAATGAGCTCAGTTGGGCAACTCTTTTTTATTCACAGGATGGCTTTGCTCTTATGTATATGATGGAATCTAGAATTTTAAAAAGTAGCAGCAAAGAGACTTCAGAAATATAAGCTTTTCAAGCTTTATTGCTTCTTTTATAGGCAGGGACATGGAACCAAAATCAACCACGAAATGTGGTCCTTAGGTTTTTGTATAACTGCAAGCTAAGTACATCAGAAGAAATAGACTTTAAGTTGAGAACTAAAAATGCTGTCTGGAGTCACCATTGGCTCACCAGTCAAAATTGGGATGCAGACATCCGAGCGTATAAAACTATTACATCAATGTGGAGTTGACTGAAGTTGAAAACTGTACTGTGGTTATGTAAAAGGATATCCATATTCATAGGAAGTATACTTTTCAGTACTTAGGGGCAAAGGACCATGATGCATGCAACCTACACTCAAGTGGCTCAGCAAACAAATACATTATGTGTGTGTAGAGTGTGTATGTATATTGGGGGTGGGGGATATTAAATTAAAGGGATAAAATGTTAAGAATAGTTGAATCTGCGTAAAGACTATATGAGGATATATTTATCCTAAGCAATATTAATGCTCGTCTATGAAGAGATGATGCTTGAATCTAAATTTAGAACCAAGGAGATTATTTTAAACTCTAGACCCATACATTCAACTATTTACTACACGTATCCAGTAGGATATGATGCAGATATTGTAAATTCAACCTTTCCACAATTGACTTCACAGCAGCACCCCTTTAAACTTGAACTTCCTTCAATGTTCTGTCTCCTTATTGTCCTCAGATTTAAATCTCAATCTTCAATATAATTTACAAGGCCCTGGTTCCTGTTTACTTCTCTAATCCCCCACCTCCCTTCTCTCTTTGCTAAGCCATCTTCTCCTCTCTTACACCACACTGCAGGCACACTGGACTTCTTTCCGTTGAAGCTTTCCCTGGCCCCCAGGCCTTTGCTTAATGTGAGTCTCTGCCTTGAGCATTTCCCCTGCTGTTTTCAATACATATATTCTTCCTTTGAATCTCAACTTAGGGTACTTCCTCTAGGAAATGTCCATGGCTCCCTAAGTCTGATCAAATCAGTAACTGGAAGCACATTTAAAAGGAAATAATGAGATTATTTTGAATACGTGCATTGTTTTGAAACTCACATAAAGTATGTATGCATTCATTCAATCAATACAGTTTTCCACAGATACTCATGGAACGCTGGTATGTGCCCAGAAACCTTTGGTTGGGTCATTGATCTCCTATAATATTCCAGACCCTGTTTTAGATGCAGAAATTAGAACAAGGATATCCTTAGAACTTAAATTCTGGTAGAGGGAACTCTTCACAAACATGTAAACGTGTACTATCAGTTAATAAGTGTCATAAAGAACACAAAGTAAGAGGGTGCTTACTTAGTTATTGTCACCAGGCAAAACCTCCCCAAGGAATTGGTATATGAACAGGAGCTTAAAATGACACAATAAGGTCAGGCCAGTGTCAGGAAGAGCGTTCTGAGAAAAGTGCAAATGCTTGGTGTGTTCAAAGAACATCAAAGGGGCCTGCTTGTGTTAAGCTGGGTGAGCAAGAGGGTGATAATGGGAAGTTCTTATGGCCGGATCCTGTGATATAAGCAGTGAACCCACCCATCTACTTTAGTCTGGTTCCCGTCAGTTGTACACATGATCTTATACCAAGAATGTGGACTGTATTGCATTTTGTGGGAAAGAAGAGATACTAGGGACCAAGACCAATGGGAAAAGAGCCTCTCTAGAGCAAAGATGTGCCCTGAGAATTAACGAGCCAGAACTGGGTAGGACCTGCAGAACTGGGAGGGTGACATCGGAAAGGTAGCAACTGGAAGGTGGAGGGAAGCAAAACCTTCATCCCACATGAACTAGTAGCCTGGATGTCCAAAATCTCTGCTTTCTGCCCTTTCTCATCTCTATTCTTTCCTATTATAAAATTGGCTTAGCCAAAATCTAGGTTCTTTCCCAGCCTTTAGATAGTAATGGAAAGTACTTCTGCTTTTGAACTACTAGCAGTGACTTTTGTTACTGTAATACAACAAAGTGTAATACATCACTTTAAAAAATGAAGTAATGAATTCCACCTTTCACCTCAATTTACAGTCACATGGTCTATACAGACCAAATGTTATATAATTTTAATTTATATACCTGTGAATGATGAAAACATGTAAAAACAAAAAATAAAACTATTTTTCAAAATGTGCAGCTTGTTTCCAGAATTAATCTATATGATGTTAAGATCTTGAATTATTTTCTAAAATGATATCTATTTCATTTTCTTTTCTTATTAATGAGAATTTAATCACTTACCACTTTTATCTTGTATTTTCTTCTACATTATCTTTGATGATTCTCCTTCATCATCTCCATAATCTTAAAGACTATTGACAAAGAAATGTTTTTCTGAGAAGCATACTTTTTCATCTTTGTGTGAAATAAATGTAAGTAAGTAAGGATAAAGGGGGGAAATGGAAAGGAGAATTTTATGGAAATGAAAACAGTGTATTATCTAAGGCACATAATTCACACCCAAGGAAAGTTTTATAACTACTGATTATAATAATTTAAAAAGTAAAAAGTTAAAAATAGATGCTATTAGACAGCCTCCAAAGCAACATTGATTGATGTAAGTATTTAAATCAAATAGTAACTTTACATAACTCTTTTAGGGTATAATAATTGTCATATACTACATAACTTACGTGTATAACCATTCATTTTCTTTGATAGACTTTATCGTAGGTGCTTGAAATCAAGCTTACAACTAATTCATTATTATGATCTGTATTTTTTTTTCTTTATTATTTTCTGTATCTCTTCTGACTATTTTGAATTTCCTAACTCAGATAATTAAGGGCTTTGTTTTGAAGAGTTCATCCTAATAAATCTCTATGTTCAAAAGAATGCTGTCTTCACATGGCTTACCTTGACATGGCAGTAACTGTGTCAAACGTCTACACGTACTTTTACAGTTCTCATCTCATAATGATAATTTAACAAGCTGGTATTGACCGAGCACTTATCACATACCAAGTACTATGATAACTATCTTGTACATACTACACCATTTAAACTTCACAGCAGCCCTATTAGGTAGGAAGGATGAAAATCCTATTTTCATAGACGAGAAGACTGAGAGGCAGAGAGTTCAGTAATTCACTCGGGCTTCATGACTCTAAAGTGAAAGAATGGAAATTTAACTGCTCTTTGGTATGCAGTGCTGACCCAGCCCAGAGAACGCAGGGAGCAACCTGACAACCTGGCACCAGTCACCCAGAAGTCTAACAGGAGGGAAAAAGAGAATGGAAAAGGTGCTCCCTACTCAATAGGAGACACAAAAGAAAAGAAAACCACAGAACTTGAAGGGACTTTTTCTTTGGTCAGAAAGTATGCACACAAGGAGAAAGAGAGAAGAAAGTAAAAAAGGCTGTGGGTATGGAGTGGCCGAATCCCCTCTGTAACCCCAGTGCTTACCACAGGCCTGCCTCAGACATCTAGTTTCTCAGTGAACACATTCATGTGTGGTTCATGCTACCCGATCCAGTTTAGTTTAGTGAAAGCTCTTTTATACAGGTTAAACTTACAGGAATATTGTGAATTATGTGTTTTCCATGAAGCCTAACTCACTTGAAATGCCCTGTATATAGCCCATGATCATTGTTACTATAAGCAGTTCAAAATTTCTTTTAAGCATTGCTATTAAAATCCCCTCCCTTTTCAAAAGGGAAATTAGTTAAATATTTGGTAGGTAACCTTTCTCGTAGAGAAACCAGGTGTGTTGTGTTGTCTTTGCTTGCATCCATCCCCTGGAGAACCTTGTTGCAGAACTGAGATCATTTATCTCTCAGCATCTGGACATTTATTTCCCATCTGGCATTTCACTTAAGAGGGACCTTTTTTCTGGTCTTCTGCAGGGTGCATTTTAATAAGGGTGTTCACTGCAGCTCAGAGTCACATCTCTGGTTAAGACTACATCCTCGCCATTCTGAGGGAGGATGTCATAAAAATATGATATTAGCAAATGTACTTTTATAATACTACCTGCCAACAATTAATGTTTATCTGGAAATAGCAAGATCACATGATTTCAAAATTACTCAAGTCCTGGAAAGATTTTTTTTCATCATAAATCATCATATATCTTTATCTTATCCCTACCATCTTCACACAAAAAAAATAAGTTTAGCACTAGTTACATAATTAAGCAGATCATCTCATCAAAACTAAACCAACAAAATTAGACATTTAAAGTCACATGATCATAGTTAACAATAATGTATTGTACACTTAAAATTTCTTAAGAGGATCCATCTCATGTTAAGTGTTTTTATCATAATAAAGTTGAAAACTACTTTTTAAAAAAGTTAAATAAGTCACATTATCATAATTTGGATAATTTATATGATGTGATACAAATATGAGGGAAATAAAACAAGAGCTAAACTAGGAAAATAAGTAAAAAACTAACTAGACAAGAATATAAAATAAAAACCAGGGAAGATGTGGGAACAGCAGCATTTCTGACCATAGCATTAAAAATATTTTAAAATCAGAGCTTCTTAGGAACCTGGTTCCCAAAGGTGATGAACAGCAAAGAGGAAGCAACATCAAAGACCCAGTATTTATTCATTGAAAAGTACATTTATTGGAAGCCTAATGGACAGCTCAACACACAGTTAAATGATTGATTTCATTCTATTTAGCCTTGAAAGAACTGCACTTAGGTGACAAGTGATTCATGTCTAGTTTCTATCAGATTCTCAAGGAGAGCAACAGAAGCAGCTGAAAAACTACATGGGAAATGTGTATCTTATATGTAGCTATGGCACATATGGAGATATAAATATTTGCTTCTATAGGTATCTGCGTATGACCAATTACAGTAGTGTTTGACATGAGTGTGTGTGTGTGTGTGTGTGTATCTTTATAGCTCTCTTATCTATATTGAAACAAAATGCAAATAACAGGTAGCATTTCCACCTATGTGAGGTGAAAACTTGTGAAAGTCCCTCTTGCATTTTCTATAGAGGCTGAAAACCACATACTTATGTTTTGTAGAGGGTTGTTTTATATGTGAATTTCTTCTAATATGAAGTCTTGCTAAAAAAAAAAAAAAAAAAAAAAAAAGGAGCCAATTCATTCCTGGCTCCTATCTGCTGCAATTGTTTCCTGGGATCTGTAGCTAAATTATTTGAAGATGAACATCAGAGCATCCCCCAAACTCTTCTGCCCTTTCTTCTTGCACACCATAGAAAACTACAGGGAAACAGTCTCTCATCAATTTTCTATGTAGAGCGAACTCAGCAAAACTTTAAAAATAACCATCATCTCCCAGGGTGGTTGCATTCACAATATGAAAATATTAATTGAAACACTTGGTAACGATAAAGCATTACATGTAGGGAAGGCACTGTTATCATTAGCATTACTGTAATGTAGTGGAATAGGGTCTAGGACTGGAATAAGCCAATCACACCATTACAGAAAGGAGTGGAAATTGATATCTATTAAACACCTAATTATAGCAGTACCAGGAACTTTCCTAGAAATTTTACATTGGCTGTCTTATTTATTTAATAGTCTTCACAGGGGATACTGCTGAACTCTCAAAGGAGCTAAATAAAGAGTCTGTGTTTGATACAAATGTAGCTCCATAGAGTAGACATCACGCATTTTGAATCTAGAATGAATCTCCCTCTAAAAACATGTGCATGGTCAGGCACTTTACTTGTCAGTGAGTAGCCATAATGGAGCTGTCAGAACTTGGCGCAGGCCCTCAGTTCTGTACTGCATGCAGAATAGTAATGGCGTCATTACTATTTCGTAGCATGTCATGTGCATGAACTGAAGGTGATGTGAGCTTCATTTTTTATGTAATCATTGTCAGTTCATCACAATATACTAATGGCACACGTTTTAAAATGATGTGTATATATTTGAACTTGCCTCTGAAGCTCTCCTGTTCCGGCTTCCGGTAGCCCTGGGCATTGGCAAGAATTTTTACCAACCAAGTTGACATTTTCTCTGCCCTGTGATTGATGCTCCTTCTCCCCACTCCCAACAAAATACAGCAGCATGGCTGTTGTGGTGGATTCTCTTCTTGTTCTCACAGGGAAAACATACGGAAAGGAATGAGTATAATGCAAAGCAAGTGTGCGCTACATCATGACAATGCAGTTGAATATTCTGGCAGGGGGTGGAACTAGCAACATTTAAATATCCGTGAAGCTACAACACACCAAGTTACAGCATACCTGACCTTATCACAGCTACTGCCTGTCAGTACCATTAGAAAGAAGTAAATAACAGGGATTTGTTGAGGGCGGCTGTGCCACTGATACACTCGACACTAAGAGACTATACAGAAGTTAGGTATTGGGTTCTCTTATCTCACTCCATGATAAATTTATAGAGTCCACTTAGTAACATAATTATGTAGAGCATGCTGGCACTGTTCCCAAAATGTTCAGGGAGCCAGGAGCAAGCCAAGAGTCATAAGGCATCCGGTACAGTGTGCAGAAACAGAACCCTTAGAGTCTCCCACACTGCCACCAGGGGTCAGGGACCAGGGACTCTCCCAGGAAGGAAGTGCTGTATTACCCGGGAAGCACTGTGTCTTCCTGAGAGTGGCGTATCGCTGTCTCAGCAGTCCGAAGGGAGGATCTCGGACATGTTCTGCCCACGCAAAGGTATGTGCAAGTGCTCTCAGCTTTAAACAAGTCATTTGGGAAAGTCACATCAGGTTGACTTTATATTTTCAAAGTCCAGAGCTCTCTGGCTCTGTTGCCTAGTGCCTCCAGAAGGGGAATGGCTGGTGGGGGCAGTTGGGAAGGAGTAAACTCTGTTGAAATGCTAATTTAAATGTAGAATATTTTTTACAAAGACTCTCTGCATGTACATTGTTTGTCTGTGATTTGCTGTGGGTGCTGCTGCTGGGATTCTATAAAAAAGCACTCTCCAGAATAGGTTCAGGCATAGAGATTTTGAGTCTGTTTTCATGTCCAGTGGACATTTATAACAGTCGTTCACTAACGGCTTTTTGTGTTCCTTCACAGGCAATCATTTGTCAGTCAGCTTCCATATCGCCTTACCTTGCCACTAATTGAAAGATTGCGCACAATAGTGATATATTATAATATATAATATAATATATAATAGTGATAGTGATTAAGTCACTTGCCCAGGCTTCTAGCGGCACTGTGCTCTGAGTTTCAAAGATGAGAATCTGTTTCATTCGGTTCTCCCAACCACCCTCTTACAAGCATACTTAAATGTCCTGTTTTTCATTAGCATTTTATTTCTTTAAGTTCTCTGGGCTCTGGAGAAATGAGGAGAGAAAGAGAGAAGGTTTTTGTTTTTCCAAGTTTTAGTCAAGTCAGAAACATTACTAATGGATCGACCTGTACTTTTTAAATGGGAGAAATAAAGATATAAAAAGATCTGAGGCATGTAAGTAACTTCCTTGATTTTTAATAGCACAAAGCAGATGGAGTTCATTATTGACTTTTAAAAATGAAATTGCTGTACATTATTATTTATTTATAGATTTTCCTTTCAAAAGAAGTAATTACCATTTCTAGGTTAGTTTTTCCTCAGTCACAAACAACTGTGAGACAACACCAGAATGTATAATATAGTTTCCAATTAGACATAAAGCTCAATGATGTTGCAGGATATTATTTCTCACATTAATAATAAATTCATGAATATAATGTACAGCTAAAAGGTTGAGTATCTTTTTTATTTGGGTAATTTCAAAAGCAATTATTTCTCATTATAGAGCAATTTATTTATGAAATTGTCACTGCAGAAACAAATGTTTTTAATTAGAAATGAACAGTCTAATTTCATTTTTCCAATTCATCACACAGATTTCATGATGATAATCATAATACACACAAAATGCCCAAACAAAATATTTAGAGGATTGGTTTCAGCCCAAATGACTTTTTAATTTTGATCACAAACTCTAAAACTTTTAAGTCATCAAAGAGGTTGATAACCAGTCAAAACAAAATTTGGTTTTCCAAGCAATGCCCAATATTTAATCATGACATTTAGTTCAAATGTAAGAGGTATTAAAATTGTCTAGTTTCCCATTTTGACTCTAACATGGAAAAATCTTCAGTATTACACATGACGTTAAAGACGTTACAAAAATCTATGAAGCCCTTTTCAAAACTGGTGTGTTAAAGCATGATTTCATATAGAGGACAGCAGTTATAGTTTCTAAGATCAGATCTGGTGTGATGAGATTCAGACCACTCTTAAATTTCAGTGAAGCTCCTGGTTAAGTTAGATCCCCCTTCCATTTTACCACCTGTCCTCCAGCCCTTTTCCCACTCCCCCTCTCCCTCCTGTGCCTGACACCCTCGCAGCACTTGCGTACTCGGACACCTTTTTACACAAAGGAATCTGCTTCTTTCAACAGTGGCCATCCATCATTGTGGAACTGAAGGATAGCAATTAATATTTGATAGGTAGCACTTAAGCCTTTTTACCTGAATGATGCATTTCACTTCTTTGTGCACATCCATAGCCACTTAATAAATGCTTAGTAAATGATTGTTTAGCGAGGTTGAATTGTGACTGATTTTGAGAGTTTTCATACACTCTATAGTTACCAGTACTATATTTCCTTGATTCTAAGATGCACCATTATTTTACCTTTTAACTTTGAAAACCTGAAAGTAACATGATCAATGGCATACCATGAGTTTAGTTGGCAAGGATTTCTTTTTTCTTAGTGGTGTATCTTTTTTTTTTTTTTTTTTTTTTTAATTTCTGTCACATGTTTGGCTAAAGGTTTGTTAATTTTACTTATCTTTTCAAAACTAAGAACTAGCTCTTAGTTTTATTGATCTTTTCTATTTTTATTTCTGATTTATTTCCACTCTCATTGTAATTATTTCCTTCTTTCTATTTTCTTTAGGTTTTGTTTGTTATTTTTCTAGTTCTTTTAGGTGTGGAGTTAGATTATCTACTTGGGATATTTCTTCCTTCCTTTTTTTTTTTTTTTTTTTTTTTAAGATTTTATTCATCATTTTTAGAGAGAAGGGCAGGAAGGGAGGAAAAAAGGAAAGGAAACATCAATGTGGTTGCCTTTCACCTGCCTTCAACTATGGACCTAGCTGGAGACCCAGCATGCAACCTGGTTATGTGCCCTGGCTGGGAATTGAACCAGTGACCTTTGGGTTCTTAGGCCAGCACCTTATCCACAGAGCCACCAGCCAAGGAGGCTTAGTGGTGTGTCTTATATATCAGCAATGCTATCAGGTTTGATGACATATTGCAATAAGAAATAGATAAATCTCTTACCTGGATAATATACTAGAGACTGTACATTTCACATGCAAGCTTTGTAAGAGTATTCTTTTTTTATCTGTTTGTTGTGGCTTATTCGTAGCCGATATTGATCTTTTCTCAACACCTTCCTCTTCCCTGATTGCTTTGTACTGGGGTTCTACCTGTTCTTGGACCATCTGTCTTGTCTGAACACCTCTAGAAAATATTCAGAGAATTTCATTAGTAATTTACTTACCAATACATAACTGTAGTGAAATGGAAAGAGTACAGGTTTTAAACTAAAGACCAAGGTTGAAGCTATGATGCTGCTCCTGTGTATACTTACTGATCCAATAATGATGCTCAGAGCTTCAAATTATACATCTAAGAATAGAAATAATATGAATAGTTTTTTAATCACTGGATGGTTAGGGCAATTTGTAAAAAATACTCAACCAGTAGAAATATTAACTATTAAGCGTATATGATAGCACTTGATAAACAATGAAGTACTACTTATTCGATTGTAAATTTGAAGCATCAACATTATACAAAACGTAATTAGACTGGCTTATGTGTGAGTGGAAAGTTGGGGAGAGGAAAGAAAGAGAAATGATAGAATTTGTTCCAAACAAAAGGAATAAGTTTGGCATTTTAACTCTCGGTAGAAATGCTTCTATGACCCGTTAACTCTGAAATCCAAGGAGAACTAGGACATCTGTCTTCAGAAAGCACCCTTCCTATAAGGGTCCTTGCTATTTTGAATTCCAGCGCTGAAGAAGGGCCAGCCTCCGAGCGCTTAGATCCTTCATTCAGATAGTGGAGCCATAGTCTGCAGCAGCTGTGGTGGTAAAAATAAGATATTACTTACATTCCCCAGTTCCTTTCCTACTTCTGTTTCTTCCAATTAAGAGGCAAATCAATCTGTAAATCACAATAAGTCTTTGTCTTTAGAAAAATTAACACATACATGTTTAACAATGGGAGTTTGGGACTCTGTGTTATTTACATACCAGGCCCTGTTATACATAAACACTTAACCTGAAATAGAATCTGCACATGAACATGTATTTTCATAGAGCCCTGCCTGGCACAGAAAAACAAACACACATCACACACACATCTTATTTACTACCCATTCTTCCTCATTCTCTCCACTCCAGCTATATTGACCTTTTTGCTAGTCCTTAAACCAGGTATGTTCTTTCTCAGGATGTTTGTATTTACTGTCTCCTCTGCCTTGGTGGCTCCTCCCACAGAGATCAGCAAGGCCAGCTGCTGGCTTGCTTCAGTCATTATTCACAAGTTGATGTCTCAGCAAGGCCTTCCCTGAACATTTGCATATAACTTCAAATTTCCCAAACCCCTCAGTAGTTCATATCCCTCTTTTCTGCCTTTTTATTCTCCTTAGCACTTATCACTAACCCATGTATCTGTTTATATTCATGTTAACTGTGATGCAAACTCCATAAAGAAGGAATTTTGACTTTTTTTTTTTTTTTCATATTCTATCCCTTCTACCAAGAGTAGGACCTGGTACATAATATGTCCTCAGTAAATATTTGTTGACTACATCCTCGCATCAATCCTTATTCATTAGGTACAGTTATTACCCTGTTTCACAAATGAAGTTGAGACACATAAAGATTAAAAACTTGGCAAAGGTCAAACAAGCTAAGGAAGAGTCAGAGACAGGATTAAAATCCAAGACTCTAGCTCAGAGTCTATGTTCAAAATACTCCATGGTACTACTCTATAGTCCTTATTTAAATGATCGAGTAAAATAATTGAAAAATGTAGAAGTATATAGAGAGTTATCTATTCTTTATGATTTTCTTTAACATGCTTTCCTTCCAGTTAACTAGAAAATTGAGAGTTGACTGGCTTAGACAGCACAATCAGAAAACGACAAGTTTTTCTTTGATTGCCTTTTGATTTTTTTTCCTAAAAAGGTATGACTTCTTAATATAGGAAAATACAAAAACAAGTGACCCCAGTCCCATTCATGGTGATGTAATAAAGTGTGAGTAATGGTATAAAAGAAAAAAATTTAACACTATGAAAATATCCAGGGGGTGGGCAAAAGTAAGTTAATACTAAATATACAATAATTAACCAATAAATAATAATACAAGAATAAACTGTTTTGTGTACTCACAACTGTAAACCTACATTTGCCCCTCGCCCAGCATTTGTGCTTTATATTATCTCTACTATTATGTGATATACTACTTTTGAATCACTGTAGTAGGTTAATGATGACATCATCAACATATGAAGGTGACAAAAAATATATATATCAAACAAGCCAGAGGCTTTTAGAATTAGGCCCCCAACTGTATAGCCACAGACCAGTGCTGGTTCCAGCCTGTTAGGAACCAGGCCACACAGCAGGAGGTGAGCTTGAACATAATGCAATGCGCTTGGATCATCCTAGAACCATCCCCTCAGCCCGCCCCCAGACCCCAATCCATAGAAAAATTGTCTTCCACGAAACTGATCCCTGGTGCCAAAATGGTTGGGGATCACTGTTTTCAGAGCATCTGTTTGCTGCTTCTCCCCTGTAGCCAAGAAACAATTGCACTGGTATTTAGTTCTTCCCATTTCAGCAAGGAGCATATTTGCTGCCTCTTAAGAGGTGGTTAAAGCCTCATGCCCTTTAGTAACAAAGAAAACCAGTCTGAAAAGATTACCAGTGCTGATGTGACTCATAGCTGAAAGTATTCCCACTTAGGCAAGTCCAAAGCTTTCACCATGAGGAGATGGAAGAAGAGGTGGAGTTTGGAGGCTCAGGGACCTGCCAGCCATCTCTTCTGGTCTGTGGGGTTGAAGTTAGGGTTTCCCATACTACTGTTAACAATGACCCTTGACCTTTCCTTTTTCTTCTTGCCCTTCCAGCCCATTAGCCACACTTAATGATCTTCCTGAAATATACAACTCATTGATCCTCTCTTCTAAAAACCCTTGAAGATCATTGATTGCCTGCT
The DNA here is from genome assembly GCA_004026585.1 of Noctilio leporinus. Classification (NCBI taxonomy): domain Eukaryota; kingdom Metazoa; phylum Chordata; class Mammalia; order Chiroptera; family Noctilionidae; genus Noctilio; species Noctilio leporinus. Next base: position 96,771 of record PVIW01002128.1, read on the forward strand.
ATGTATATTCCAAACTCCTCCTACAGCAGCACACAATGTCTTTCATGGACTAGAACCTATCTTCCTAGTATCTGCTGGGCTCTTTATATTCTTCACATAGACCTGATTTTAGGAATGCCTGTCCATGGGATTATGGCAAGAGTTCAAAGAGAAAATATATGTAGAGTACTTAGTAATAACTAGGATTTATTGAACACTTACCATCTTACCAGATGCCAAGGACTGAGCTAAGTGCTTCTGTGCTTTCTCTCATTTAATCTTCATACAACCCTGTGAGGCATAGATACTATCATAATCTCCATTTTCTAAATGAAGAAACATTCTGACAGGTCAGGCAATTTGCCCAAGGTCATACCTATAGACAGAAATGGGGTTGTAATTTTATCTACCCAACTCCAAAACTGATGCTTTTATAGATTTTACTGCTACCTGGCACACTGCCTGCTGTACAATTCAGTTTGATTAAATATTCATTTTTAAAATCCATTACTATAAAACTTACAGTATGTGAAAAATGACCTTCCTTTTTTTGCTTCCATTGCCCACCAAGGTTAACTGATAAACTACTTCTTTGACCCTTTCTGTGCTGTCCTTTTTCATCTTCATGCTCACCATACTGGAACGTAAACATTAGTTCACATAGCTCATGCCTCTGTTGGCAGTTCCTTGTGGTGCGAGCACCATGTCTTGACTGGTTTTGTATCCTCAGAGCTGAGCATCATGTGCAGCACTCAGCTATTATTAAACCAATGAAGGAGTGAGGCAAGCTCTGAAGAGAATTTTGAAATCTGGGGGCTTTCCCTTGCTCAAAAATGAGGAATTCCTCCTTCCACTTAGTGAGTGACAGCACCAGCCTTCCAAATAACACTCTACCAGATCATTAGGAAAGAGCATAACCAATGCGGTAGGGGAGGAAGAGAAGACAAAAGCACCCTCTTTGTCTTCCTTCCTCTTCTCCCTCTGCAAAATTGAGGGATATTTTTTTTTTTTTTACCAAATGAAAAAGATTGAAGGAACAAGGTACCGTTGAGAAACAGTGAAATTAAATTTAAATTCTCTTTAGAAGTACTAGTTACGCCTCATGCTAAGTTGTCTAAGACACAAGGTCTTGGGCTCCCCCCAACCCCCCACCTGCTGATCCTTTTTAAAATTTCTAAACACAGTTGTGCCAACAATTAAAGCAATGGTGAATTAGGAAACACTCCTGCATTCTAACATCTGAAAGCTTGAGGGAAGTTGACTGGTGGGCACATGGGTGCTGAGTCAGTTGGCACCCGGTCCCAGGAATAGAGTTTACGTCTTCAGACTGCTCGTCCAGGTTCTGTTCATCTAACCGTCGCCATATCCCCTGAAGACTTTGGCAAGAGTAGAGGATGTTACATTTGGCAAAGTATATTATTGTCATTGCCAGTGCTTATATGCTATTTTTCCTTGTTTGATAAAATAATAGTTTTTAACACGTAAGTGCATATGTTCTATTGGTTGGTACGTATCATAGTATTATGTCAAAAATACCAACACAAATACTTCTAGAATTTACATTAGCCCCTAAAACATTGAGAGCTAACACCCTGGCTGGGTGGCTCAGCTCAGTTGGTTGGAGCATTGTCCTGTACAACAAAAGGTTGTGGATTCCATACCTGGTCAGGGCACATACCTAGATTGTAGGTTCAACATACAGGAGGCAACTGATCAATGTTTCTCTCTCTTTGCCCCTCCTTTTCTCTCTGTGTCTATCTCCCACTCTCTCTAAAATCGATAAACATATCCTCAGTTAAGGAAGAAAGGAAGGAAGGAAGGAAAGAAGGAAGGAAGGAGAAAGAAAGAAGGAAAGGAAGGGAGAAAGTTAGTTCACACATATCAGCACAAAACATCATTCTGCATAAAGAAGAGAGAAAACATTATTTTTAATAAACTGTTTTCCCTTTTTTAAAAACTTGTGTGGCAGGATCCTCCATTTCTGGGTGAGGTTCAACAACTTTAAGGTCTAAAGCAGATTTTGGTGCCCTGGATGAACATAGTAATACTGTGAAATAAAATAACAGTCAATGTGACCTAACTACAGTGCCCGGTATCCGCAGGTTACCATCCCATGTCTTAAAAGAGTGAAACACCTGCCACTGTCTATAACTTTGTAGGGGAGCCTTAAAAACCTTACTCTTTGCCCTCCTTTGTCCTCTCCTGCATAGGGAAATGGTGGTTTTATCTCTAGGGAGATTAAGGTCAGCTAATACTTGGGTTTAGGTTCTTTCACTGCTACCTGCCAGCTACGCAACACCAGGAAAGCCATTGAGCGTCTTTGTTTCTTCACAGGCACATGGGGGATAATGTTACTCTCCTTCCCCATAAGGAAGGAATGGCTATGTGAAACATGGGCTTAAATCGTAGAATCTCGGCATTGGAAAGGGCCTTCCGAAGGTGAATATACCTCACCACTTTTCAGCTGAGAAACTGAGGAGCAAGGATGGCAAATGTTATGCCCAAGACCATTAAGCCCATGAGTCATACATCTGAGGCTAAAAACCAAGTCTTTTGCTTGAATGTGCTCTGTTTTGTTATTTTTTTAAATATTTTTTTCACTCGATAGGTACAGCAGAAATGGATCACCCATGGAAGGAACATAAAGATCATGATAGCACAATTTGAAAAAGGAAGTAGGTGTTTTACACCAAGTAACATGACAGCAGACAACAAAACAGGAAGGCTCAAGGAAGAATATTTATTAGAGGGTGTAGTGCCATGCCAAACACATGTTAAAATGTGAAAAACGTTTAATCACCTCATTTGTATTACATAGCTAAGATACCTACTAAGGATATTCTTCAAATGTATAGAGAATAATCAAAAACACATTCCTTGCTTCCCCTGATTCTAGCCCTCTGGATTCTGGGATTTAGCAGTCTTCACCATGGTGCCAACACCTGCTTTGTGCTGCCTCATCACCTGTGCTGGGTGGGGGTGGAGGGGTTGTGAGAAACTTTAAGAGGCTGAGTTGGAAAGAGAAGAACTTGCTTAGCTCAGATGAGAAGCAACGGTGAAACCCTTCACTGATAAATCTTAGAGGTTCGACTGGGTTTACAGGCCCCTGTTATAAAATGTGAATACCCTCTTAAAATGATATTTACATCCCCACAAATTACTTCAGTGACAGTAATTCTACATTTCTCCTCTCATAACACCAGCTATTATTGGTGATAAGAATTGATAGTAGATGCCAAAGGGTATTGAGTGCCAGGAGGCAAAGGAAGCTCATTAAAAAAAAAAAAAAAAAAAAACTTAGAAATGCCAAAAATAACTTTTATTTTTTGCTTAGGGCTATAGAGACAACCAATTAAAATTCAAGATGTGGGAGTGTTCAATATCTTGCTCCCTGGCACATGTCACCATTTTGGCACAAATAAACTTATAAAAATTCAAAAAGTAAAATAAAATCCAAGATGTCATAGTAGTCTTTTTTCCCATGCTCTAGAATTTGATGTTGAGCGCAGTCTCATGAGTTCTAGGAATAAGAACAAGTCAAATTTATAGTCTCAGAATTATAGGACAACATCATCTAAAACAGATGATGGAAGATGACAGAGTTGGAACCTGAGAACCTAAATTCAAGTTCCTACACTGGTAGTGAGGAATTGCATTGGTCTGTAAGTAAAGGTGATTACAGTCACCTAAACATGCAAAGTTTTATTTTTCTCTTGTAGGAAGACCAGAAGTAGGCAGTCACAGATGAAGGCTCAGGATGTCAAGGCTAGGGTCACTTTATAAGTTTATTAGCCTTTCCTCATGGTTCTAAGAGGGTTGCTATAGTTCTTGCCATCACATCCATCTTCCATATAAGAAGAAGATGGAGGCAGGAAGGAATGGCACCTATATCAGTGAAGCAGAAACTTTCTGAGAAAGCTTTAGCAGACTTCAGATCATGTCTCAGTGTCTAAAACTGTGTCATAGGGCTACTTAGAAAAAGAAAGTGAAAAGTTAGCTTTTTTGCCAAATACATTGTTGTTCCAAATAAAATCAGGAAGGAAGATGGGGATAATGAATATTAGGCTATTAGCAGTTTCTTCCTACAACCACTAAGTAACAGTATAACCTTAGAAAAGTTATTTATTTGCTCTGCTAGGATCCCCTCCTCTTAATATAAAATGGTTATGAATGTCTGCTATATCTTAACTCCCTGGTCCCCACCCACTCCAGCATCAATTAGGGGAAATTAAATGAGGGTTTTATGCAAATTGGAAAGGTAGAAGTAGTATATAAAAATATGCTAACTTTATTAAATGGTAATAGGATGGAAGGGGTTGTATATATTCCAAGGAGACTCTAATGCATACCTTTTGACTTCCCTGGTCATCAATGAGAGTAAAATAAGCACAAATCACCTAAAAGTTCATGTTGGGCATTTAAAAAATATCCCAATGGGTAATAAACACTTTGCCTTAAAATATGCCAACTGCAAATTGTTCCACAGTCTATGAACCTTATGAACTCCAGCCATCTGAGCACCATAGCACAACCCAGTTGAGCTCCCAGAGCATCGTGAATGCAGGCTCAGATATGTCTGTTACAAGGACAAGCTAACAAAGGCATTTCTTCCTGGAAATCCTCTGTATGGATTAGGAAAAATTGTTTTTTCTTTTTCAAACCAAGGGGCGGAAATGGGAGGTTGGATTTTGAAAGTAACACAAATGGTTTGTTTTATGTACTCAAGATTACAAGAACTTCAGACTTTCCAAGTTGAAAAGGAATTTATCTTTTGTCAGGCAGGCAGTGTTCTATATAGAAATGCATTTTCCGATAGAACAATGTGTTAAAATGTTTTCTTTCAAGACTATTTCTATGTCATCAAAATTAAAAATCAGAGACCAGCTAGCTAATATCTTGAAGTCATCCATACAATGACCTGCTCTTATAGATTCAGATTCAGAAAGACCCAAATAATCTAGCAATCAAAGCCATCAAGAACAACAAAAACCTTTAGCAATACTACTAATTAATGTGAAACAGCTTACTAATAAATTTGAAACAGGTGACAGGCCTGGAACCTGAGAACCTAAATTCAAGTGAGGAATTGCACTGGTCTGTAAGTAAAGGCCCCTGATTATAGTCACCAACGCATGTAAAGCTTTATTTTTCTCTTGTGGAAAGAAGCCCAGAGGTAGGCAGTCATGGATAAAGGCTCAGGATGTTAAGGCTATGGTGTTTTTACAATTTTCTTAGCTTTTTCCTCATGGTTCTAAGAGGGTTGCTGTAGTTCTTGCCATTGCATCTATTTTCCAGATAGGAAGAAGATGGAGGCAGAGCCCTGGCTGGTGGCACAGTGGGTAAGGCACGGGCCTGCAAACCCAAAGATTGCTGGTTCAATTTCCCAGCCAGGGCACATAACCAGGTTGCAAGCCAGGTCTCCAGCCAGGGCCATAGCTGGAGGCAGGTAAAAAGCAACTATACATGGATATTTCTCTCCCTCTCTGCCTCTCTCCCTTCCCCTCTCTCTAAAAATAATAAATTGTAAAATCTTTAAAAAAAAAAAAAAAAGATGGAGGCAGGAAGGAATGGCACCTAGATCAGTGAAGCAGAATGGAAATTAAGGAGGCAAATTAAGATTCTTCAGAAATATTCACTCTTAAATTGTTTATACAACTCATTTTCATTTGTCTAGTAGTCTTTTTGGGCATACAGAAGGTCTGTCAAAATATCTTTGTGGCTTTAATTTTTAAGTACTTAGAAATTGAATTGAACAGGTAGACCATTTTATTGATGTGAGTGTACATTAAATGCTTTGAGAGCATTTAATAGACATGTAATATGTTTTCACTATGTTCTGTATTAATTAATTTCATTCATTCAACAAATATTTATTGTATTTATTGTTGTGTACCTCAAATACTGTGTGCCAGTAATGAGCCGGGCCTCTCTGTAGAAGATCATAATCAATCAATCTACTAGGAAGTATTTGATTCCAATAAAAACTTGTACATGTTCAATGATTTTCAAACACAAATTTTCTTGGAAACATATTAGTGGTACAATAATTTAATCAATAATATCCTTTAATCCAAATCCCTTCAGTAAAGTTTTAGTTCTCTGTTCTGAGGAAACTGCTATGTCTGCTATTTATCATAACTTTATATACTTAGATACCCCTCATCAGAAGTCAGTGGAAAAAATTATGCTGTATAGTTGTGGTTTGGAAACTAAAATAGGAAGCACTGGGAATAGTTTAGTTCATAGCCTAGACAAAAAGACAGAAGATATCTATACTCATTGAGAAAATATTATTGATTTACTCTCTAAATCTAAATATAGAATGGGAAGGTAGAAGGTTTTCTAAGAGATTTAGATCTTGCAAATATTAATAATGAAAAAAGATATAACATGGTCTGATTAGACTTACCCTTCAGGTCTTAATAAAATTTTTAGGTAGAACAGTTGTGTTCTTTTACTTAATGTGAAAATAGATACCACCTTCAAGTGGTATCACATAAGTACACACTTAGCTTCATAATATCATCCATTTTTGGAGTGATTGATTGCATAACTCATTTTCTGTGCCTTTTATCATGGATAAATTCTGGAAGACTGCTATGGCTTAAAATCTAAATATGTTTATAAAATGCTACTTTGTTTCTGGATACTCTTATTCCATCTAATTTCTTTTTATGTTTGTCTTTTAATCAACAATTTAAGTCTAAATGCAGTCAAATATCTGGAAATAAAACACATTGAATGAAATATTCTGTTATCTAATAATAGATAGGTTGTCCTTGTTCACTGTTTATTCTGTATTAATCTTGATTTAGGTGTAGATGCTATTTATATATGAGAGCTTTAAAAAAAGGGAAGGTACTTTTTATATACCAGTCTCTTTTTCAATTTAAATGTTCCTACCTTTTGTTGCTAGATATAATTCTGTAGTTTACCATATGATTTCTAGTTATTTTTTTACTTGTATCACATGCAAGTACCTGTGATTCCAAAATGCTACATGACAGTAACACTGGTAATATCACTACTCTTCTGTTAACCAGATGGTTGTCTTGCAAATGATTCTTCTAAGCAATTGTCCTTCAAAGTATTCCCTTCGATTATTTTGCTTTCATCCTAGTACTCTGCCAATTCTACCCTCTTATGTCATTCTCTATCTCCTTGAACTAACAGAATAGACTTCAGAAACAAATATATTTATACTCTCATGGGAAAGACCTCTGAGAAAATCATATTCAAATGGAAAAAGAGAAAAGAGCAAAATGTAGAATGATGCTGGGCTCATTGCCTAATGTACTTTTGGTCCTGATTATCCGGACCACCACTTGCTTGCTGTGAAAAATTATTCTCTGCTGATGGAATTTAGTTAAAGAAAAAAATAAATTTACAAGTCATGATTTCAACTTACAATTGCAGACTTTGTGTCCACATAAATCATGTGCTATTTTCGTATAGCCCTAAAATCAATTCAGAATGCATAGTGCTGGTTTGGATTGTCCTAGGCTTCTTTCCCTAGACTCAGATTTCTCAAAGTATCAATTTTAATTTGGGGATTCTGTCCAAATATCAGAAGCCTATTTCAAAAAGATAAAATATTAGAGTGCCTCATCAGCTCAACTTCAGTAATCTGAAGACTGACTTGCCAACTAAACCCAAGTCTTCATATCAGGACATGTGTTTATTAATGATTGCACACAAAAAGGCTACAAGTTTATATAGAATTTACATGAAGGAAGGACACACTCCCTAAGATGAGCAAAGAGCTAAAAAGTTAGTTTAAGGACTTAAAAGAAAAGCCCCAGAAACTAAACTCATTTAGAAGAAAAAGATTACAAAATCAATAACAATAATAGCTTGCATTTATTGAATACTTGCAATGTGCCATTCTTCACAGTTACTCACTAAGATAAATCTTATTATCATACCCATTTTAGAGATGAGAAAACTGTGGTTTGGGGGGAACTGACTTGTCCAAGGTTATTTAAATAAAATTGATGGAGGTAAAAGTTAAATCATAGAAACTTGATTCTAGAGCCAGTGCTTTCACATGACAGTCACCGTAACACAAATGATAGTTACACAGATTGAATAGTTATTTGAATCACAGAACACTCCTTAAGATGATTCCTATTCTCTGGCATCATTGAACAGGATGCCAGAGAATCTTTCTGCAAAGGATTTTAAAAATAGGACAAATTCATTGGGGTGGGGGCAATTTTAGATAGAGTCCTGGTAAAAGCCTAAAGATGTAAAACTCTGTCAAGCTCCCTTTCTCAAAAATGATTCTATGGAATAATTATGGAATATTATGGAATTGATCTTAGACTTAATGCCTTAGTTGTGTATTTAAAAGAAGCAGTTGATGGTGCCTCTGCCCCATTTCCCCCTCCTCCTGGCATTCTTCACCGGCAGTTCAACTGACAAAATGCTGGGCTTCCTACTCACCCCGGTTAAGTATTTCATAGCACATCCTGTATCGATTTTAGCCTGTTGAGAGTCTATGCTGGTAAGTGCAGACTAAGGCTTTTTGATGTTACACGATCAATAGGAAACCGTTTCAGCTGGTGCGTGTTTGTCATATACAAAGGCATTCCTTTCAACGTCACGTAAACCCTTAACGTACTTACCCATTCCAAACCATATCATTTTGTTGTTTCTGGGGAAGGGAGCAGAAGAGATTCCTAAGCTATTAAAAAGCAAAACCAAGCTCTTTGGTCTCTTATTAAGTGGCAGTATTTGTGTTATATATTTTTGGACTCCTTCCTATGGAACCCTGAGAATGGCTCTCAAAGGCTAATAAACTCAGCCAGCATCCCCAGGCGTAGACATTATTCTGTCTACAGAACAACCGACGCCAGACTGGTTTAGTAGGTTCCTTGTGTTTACAGAGTGAGTCAGTGGGTGAGCAAGACCCGGCTTCCAGAAACCTTCCTGTTTTAACCACAAGTAGTTTTTCTTAGGGAATAATCCAGGGCATCTAAGATTTTCCTTTAGACACATACGGATCAGGAGAAATAAATGAGTCACAGGATGGTGGAGGGACATTTCGTCCTGACTGTGAATCAGAGTGGCTGACACTCAGGTGCTGTTCCTTGCCTGTCTTCAATTTAGGTTATGGTCCTGAGAAGACCCAGGCTGTAGGATGCTACTTTGTCAGATGTGTGTGAGTTTCAGTTTTGTAGATACCTGTGTTCTCTTCTTCCTTATTCTTCTTGAGAGACGACAGATCATCTAATCTCTCTGTTGCCTCCACAGGACAGTTTCTGCATACAATGCTCTGTATTTCTTATTAGCCCTCAGTCAGTACCAACAAACCCTGGTAGTTTATCGAATTGTGATCTTTTGGCATTCCATAAACTTATTTTAATCACCCCTCTACCCTTTAGCTAGATCTGCTACAGCACATTATAATCCTTGGCTACAGAATTATAGTTAGAATGATTTGTTGTTTTCCCTAACCTTGTTGCTACTGTCAAAATTGTTATAAAATATAACAACATGGCAAAAGTTCTAAAATTCATTTAAAACTGTAGGTAAGTTTGAGAAGTATGATGCCCAGTTTCATGGGTTAAAGAATTAATAAATATAGTAAAAAGTTTTGTTTACTCTTTCAATTTTAAGAGTATCATTCAGTCCAAAGGTGAGCTTTAATATGTGTGTGCATGTGTGTGTATTCCCAGTGGGCTTTCCCAGAGAAATAAGACAGTAAGAAGAGATTGTTTAAGGATAATTTCCCCCTAATAAAGGTAAAATCAAGACATATAAAAATGAACATTCTAATATATTTTATTTAACTGATTAATAAAGGATCCAGTGAGATGTTACAACCAGTTCGAAGGAGAATCCAAATAGCCATATTTATAGATCAAGATTATTAAATGAATGTGCAAATGGAAGTACATTCTTCCCATGTTGGGGAAGGAAGTCAGTTCAAAATCTATCAGAGAGAGTTTTCTTGTTCAAGACAATACTGTCTTTATTACATTGCATTGATATCTGCTTTTATAATTTATAGACTTATCAATTAGTTTCCATAGAATCAAAGTCAGAGCATCCAGAAGAGTGTACTCTAGACACTATGTAGCTTTCCATTAAAGCACAGATTATTTTTCCTGATAATACTACACACTAAGTGCATCACACCATCGGTGAGTGACTCCCTGCTATGAACAGAAAGAAGGCATTCACAATTCACCTTCAGCCTTTTTCCAGTGTTTTCTGGTATTCAGCCCAACAGCCTTGAACCCTACATTATTCAGCCAAAGTTAACTACACACTCCCACATTTTACTAATCTTTCAAAACCCTGAGAAATTGTCACTTCCTTCAAGAAGCCGTATTGTACTAAATTTGTCTACATTAACTAGGGATCTCTATACCTCCCTTTGACAGTCATTATATTTTTCCTGTGCTGTCCTTGTAAATTAAACATCTCCTATGATCTATAGTTGTTCTCAAACTTGAGAGTACATCAGAATCCCCTGGAGGGCCAGGTAAAACACAGATTGCTGGATTCCACCTATCCTCTGATTCAGTGGGCCTGAGGCTGAGCTTGAAAATTTGCATTTCTTACAAGCCCCAGATGATGCTGGTGCTGCTGGCCTCAAGATGCTTTGAGAACCACCTACCCAGAGGAACCATGTAAAAAACCTGGCCCTCTAAAATATCGCTAAAGCTACCCTTAGCTAAGACCAAACCGAGTGTAATGAGGTAGGAGAATATCACCTCACTGAAGCCTTAGTAGTGACTTGAGGGAGAGGGGGACAGAGAGGAGTAGTGGAGATATTTTAGGTTTTCACAATTGATTTAAGGCAGGCCTATTAATATAATAACTTAGGGTTGGGTAAAGATTGTGATATCTTAATTTAGAATTCATAGAATAAGATGAGGGTCTTGAAGCAAGGGGTTCAAAGAGTTCGGGTATGTGAACTGTTGGCTGATGTTTTCTATAGGTAGAAGAGTTGATGTGTCATCCAGGATGTTTCTGAAATGAGCCAGAAGACATTAGAGTAGTGAAGACATTAATGTAGGTGGTCAGCACTAATATTTTCAGAGATGGAAACATAAACAATGAGCATGGTAAATAAGAATAACTGAGGTAGTCACAGAGTCCTTTGAGGGCAAGTATTTAAAATCTTATAATCTTTCTGCCATCTACCACTGCCAGGACTTCCACAACATGAATGTCCTACTTAGGCTTATCTTTGGTGTATCAAGGAAAAAGCATTGTATTTATGAAGGCATTCCTCCATATTTCTTTTTCTTTCTCTCTTTATGCTCTTAATATCTCCAGGCCAGACATGCATACTTCCACATATACTTATATATTGTATCCTAATGAATACTCAACATTAAGTGGAAAGAACTCATATTTATCAAGGTCTTACTATATAACGCATACAATGAAAGTGTGTCTATGTATATATTTTAGTTAACTGTATGTTAGGTTTTTGTCATTATTATGCTTATCCTCTTATTGCAACTTTTAAGGATTAGTGCACCTCTGGATAGAGCTATTATATTCTGAAAAACGTATGGTCTCTTCTTTTGGGGAGAGATAAACAGTGAATGTGTGACTTGAAAGAACAGTAATTCTCTATTTAAAAATCATAGCAGTAATTGCATCTATTTAAAAACCTGAATAGCAGATGGTCTTTACTTTGGCAAGTAACTCAAGCTCTAACTTTTTTTTTAAAGGATTTTATTCATTATTTTCAGTGAAAAGGGCAAGGGAGGGAGGAAGGATGGGAGCAAAGCATCAATGCATGGTTGCCTTTCACCTGCCTCCAGCTACAGACCTGGCTGGAGACCTGGCTTACAACCAGGTTATGTGCCCTGACTGGGAAATTGAACCAGGGACCTTTGGGTTCACAGGCCGGTGCCTTATCCACTGTGCTACCAGCCAGGGCAGAAAGTTCTAACTTTTGATGGCATAAAATTGTCATCTGTTACCTTGCAAACAATTTTTAATAACACACTAAATTGAGTGTATTAAAGTTACATCTGAGACAGACAAATTAAATCTTTTGAAATTCAAGTTGGGGCACATCATTCAATATAAAGCTCAAATTCTTGAAGAAATAATTAAAAGTTTTGAACCAAATAACCCTATATTTGATTGCATGCAGCACTTGAAAGAATAACCAGCATGCTTTTTATAGGTTCCAAAAGCAAACTAGAAAATATGCATAATATATTTAGATTAATTTATGACAAGCTAATTGCATGTTTTATGAAATAACTGAGGTAAAATTCATTTAAATACATTTTTTACTAAAGTTTTGAGAAAACATCTATAAGGTAGTACAGCTTCAGAAGTTATCAAATCCTTGCCACCGTGCTAATGATATTCATAACATAAAGATTTGCTGGCTAGAGAAGCATTCTTCTATTGTATTAGCAATACACAATTTTGCACATAGCTATCTTATATTTGCCATATGCACTTTAATCACATCTTTCTTTCAGTCCAAGATTTCTTTGAACTTATTGCAGCTAAATCCAATTGGTACAAAGAAGACTTTAGAGAGTGAGGTATCTTAATTGAAACACCACAGATTTTGAATGTGAAAATGAGGGGCTGAAAAAGAAAGCACTGAAAGATACATCAGTAAATGGCATGAAAATAAGGCTTTCTAAAGACAGGTTATTAAAGTGGCCAGAAGCATGATGAGGTTATGGGAGTGCTTAATCTTTTCCAATATCTCCTGGATCCTGGATCTCAACCTGGGCACGGGTGACATTTGCAGTAGGCCAGCTCCTTCTTGTGGAGGCAGAATAAGCAGAATCCTTGGCCTCAGTTTATTAGGTGCCAGTAGCACACCTTCAGATAATGGAAATATCTAAATATTTCCTGGGGGTAGGTTTGCCAAATTAAGCAAGTAAAGATAGAGGATACCCAGATACATTTAAATTTCTGATAGCAACAACTTTTTGGTATAAGTATGTTCCATGCAATATTTGGTACAGACTTGTACTAAAAATGTATTTGTTGTTTATTTGAAATTTGAATTTAACTATGAGTCCTATAGTTTCTCTATTAACCCTATTAGGAGACAAAATTGTACATAATTAAAAACCCACTATGCTATTGGTATCAGTAAGTTATAAACAAACACCCAGGATAAACCTGATTGACCATGTTGTTTTTCTTAACCTCTCTGACCAAGTAATCTTGTTTGCAAAGGAAAGCTCAGATCTAAGGGAAATAATGTGTGAAATACCCTTAGTACAATGCTAGGCCTAGTAAACAGTTGACATATGTCTGTTATTACTGTCTGCTAATCCCGTACAAGATGGTGCCATAATAGACTTAACTTTTCACTAACAAGGAAGATTGTATTGTATGAAGGAAACAAGAGGAGCTTGCAGTGATTCTCACTCTGGACTGCACATAGAAATCACCTGGGAAGTGTCCTCCCTGCTGTTTGTATCCTATGTTAGAGAGACTTAAATTTCATTGATCTGGAGTATGGCCTGAACATTGGGATTTTCACAGCCTGCTAAAAGGGATAGCCAAGATTAAGAACCACTCTTTGAGAAAAAAGTAGCAGATAATTGGTACTCCTTAATAATGAAGAGAAGAGAGTAAGCTCAACTTAATTACATGTGATACTTGGGTTGTAGAAAACTGGATTGGAATCTGAGAGAAAAGATGGACATGATTTTATTCATTCATTCATTCATTCATTCATTCAACAAATAGAATATCTGAGTACCTACTATATCCCAGGCTATGCTCTAACAATAAACAAACAAATCATTTTAACCTAATTTCAAAGACTAGAACTAAGGCCTATATGACAGATGACAGCATTAAAAAGAAAATCAAATGAAGTCACAAATAGTCTTAATAAGAAAGCAAAATGGGGAGAAAAAGTATGACTTAACAAGCTGTCCTGCAAACTCAGCTCTTAGAAGAGTCAGAAATAGCAAGAACATATTTCAAGGACAGGTAAAAAGATGACACTAACCTGTAAAGAGTGTCATAAAAGCTAACACACACACACACACACACACACACACACAACTAGCTAACTACAGTAGGATCATTCTTTACAAAGGAAAGTCCTAGAATAAAGGAGAATAGGAAGTGTGAGGTTGTTTTTAAAGAAGATGGGCATTGTTTAATGGATTGTTAGAAAGCAGAAAAAATGTAATGCTCATTTTACTTTACTTTTCTCAAGAAGAATGAACTACTAGAAAATATAAAACAAAAATGGTGAAATGGAAAGTTGTAGGCTAAAATGGATGAAGAGAGATTACCCACACCCATTGTTCATGAACTATTAACCTCTTGCTTCAGAAAACTGAGTTATCAGTAGATTTTCATGTGTGGTCACAGAAGTATTGATAATAATGTTACAGGACAGATAGTATATTTGTGAAAATTATAATCCTTTTTATAACAAACAGACTTCAAAATATACGTTGTATAATGGCTTTAATACATTTATTTTTTGTTCAAATCTGCAATTGATGTCCCCAAGGTGTGGGTCACTCTCCACTAACTGTGGATTTAGGGACCCAGGTTCCTTTCTTTTGGCTCTGCATCTTTAATAAATGGATTCTTAGGTCTCCACACTCATCTTTGCAAGCTGTGGAAAGGAAAAGACCATGAAAGGTCGCCAGTGGATGATCTGTGGGCCAGGTTTGAAAATAGCGCATCACTTCTGTAATCCTTCCATTGGCTAGAAGTTAGTACCTTAGCCAGCCCAATTGAAAAGAAAACTGAGAAGTGTAGTGTGTCTAGGAAAAAAAAATAATCAGGTTTGGTGACAGCTAACCAGTTGCTACCCAGAAAATGGGAGGTCTGCCAGAAAACAGTGGTTAGATGAATAATTCAAATTTTAAAAAATGGGGTTGAAATGGAATTGAAAGGTATAGAAACAAGAAAACTTGAAACTACTTGGAATAGGAAAAACATTGGTCACTTGAGGTATGTAACCTCATCTTCTCCTGCATATTAGGAAGGCATTTAACAAATAATGGCATCATTGCTAAATGAGAACTGGCTGGTGGTATAATTTAGCGGATTCAAGCTTCTTCAGATAACTGTGTCCGCTGAGTGGTAATAGCTGTCAGCAATGAATGTGGTCTTGTGTACTGTGTCCTGTGTCTCATTAAATACATGAACAGAGACAATTTTTAAAAATGTTCTATGATTTTAGTTTTTCCACTGCCATTTGTCCTCCTTATACCCCATCCCCCACCCCACAAACACCACACTGTTGTCCAAGTCCATGATGGAACAGAGACAAATTTGTGGCTAACCCAGTGGAAGAGATAATGAATGGTAGTACAGATAAAAGAATCAAGAGTACTTTCAAAGTGATCTCAGAAATTTAGAACATAGGGCAGCAAAACTTTTCTGAAAACAGCAAGGGAGTAAATGTTTTAGGCTTTTGGGTCATGAGGTCTCAGACACACTAGTCCTTTCTGCTGTTACAGCCTCAAAGCACCCGTAGACAATATTACATAAATGGGCTGGTGTGGCTGTGTTCTAACAACACTGGATTTGCAAAAACAGGTGCCAGGCCAGATTTGATCTACAGCTCAGATTTTGCTGAGGCCTCACCTAGAAGTATATAGGCTGAAATCTGCAGGCAGTAAATCTAGATTTGTTCATTTATGACCAAAGAACACGGGCCTAAGATATTACATATAGGAGCAACAAGGTAGGCATTATTTGCTCTTATTTTGCAGATAAGAGAGCTAAATCTCAGGAATAAATAGTTCCACCTGGCTTTCACATCTGGCTAACACTTCATGTGATGTCATTCACCAACAAATGTTTGGGTGAATTGCAAGGCTCCTAATTATTTACTTAGGGGGAGGACCCCCTGTGGCAGCACCCCCTGTAGGAAAGCCCTGGGTTCTGTGGCTCTGTTCTTATGGGGTTTGTTTGACTTCTCTGGGCCTTTGCTAACAAAGCAATAAAAATAAGAAACTGGAAGAGATAAACACCAAGGCCCTTCTCAGGTCCAATAAAGTTATTATTAATATGTTCAGGGCATCACATGAAAGAGAATTGAGATATATTCTTTGTAGCTCTAAAAGCAATTCTTTTCAATCTTTTCTAATGTAGTTTTACAGAAAACCAGTATATAAAACATAAAAATGACATTTCGTGAGCATGGATGTGTTTTATAAGTTCAAATTTATAGTCTCTTCCAATTATAAAGACATTTACTGAGAGAATTGGGCTTAGATGAATGAAATTGAAGCTTTAAACTGGAAGTGATGGTTGATGGATTCTTTTAGCAAGTACCTTAGTGTTCTAGTATTTGTGCTATGGTTATGTTTGCTTGCTTGCTTTTGATTTTATATTGTCAAGAAGATCCTATTCACATCTTAGTTTAAATGATAAAAAAAAAAAAATTAAATAGTCTTACAATCTAAGACATCTCATCAGAATATAGAAATGGCAAGGAAAGTCTGAAAAGCAAAATACATTAGCTTGACAACGTGAATCAGCTAGTGTTCGGTATATTAATTAGGCATACATGATGAAAATAAATGTGAATTTAGCATTTGCAAAAATCTTGTATCATCAAGGTAAGCTAAGTTTATGCTATGGTGCTAAATGAACTCCAAAATCTCAATGGCCTGCTGTAGTAAATATTTATTTCTTGCTCGTATTACATGCCCAATTCTGGCTGAGGTGATGGGGAGAGGCTCTGATCCACGTAGCTTCTCAGGGATCCAGGCTGTTGATGTTGGCGCCAGCACCTCATAGCTGTTCTGTCTGGTGCCGGTAGCTTCCTTGGTTGCTAAGGTAGGGGCAGAGGCATCCAGAGTGCAGAACGTTGTCTGTTTTGCACAGAGGCTGTTCTTTACCTGTGAGTGTAAAACACATTTGTCGGTTCTGCTCAGTCTTTGCCAAACCTAGTCTCGTGAAGTTAATATGTGATTCACATGGACTAAATGGGCAAAAGACTGAGGAAGAACTATAAAGGAGCAGGTCTGAAATATGTTTCATAATTGAAAAATGCAGATTCCTGAGCCCCACCCACCCTACAACCCTGGAATCAGGGGCTGTAGGGTATAGGAGGGAAATTTGCATTTATAAAATGTTCCACAGCTGATTCTCATTATCATATGAAGCTACTGCTGTGAACAAGGGGTGTTTTTAAAATAGAGGAAAAGCAACAATCAGATCGATAGATTGAAGATTACCCTGCTGCACTGGTGGCGATGGGTTAACGAGGGAAGAAAGTAGAAGCAGGGAGATTTCATGTCACACATATATAGGGTTCAATGTGTAAACATAAATGCATGTGCTTATACAAGGGAGGACCTGAAAATGGAATTTGTTTACAAAAAAAAACTGTGTACATGTTTAAACTCAGTCACCTTTAAAGTATTCCTCAGTTGACGCAATCGCCTTATCAAGACATTCCTTCCACTGCTCAGAACAGGTTTTGAGCTCCTTGACTTTGATGCCTGTTACTGCTTTGAATGGACTTTTTGCATCTGGGGACACACACACAAGTCTGTGGCAAGATCCAGCAAGTTGGGAGGGTGGGGTTAGAGGACATGCGGTTTTTGTTCAAAGCCGTGGACACTCAGCTGTGGCGTGGGCGGGCGCGCTCCTCAATCACCTCTCATGAAATAGGCAAACACGTTAAAAGTCTTCCAAAATACTTCACTGAAGCTGAATGCACAGCAGTGCCGGCTGGAACAGTGATGCAGACGGGTTCCTAGAACACGCACCCAGCAGGGGACGCCTGTACTGCAAGGGGCCCGCCCGCCAGAAGATAATTCCGGTTTCTTTTTGGGGTCCCCGCCCTGTATATTATGCAACGTGTTAGCAAGACCAGCTCAGTCGTACAATGTCGTACATTTCTTTGTGTATTTCAGAATCTTCTCCTCCTCCCACCCCTCTCCCCCTTGACTCCCAGAAAACCAGTCGGGTAGGCACAAAGCGGCTGCTGACAGGTCCTTGTTCCTTACTTCAGTAAAGGTTGTGCGTGCCGTTTCTGCAGATAGGGCTGGTTATGGAGCCAACTCAGCGCCCACGGGAGGCTCTGGGTAGCGAGGGGAGCACGGGGTAGGTAGGCGTGGCCTGCTTCTCTTTTGAGAGCTTGCTAGAAGTGGTCAAACTTCACAAGGTCTGCCCTGAAAGTATTGGCTGCACAGACTTCTTAATTAGATTGACACTGGCTCGATACTTTCGGGACAGACCTTCGGCGGTCATGCCCGTTAGAGCAGCACGGAAGTGTATTGCAGTGTCCTCTGCACTGGAAGAAAAATGACCTGTGCGTGATCTTTCTGGGAAATAAACCTACCCGGTCAGTGCTGGATCATTTATGGGCAGGCACTCTAGGTTTTGGTTTCTCCTCTTAACATCTATCAGCCTGGATTCTGGCTGATTGACTTGGCATTATTATCATCTTTCCCACCTGGTGTTTGTTATGGGGAGGTAGAGAGACAGAGAACCCCCATGCACTTTGGGAAGAAGAACAGATTCTCTTCCATATGCCGGGCACTTACCAGGTTGCTTTTTGTGTACCGTGACTGAAATAAGTGTAACATTGACAAGAGCTTGGTGATACTTGGGAGCACTTTCTCTGAGAGATGGATGGCTTTGTAGACAGGTTCTTGTAGGCAGGATGTAATATAAAATTAAGAGAAAAGTGGGACAAGGTTGGCGAGGAAGAGTCCAGAAAGATAAACAGACAGAGGATAGTCACTTCTTGGGTATGCATACAATTCCATCTGTAGAAATGCACACTCTACCACAGTCTCACAGAGTACAGACAACAGAAAGGAAAGAACCCTGCAGTAGAAAGCAATCTGTAAAAGGAAGGGAACATGAATGTTTTTCTTTGTCACACTCCTCTTTAAGGATTTTGATCCTAAGACTTTTAAAGCCTTATTCAATTTTCTCAACTGTAGGCATAAATGGCAGTATCTTTTGGCACTTGTTCAATGAGTTATATGAAACTGACCCAAAATCAGAAGCTGCCACATCCCAGGCATGGAGTACTTGGGATTGTAATTATATAATTAATAATTATAATCTTTGAAAGGATGTAAAATAGTCCTGAAACAATCCTATGTGAGTTGATGTGAGTTGTTGTGACCTAGGTTTCTATTGTAATTCTTTTTTTTTTTCTTTTGCCTTTTTAAGTATATTTTATTGATTATGCTGTTAAAGTTGTCCCAGTTTCTTTTCCCTTTGCTCCCCTCCACCCAGGAGCCCCCTTCCTTCCAGAAATCCCACCCCCTTCTAGTTCATGTCCACGGGTTGTTCATATAAGTTCCCTGATTTCACCCTTTCCTGTATTATTCTTAACTTCCCCCTGGGTTGTACCCACCAGTTATGTTTCCTAATCCCTGCACTATTTCCCCATTTCTCCCTCTTCCCCCACCCAGCTGATAACCCTCCCAAAGATCTCCATCACTATGATTCTGATCCTATTCTGGTTGTTTGCTGAGTTTGTTTTTGTTTTTTGTGTTTTTTAAGTTTTCTTGGTGATAGTTGGGAGTTTGTTGTCATTTTAATGTTCAAAGTTTTGATCTTCTTTTTCTTAAGTCTCTTTAACATTTTGTGTAATAATGACTTGTTGATGCTGAACTCCTTTAACTCTACCTTGTCTGGGAAGCACTTTATCTGCCCTTTCATTCTAAATGATAGCTTTGCTGGATAGAGTCATCTTGGTTGTAAGTCCTGGCTTTTCATCACTTTAAATGCTTCATACCAGTCCCTTCTTGCCTGCAAAGTTTCTTCTAAGAAATCAGCTGATATTGTCTTATAGGAACCCCTTTTAGATAACACTCTTCTTTCCTCTTGCTGCTTTTTAAAAAGATTTTTTTATTATTTATAGAGAGAGGGAAAAGGAGAGAAGCAGAGAAACATCAGTGTATGGTTGCTTTCACTTGCCTCCAGCTATGGGCCTGGCTGGAGACCTGGCTTGCAACCTGGTTACATACCCTGGCTGGGAATTGAGCCAGTGACCTTTGGGTTTGCAGGCCTGCACCTATCCACTGTGCCACCAGTTGGGGCCTCATCCTCTTGCTGCTTTTAAGATTCTTTCTTCCTAGTATAAAGGAACCATGGACATGGACAACAGGTGGGATTGACTTTGGGGGGAATGGGTGGGTGGGGAGGGGGACAGAGGGGATCAAAAAGGGGATGGATGTAATACAACAACAATAAAATTTTAAAAAATAAAAAATAATGAAAATAATAACACAAATATTAAAAAAAGGTTCTTTATCTTTAATCTTTGGCATTTTAATTATGATGTGTCTTAGTGTAGTCCTCTTTGGGTCTAGCTTGTTTGGGACTTCCTGTGCTTCCTGGACTTGTATGTCTATTTCCTTCACTAAATTTAGCAAGTTTTCCTTCATTATTTTTTCACTCACATTTTCAATTTCTTCCTATTCCTCTTCACCTTCTGGCACTCCTGTGATTCAGATGTTGGCATATTTAAAGTTGTCCAAGAGGATCCTGAGCCTCACCTCATTTTTGCAATTTTTGTTTCCTCATTCTGTACTGGTTGACTATTTATTTCTTCCTTATGTTCCAAGTCATCGATAGGAACTCTGGTTTCCTTCCCTTCACCATTGGTTTTGTGTGGATTTTCCTTCATGTCACTTAGCATAGCCTTCACTTCTTCTCTTTTGCATTTGCCATACTCAAGTATATGTTAAGCCTGTGAGCATTTTCATCACCAGTGTTTTGAACTCTGTGTCTGTTAGGTTGGCTGTTTCCTCATTGTTTGGTTCTCCACTGGAACCTTGATCTGTTTCCTCAACTTGACAGGCTCCTGTGTTTGTCTCTGTATCTTAGGTAGAGCTGTTGCACCTGTTACATTTTAAGGGGTCAAGCCTTAGGTATTGGTCAGTGCAGGACAACCCGTTTCCCCATGTTGTAACACTGTATGTAGGGGAAGAGTCTGAGAGGGGACATTGCTACTTGCTCAGCACTCGCCCCTTTTCCAGGCACTTTTCCTGCTTCTTGTATGGAACTGGCACCGCTCTGTTGCCCTGCAGTTTCTTCCTCCACCTCAATCACCGCTGGTTTTCACAATCGGGAGCAAGGAGGTTTTATTTTCCCTGGCACTGGAACCATGAGCTGCGTAGGCTTGTCTGGCGCCACGTGGGCTCCCCAGGTGCCCCTACTTCTTTAAAGTGTGTGACTGCACTTTCTGCCGACTGGCCACAGCCGCCATCTCACTGCAGCTGCTGTGTGGTGCCACCAAACCACGTTCCCAAACCACATCCTTTCTGTCCAGGTTTCACCCCTCCTACCTGTCTGGTTGCCAGGAGCTGTGAGTTGGAGAAATAGTGAGATGTTGCTCAAATGTTACAAACTTCCAATTTTAAAAATGAGTAAATTCTGGGGATCTAATTATAGCATGGTGACTATAGTTAATAGTTTATTATATACTTGGAGGTTGCTAACGGTAAATATTAAGTGTTCTCACACAATACACACACAAAAATGTTAATTATATAAGCTAATGGAGATGTTAATTAACCTGTGGTAATCATTTTGCAATGTATACCTCTATCAAATCATTATATTGTATATCCTAACTTACACTATGTTATTTAGTATATGTGCTGCCAAAGCGAGCACATACACTATGTTATTTTAAAAAGAAAAAAGGGGGGACAGAGGGGAACAAAAAGGGGATGGATGTAATACAACAACAATAAAATTTTTAAAAAAAGAAAGAAAAAAGAACAAACAATTCCACTCCTAGGTATATATTAAAACGCATATCTACAAAAAATTTGGTACATAGGTATTTATAGTAATATTATTTATAATAGCCAAAAAGTGGGAACAACCAAAATGTCCATTAACCTATGAAAGAATAAATAAAATGTGATATATCCATACAATAGAATATTATTTGGCAATAAAAAGGAATTAAGTTAATACATACTACAACATCAATAAGCTTCAGAAACATTAGGTTAAGTGTAAAAAGCCAGACACTAACGATAAGATATTGTATGATTCCATTTAGAAGGTCTGTCCCAAAAGTACCAGCCCCCAAACTGTTTTAATTATATTGACATAGGCTCGATACTTTCAGGACAGACCTGGTAGAGGAAATGTCTATTAAAAGCAAAGCCAGAGACAAAGTAGTTTAATGGTTGCCTACACCTGGGCATGGGAATAGTAAGAGGTTTCTTTTCTGGTTGATAGAAATGTTCAAAAACTAGATTTTGGTGATGGTTTAACAACTGTGTAAATATGCTAACAACCATGAAATTATATACTTTTAACAGGTGAAATATATGGTTTTTAAACCATTATGTTAATAAAAGGAAACTTTATATTTAAGAACGGGAGGGGTTGATGTGGAAGAAATAGATGGGATAAGGGCACAGGAACCAGAGTGGAGAGAGAATAAAATAATGCAACGTAGAGAAATAATAAGGCTGGCAAATTATAGACAATAGACACCAGGCTAAGATCACTAGTTAATTTAAAGATGAAGAGGCATTTGCAGGAATGACTTCCTTCTGAGGCAAACTATGGGGAACTTGTCATTTGATGAGAAAAGGGAAGAAAAGTGAGAGTGTTGGTATCTGATGGCCTATAATTTTCTGAGTTGTGAAGAAAGTAAAGTAACATGCTTGAGTGCTGAATTTGTTAACTTCAGGAAAATGGTGATGGTTCAGACTACCAATACAAAAAATTGAAAAGAAAGCAGATGACACGAGTAAAATGATGTTGACTTAACCATTTAAGTCCAAAATAGTAATTGTCAAGGTTATACGTACATTTTTTTCTCCATCAGCTCTAGATTTCCATGAAATAGAAGCAGGAAAAAACATGGGTTGACTGCCTGTAAAACTGTATTTGAACATGTTTCTGCTAAGGTTGGAGGTAAAAGTGCCAATGTAATCAGATGTAAAATACTCAAACACTTGTGGATATGATTATCCCAAACTAAATGACACACTTCAAGTTGTAAAACATCTTAGAAAAAATTTCAATTGAGTTCATTAGGATTAGATTTAAGTCATTGAAATCCGATTTTGAAAGCCTACTGAGCCTCTCTGAGATCTCAGAAGAGGTGCTGAGCATGGTCAAGCTTCCTTATCAGAGGGAAATCTCAGAAAAACGGGGAAGCCACTTGCCATTTTGCCAAATGGAAGCAAAGAAAGGAAGCCTAGAATTACAGTCTGGGGTAGTATTAGTCCAAAAATATACAAATGTTCAATCATTTGATTTTTTTTTTAAGATTTTATTGATTATCTTTAGACATAGGGGAAGAGAGAGAGTCAGAGAAGGAGAGAGACATCCATATGTGTTTCCTTTCACCTGCCTCCAGCTACGGACTTGGCTTGCAACCTGGTATTCTGCCCTGGCTGGGAATCGAACCAGCGACCTTTGGGTTCGCAGGCCAGTGCCTTATCCATTGTGCCACCAGCCAGGGTGTGATATTTATAACTAGCTATAAAGGTGATGCTGATGTTAGAATGGTGTACATTGTTCAGCTTAGTAAGCATTTAAGCTGAAAAACAGTAATGGCGGGAGAAAATATCAAACTATTTATTAACAGAGGTGATTTGGGAACTCTTAATGTCTTGGTAAAACAGCTTAAGAAAACCCAAAAGAACTACAAACAGACGTGAAATCAGTTGGGTAGCAAATGTCTGTCACAAGCTACTGCTCGTTCTCTGCCTGAAGGGGGATATGGTTGAAGGCTGAAGCCCCTGATCACCCTGCCCGACAGGACCAGACTCGTGGAACGTCAAACTCTTGATCCACAGTGCACGACGCCGCAAAGAATCTTAAAGGTGACTATTCACGCCTTTAGTTTAGGAAGATGGCTTCATCCTTCTTCCTAAGAAGCATTTTCTCCCTCTGGGTTGCTTTTAACGATGATTGCAGTTTTATCTGAAACCTAACCCGCCTGTCTTCCCCCTCTCGACCCCGCCTCGCAAAATCACGCGCTGAAGTTTCCTGTGGACTGTGCGCCTCCCGAGCGAGCCCAGACACCCCACGGCGAAACTTCTTGACACCCCAAGACACCCGCTCTTCCAGGCCCCCAAAGGGACTGCAGCTCCAGCCAAACCTGCCCCGGGCTATTTTCATTCCCCGCTGAGCCCTCCAGCCCCAGGGCTTGGCCTCCACCCACTTCCCCAGCCACCCGGCCTGTCCGGTCTGCGCCGAGGGCGGGACGCCCAGTGGGGCGGGGCGGGGCAGGGTGGGGCGGGGCCGGCTGCTCCACTGGGGCCCGTGGGTGTGGGGGGCGAGCAGCGGGACCACCCGGCTGGCTGGAAAGTCGCCAGCTTCCCCACGGTGCATCTCTTCTAGGAGGAGCCCTGCCTCCTTTAGAAGCTGGCTGTTGCCTGCCTGGCGGTTTGAAGGCCACAAGGAAAACTTTCTCAAACTTTTGTTCGGTTTCTGCCCCCCCGGCGCGCGCTTGCGGATGGTTCGCCCCGGGGCCACGCTAGGGCCGCCCTCTCCCTCCCCCGCCCCGTCTCCAGTGAGGCGCTAGGAGCCACCGCCCCCTCGTCGGGTGGGGTGGCCGCTGCCGCTGGACCCTCCGCCTCCTGGGCCCCTGTCCCGCGGCGGCATGGACTACCTGACCGCGATCACGGGGAAGAGCGGGCGCCTTCTGCGGGGCACGGCCAACCGCCTGTGGGGGTTCGGGGGTGGCGGCGGCGAAGCCCGGCAGGTGCGCTTCGAGGACTATCTGAGGGAGCCGGCTCAGGGGGACCCCGGCTGCGGGTCCCCGACCCGCACGGCCCTGGCGCAGTCCAACCCGGAGGGACCTGGTGAGCCCTGCCTTGCTGCCCCGCCGCGTGGCCGCCTCGGGCGGGGGCGGGGTGGGGGTGCGCCGTCGGGGCAGGGCCGGACAGGGGCTGGGTGGCCGGGGGTCCTGCGGCCGGGCCGGTGCGCTTGGGCCGCGGGGCGGGGAGCGAGCGGCGCGCCGGGGACATCTGCCCTGCGCTGGGACGGGAAACTTTTTACTGGCTGCGCCGAGCTCTTCCTGCTCGGCTCTTCCTGCTCGCCGCACCCCAGCGGACTTGCTTCGCCCGCCCAGGGTGTCTAGGGTAGCATCCGTGCGTTTCTCCCTCCCACCGGGCGGGGAATGTTAAACCATTGGTGACCCCCGTCTTTTCCAGCCTTGAGGGCAGTGAGGCCGCTGTGCCGGGTTTGGGTTTGGGTCAGACTTTTTGATCGTTGCCAACTGTGAGGGTTCCCTTCTGTGCTTAGGACTACGGAAAAGAAAAAACTTGACTTTAAAAGTGGAGCCAAGTGGATTCAGAGTTGCGTTCGTGTCGTGTGTTTTGTGAGGCTGCCTGTGGTCCCGAGGTGGCAGGACCTCGACACTTTTTTTTCTCAGTTGCCCTTTAAACTGAGGGCTGTGTTTGTTTTCTTTCATCATAGTGTCTTCGTATAATACCGTCCTTTTAAAAATAATCAGTCATAATGGTATGATATTTGATATCTTACAGGATTTTTAAAAGCACTTGTTGAAGTATTAGCGTATGGTAACGTTCCCCAGTGTTAGTTTCCTCTAGAATCAGCCACTTTCGACCTTTTTCATCCCATGGCACATGTAAAAAAATTACTAAAATTCTGCGGCACACCAAAATAGAATTTTTGCCTGACCAATAAATAGGTATAATTTTGTTTAATTTACATCGGATGACTATTGTGTTGGCTGTTGTCATTTTTTAAAAATTTGACAAGGAAAAAGCAGTCAGTGCCCCTGACTAAGTGGTCAGGCGTTGCATATTTTAAAAATTCTTGGGGCACACTGGTTGAAAAGTGCTGCTCTATGTTATTAAGTGGCATTTAAATTTTATTTTTGCCGGTTGCTTTGTAGTATAGTGATTGTATGAACATTAGAATTTAGAAAATAGACAAAAGGACAAAAATGTATCATCTATAACCACCCACATCATGCCATTCCTTTTATAACTGAAACAGGACATCTTTGGTTGATCTTTGTGTTTGTGTGTGTGACTTCAGCTTTGAAGAAACTTGACTATTGAAATCTAATTTTAACGTGACCCTTTGAATAATTTTCCTCACTTTTCATAGAGTATCTTATTTTTAGAATTCCTAATTATGGAGTAAGAATAATGAACAGGGGTGGGGATTGTTTCCACTTTGAAGGGCCTTAGCCAGATGCAGAATTTCCTCTTTAAAGGTGGGATCAGGGATGAAGACTGGAACATTAAAGTATCTGGAAAAATTATTTTTAAAAAATCCATTGTCAGCTGCTTAATTGAAAATAACTGCTACCTGGCCAGCCTCTAGATCAGGGGTGTCAAACTCATTTTCACCTGGGGCCCCATCAGCCTCGAGGTTGCCTTCAAAGGGCCGAATGTCATTTTAGGACTGTGTAAGTGTAACTCCTGCTTCACCGTGAAGCGTGATGGATAGAAGCAAGGTGGAGGGCTGGCTTTGGCCCACAGGCCTTGTGTTTGCCACACATGCTCTCAATAAATGGAGAATTCAGAAATATGTGGCCTAACTTAAGAAGAAAGGATTGTGATCAATATTTTAAACATTTACATCTGATTCATTCATTCAAAAACACTTGAGTACACTGCTATACCTGACACTCTCCTTCAGAGTCGCAGCTTCAAAGTGCTGTACCAATTCCTCTTCTATTGAAGCTGCTTATGAACACATCATACGTTCTTTATTATTTGTTATTTTTATATTTATTGGGGTGACATTAGTAACATGTAAATGTATAGTTTTATAATACATCCTCTATATATTGCGTCTCCCTAGCCTCCTTCTGCCACTATATATTTGACCCCCTTTAAAATGTATGGTGCCCCCAACCCTCTGACAAGTTTGAGAGGCCTTGTGATGTCGCAGTTACGCCCACGAATCAGGTGGGCAGGTACATCCTAGCGTTACCTTGCGGAAGGAATTTGTACAACCTGTTCTCCTTCAGCCCATATTTTCCTGTTTGTAAATGAGCTTAATTGGGTGATATCAGAAGCTGTCCATTCTAGAGCTCTTTTTTCTTTTGGAGCAGAACTAGTGAAAATGGTGGGTAGTGAAGCTAGAAAATAGCACTTGGGGTTAAAAATGTAGGTCTATGAAGTTATGTCTACAGAGTTCTGAAAGCAGTTTCAGAAACAAGTGCCTAAGCAATAATTTGATCGTCCCCCGCCATTCTTAGAATAAGTATAGCCTTCCAAGTGTCCTTCACAATGAGTAGCTGTCAGTTTGAGGGATTTCTTCTGCCCTTTCTGCTTGTGACTACCCTAATTTGAGACTTTTATAACAGCTGCTAAAGGTTCCAGTTGTCTGTCACTCTTCCTTCAGTCCTTTAAAACACCTTGTGCAATGTAGCAGTGTTTCTTGTACACACTCTTTACCACACTTGGACATCGCTTGCAGTCCTGCACCCTGTTTGTTGTTACTGATCTGGCTCCTCACCATTTCATGTTTAGTGATGATGTTGATAAAATAGTTTTACCATTAACACAGTATAAGGATGGACCAGGTAAAGCTTTAGTCAAATGTTTCTGATTTTACTTTTTCTATAAACAAACTGCTTACTGGACTGTTGTTACTCATGCCTCTTTATTAGCCTCCAAGGTGGTTGCTTCTTGCTCTTATCAGCTCTTAGTGTTTGCTGACTCCAACATTATATAGTCCCCTCAGGAAAAACTTAATTGGGACTCAGATACCTTAAGGAGTTTATCATGCCATTGCTCTAGTTAATAACAATTACAAAGAAAGAGTCTTATGAGTCTGGTGGCTTAGTTGGTTAGAGCGTTGTTCTGTAAGCCAGAAGATTGCTCCTTCAGTCCCCAGTGGGGGCACATACAGGAGACAACCAAATGATGTTTCTCTTTCTCTCTCAAATTAGTAAACATATCCTAAAGTGAGGATTTAAAAAAACAAAAGCCCTATGATGCAATTCTTGCTTCTGCTTTTGTGTTAGAGGCTAATAAAATAACTGAGCTGAAAATGCAAAATCCAATGAATGGGCAGGTGCACATTATCTAGAAGAGTTAGATAAAAGTTGACCTTGAACCCAGGGAAGACTAAGCGACTTTAAAGGATTTGTAGTACCAATTATAGTTACTATGGTTACACATAGTAAAATAATGTTTTGGTCCGTGAGAGACCGCATAGATGATGGTGGTCCCATAGATAAGAGCTAAAAAATTCCTGTTGCCTAGTGACGTTGTAGCCTTCTAAATGTCAGAGTGCAGCACAGGGCTCACATGTCTGCGATGATGCTGGTGTAAACAGACCCGTGCTGCCAATTGTGCAGAAGTATATTACATACAGTTTTGTACAGTACGTCAGGTAATAATGAACAACTCTGCTACCAGTTCATATGTTTACTAGACTATACTTTTTATTGTTAAGTGTAATCCTTCCACTTAGAAAAAATAAGTTTGATGTAAAACAGGGCCATGTTACTCCAGTAGCAGCCTCATAGAGCATCTGTGTTTACCATACCTCTTGAACGCATCATTTTCTTTTGAGCTTGATTTGACCTGTGTTTAGGTATGTTTGTGTACACAAATGTTGTACCTACCATTTTCTTATAGTTGCCAGCAGTACTCAGCACGCTGACATGCCGTACAGGTTTGGAGCCTGGAGCAGTAGGCTGTACCACACACACAGAGCCTAGTGGGCCCTACCTTCCAGGTTTGTGCAAGTGTACCCTGTGATGCTCCAACGGTGACAAAATCGCCTAACACCGCATTTCTCAGAATGTATCCCTGTCATTAAACAATGCATGACCGAACCTAAGAAACAGTGCAGTGTTGGTCAGCATTGGAAGATGTTAGCCTTACATGTCCACGCTCTTTGTCTCATTTCTTACAGTGCACGGTGGGAGGGGGAGAAGAAAATCTCAACTAACCACCTCAGTCTGCCCTGATGGCAACTGCAGCTAACTTCCTTTCATCATTGCCAAATCCATTCATAGCCATCCCCACTGCCACCAAAGCCACCACAGCCACTGGAAAGTTTCCTCCACGATCAAAGTTGTCATTCCCACCAAAACCACCTCCACAGCCACTTCTGAAGTTTCCAGAACCACTTTGATCTCTGGCGGGATGAAGCACTAGCTATCGCTTGCTTAGACAGGGCATTCCTTACTTCACAGTTGTGGCCATTCTCAGTATGGTATTTCTAAATGACAGTCTTGTCCACAGAGCCATGGTCATCACAGGTTACAAAAGCAAAGCCTCTCTTTTTGCCACCACCTCAATCAGTCATGATTTCAGTCACTTCAATTTTTTCATACTGTTCAAAATCTCTTAGATGACGTTCTTCAGTATCTTCTTGAATACCACTGACAAAAGTCTTTTTTGCTGGCAAAGGAGTACCAGGTCATTGAGAAGCTTCTCTTGGGACAGGCTACCTTTGATTCCACAACTCTGCCGTTCATCGTGGGTGGCCCTATGTTCCTCGCTACATCTACCTCCACAGTGGCATAGGTGACAAACCCAAAGCCTCTGGAGCGCTCGGTGTTTGGGTCTCTCATCACCGTTACTCAGTATGGCTCCTTAGGTCCTCATCAGTTATTTCAAAGCTCAAACCTGTGATGAAGAGCTTTAGCCGCTCTGGAAAACCCACTTAGACATGACCATCGTTGGAGGGGAGACTGGATGATGCTTACTCTCTGGTGTCCACCAGCAGGAAGGCTATTTGGGTTTTAGACCAAAACTGCCTCCGAGTAGATGAGGTATAGTAAAACAGTGCTTCTCAAATTTTAGTGGGCCTCAGAATCACCTGAAAGCCTTGTTAAAAAAATGTTAGACACCCCCCTTCAAAGTTTCTAATTCAGTGCCTCTGAGATGGGCCCCGTAATTTGTACTTCTAACAATTTTCCAAGTAGTACACTACTGGTCTCAGGACCACATATTCACTCTGCTTTCTGTAGTGGGTGAGTCTTTTATCCATGGTAAAGTTAGAAGCACGTACGGAAATGGTGACATTTTAAAATGCTTTATAGCGTTATTTTTGTAGTAAGGTTGGTTTTTAAAATATTTTACATTTTGGGGAATTAGATCTTCAAGAGCAGATACAAATTAGTCCTGTGAACCTAATGTAAAATGAATTGTGTGTAATTGTTTTTTGATTTGTGATTTTATGTTAAAAGGTATAAGTATCTGTCTAAATTGAGGAACTTGGATTTTTTAAGAGAACTTAACATTCATTATAGTTAAAACTTTATTGTAATGCATTTACTAGAGTTCTTAGAAAGGTTTACTTGTCAGAAGTAATTAAAGTGTTTAAAATACAGTAAATTTATAAATGCGTATATGAGAGAATTTACGCAAATTTACAAATAGGATTATTTAAGAATATTTAGTTTGTTTTCTGTTTCAGTTGATCAGCTATCAAAAGCACCTTAGAAAATGTGTTCAAATTTACTAGATTTATAAATAGAATGCACTTTACAGTTGAAGGTTTAAGGAAAACTAGGTATTTATGTTTGTACTTTAATAAAGCAAACATTTGTTTAAAAGTAAGGGAACTGCAGTTTTTTTCTGAGTTTAAAGGCCCTCTTCATGGCCACCAGCAAAATTAGAATAAATGACTTGCTACATTTTGTTTAATGGATGATCTTAGTGCCAGAAAAATGGGCTTGTTTTAAGGTCACGTGAATATCTTAGAGAAAGGCCAAAACTTTGTCTTTGTTTTTAGCAATCAGTGAAAAAACAGAAATGTGATCAGATATAAATTATAATATCTGTAAGATAAAGATAAACCTGTTGCAGGCAAGCAGGACAAACAATGATTTCTGTTGTGAAAATGAAGAGAACATTTGCCATGAAAGTCTTAATACATCAAGAAGTATCCTTAGCATCTTTATAGTAAATACAGATTTGAATTTCCAAAAGTTAATTTTTTACGTTATTCTTTAATAGAATTCAGTGGTGTTAACAACAAAATGCAGGTTAGTAAAAGCTTTGTACAGGTCCAGAGCAATTTGAAGATGCAGTTATATCTGATGGTGTGTCTGAAATAGATTATTAACTACAGACAGATTTTAGATCATATAGTCAAAACTCTAGATTTTAGATTTTCTAGAGCAGTGCCACTCAGTAGAACTTGCTGTGATGATGGAAATACTCTCTTACTTTTGTTGTCAATATGGTAGTCACTAGGCAACTGTGGCCATTGAACACTTGAAATATGACTAATGAGGTTCTGAATTTAGGAATCTGGATTCTAGATTTTATATCTGCATTGTCCCGTACGGTAACAACTAGGCACATGTGGTTATTTTATCTTACATTATGTGAAATTAAAAATTTAGTTTTCAATTTCACTGGTTACATTTCAAGTACTCAAAGACCACAGGACAGATGAACCTATGTTTATCCTAAAATTTAATGGATGAACCATAATTCTTACTCTACATTTTTTTAAAAGATTCTATCCATTCCTTTTTTTTTTTTTTTTTTTTAGAGGGAAGAGTAGGGAGGTAGAGAGGACGAGAAACATCAATGTGTGGTTGCCTCTGGCCTGCAACCCAGACGTGCACCCCGCCTGGGAATTGAACTCTGACCTCTGGGTTCGCAGGCCAGTGCTCAGTCCATCTAGCCACACCAGCCAAGGCTTGTTCTACATTTTTTTATGGAAAACTAATGACAGGTTTTCTAGGTACAGTTCAAGTTGTTGCTTCAGAATATTCATTCAAACTGGATACCTGCCATGTGTCATGTCATTTGTTAGGCACCAGGGAGATGCTGTGGAGCCGGGCAAGCATGGTGTATGCAGGTTACAATTTAGCGGAAGAAAGTGAAAAAAGGAAACTTAAATGGTGCCAGAGCTATGAAGAAGCCGTGAAGATGCTGCATGATTGACAGAGACTTGGATTAGCCTGGCTGATTAGGAATATTTTAGGACCGCTTTTTTTTTTTTTTTTTTTCTTAAGTATTGCAGATATGACTTTTGGGATTTAGACTTGAAATTAGTATTATTTTTACTAGTATTGCTTCATTAAAACCATTCACCCAAATGAGCTAATTTAGATACATACAAACAAACTCTAGTGTGGTCAAAATGTCAGTTAAGATTGAAACAGAGGGAGAATAGTGGAATACATATTTATAGATTAATCGGGTTGTAGAAGTAGAGATATTTTCTCGTGAGGACTAATGTTACCTTTTTTTTGACTTAGTTTGGTTAATAATAAGTATGTACCTTCAAATAATCGGGTTAGATGTGTTGAAAGAAATGATCCATAATTTAGATTTTTATAACTTCCTTTCTGCTGACAGTTACTTATGTTTTGAATTGACCTCGACTATTAGCATTTCATGCTGGTTGGTTCCTACAGCAAGTAGGGAGGAAGTACTTTCCCTTTGTTTGACAGTTGATTATATTGTTGAGCAGAGAATCCCAGGGAACAAGCTCTATTACTAGTGAATCTCATAGACGTCAGCCCAGTGAGCTCTGTTTAGCAGTCTTTAACTGGTACTCAGAAAGGGACATGAATTTAACAAGGATGTTGCCTCACATAAATATTTCCTTTTCCAGACACTGGCCAAAAGAAGACCCTAGACAAGAAAGATGGAAGACGAATGTCCTTCCAGAAACCTAAAGGGACTGTTGAGTATACTGTAAGTTATTTGCTTTTGAAAACGCTGATTTATCGTTGTTGTAGTCTTACTTGAAATATTCTTTGTTTATGTATAAATGAGACAGTGGTTGTTAATTGTCTTTTTAAAAAATAAATTTTATTAATTGATTTGAGAAAGAAGAAGTGGAGGGAAGAAACATTGATTTTTTTGTTTGTTTTGTTCCACTCATTTACTGCTCATCAGCCAAGGCTGTTAATTACCTTATTTTGATAATATGTACTTCACTTTGACAACTGTTTTATTAATAACAGCACTTAAATTTTTAATTGTATTTTAAGATTTATTTCTTTTAAGAGAAATTAAGTATGATAGAAAGATATTTCAAAAATTAATTTAATATTGATGTTATTTTATTGGGAATCAGAGTTTCTGTGCTGCAATAATTTTTATTAGGTTAGGCTTTTGAGAAAATATTTCATTTTTTAGAACTGTGGTCTTCATTTCATTCTCAGCAGTGCTAATGATAATAAAAATGGCAGATATGATACTTAAAAGATAAATTGGTACCAATCTTCCAGAATAACCTCTCACGTTAGATTTTTTACACTGGTTTATGGATAAGTTTCTTTAGTTCTGAAAGTTTCTTTAGCTTTGAAAATGGAGCTTCTTTCTATCTTCAGAAATAACCCTCATAATTCCTGTAGTCAGCTTTTCACATTTCTGGTTACTATGGAAAAGTGAAGTGAGAAATTGACTTAAGTGTTTGGAGATTTAAATGTAAATCTTGTCAATTTAGATAATGTCAATATGGTATAAAGCATTTATTGTAACTGAGCTTAATTTTGTGTTTCTCTAATATGGCAAGATATTAGTATTAAGAAAATAACAATTTAAACAATTTATGCATTTGTGTCATTGTGAAACCTTCCAATGTTTGAATTTTGACTGTTGTTCATGAATCATTAAAATTGAACCAATTATCAAAGCTTTGAGTTATACTTTATTTTCACATACTGTATGATTCACAGTTTGAGATTTTAGTATTTTTAAAAGGTTCAGAACCAGATAACAGAGTAAAATTATAGTCACTATCTAAAAATATCTCTTCTTTAAGCATATTATAAACAAATTGAGTATGCTTCTACCTTCTCTGCATTGTTGAGAAATTGAGGCAATAATTTCAAACAGTAAAATATTAGGTAATGTAATTCGATGTATTAATTATGTTTATTAAGGCATAAAATTATAGGAATGAAGCATAAGATGTTAACCTACATGTGTAACCATGTGATGTGCAGAATTGAAAAAGTTAAGTTGGTTTAATTTAGGAGCTTACAATTCTTTATTTTGGTAATTCAATAAAACTTGTGCTATCTGTAACACAAGTAAATTCATTAAGGACCATTATTTTAGGGAAAAGTGTAATTGAAATTTGAAATTAGTTTTTTCTTTATGTTATAATGGATATTTGGGATATAAACAAGTATTCACCAGAAAAGTGAGAAAACATCTTCTTGCAGGTCTTTTAGTCTTTTTCTTTTCATTTCTTAATCCTGTGTTTCCTACGCCAAACCTTAAAAGAAAAAAACGAATGTAATTCTAAAATTAAGATATTGCTATCTTGTTCTATTTTTATTATGATTTTTAAATTTTTCATAAAGCATTTTTACATAAAATATTAATGTAACAATTGTACTTAGGAAAATATTTAACTATATTTCTTTTAACATAAAACTTCTAATATACTTTAAAACTGTGTTTATTCTAAAATACATATGATCTAGCTTAAAGGTATTTCCAGACCACCTAAATATAGTACAAACTTATCTTGTACTTTAAATAGCTTTAAAGTTTTCCATATGTGTTACATGCACAAACACATACTGTTTTTAATTGTAAAATGACTTTCAGTAGGAATCAAAATATGACCTTGAAAATGCTATACATTGTCATTTTCTTCCTAGTTAACTTGGTTATCTCTGTACCTTCTATTGAAGGAGCCTTTTCCAAGGTCACTAATAATTTTCTAAATATCAAGCCCAGTGAACTTTGTTGTTGTTGTTTCCTATTCATTGTGCTTTCTGGTTTTCCTCCTCCTTTAAGGGTCTTTTAGTGAGGATCTATGAATGGGGATAATCAGGCAGTGTCAGAAAAGTTGTGTTTTTTGTTTGTTTGTTTGTTTTTGTTTATTTTTGATTTGAGAGAGAGAGACAGAAAAAGAGACAGAGAGACGTTGATTTGTTGTTCCCCTTACCTGTGCATTATTTGGTTGATTCTTGTATATGTCCTGATCAGGGATTGAGCTGGCAACCTTAATTTATTGGGACAACACTGTAACCAATTTGGCTACTTAGCCAGGGCCCAGAAATCTTAACTGAAGCATCATTCCTGGTAGTTGAGCTGTCTGTAGATTATTAGGTTGACATTGATTTTCTGTCAGCACTTTGAATGCAGTCATCCATTGTCTTTATGTCCCTGTGTTGCCTTTTTATTTTTGTGCATTTCTGCACTTTCTGTTTTTTGTTTTTGAGGGTTCCTCATCTTCAGAGTTCTTCAGTGCCACTTGTATGAAGCCTAGGTTCAGACAAATTTTTTTTATTTTGCTTTTTTTGTTTGTTTCTTTAGTCTAAAGAATCATGTCATTCATAAATTATGGAAAATTATCAACCATTATTTCTTAAATTATATATTCTCCTCATTTTCTCTATTCTTGTAATAATTGTACTACATTTTGCTATCACTGTACTTCATCACCCTGTTATTCTTGCTGTCGTTTTGACTACATCTTCCATCTCCTGTGCTGTCTGTTCTACTCTTCTTGATTCCAAATGTGAGTGGTCCCTCATTTCTTTTCACTTTCTATTTACATTCTGTTACTTGGGAGCCTAAGAACTGTACTATATAAAACATGCGGGTGAGACCCAAACTATTTATATTCACACCTTTCTTGATGCTTGCATTTCCTGCTATTGCTTTATATTTAACAATTTCTAGCACACCTCTTACTAATTCCTTCTCCATCCTTGCCCAACACTTAGTTTTTTAATTTCCATTTCCCTTCAGCTTGTTACTCATCCAGTTTGGAGTTTTAGGATTCAGCATCTGTTGTTCATTAACATTTGTTCCTCCAACCTACTTACTGGTGCTGCCACCATCATCACAACCTCATTCAGGATGTGAATTGTCTTCTGTTGAGTGTTATATGACAATCTTATACCTTAATCTCTGCATTTTTATTACCTTAAGCCTGATCTACTGCAGTCATATGATGTTGGTTTCTCAGCATCCATTCTCTTGTCTCGTTAATCCTAGACCTGTTTCTATTAATTGAAGATGCCACTCAGGCCATGTAACTTCTTGTTTCATAATATTGCTGGGTTTTTAAAATTACAATTGTCATTCCATTTAATTGCATCATTTCGAGGACAAAATGTGTGATAATCAATATAAAAGTACTTTGTAAGCTTTGATGTTACTGCAAAATAAAATTTGTTTACAGAGAGCTTTTACATACACTGTCCCCCTCTACTTTGACAGCTGTCAGTCTGTTCTTTGTTTATGAGTATGTAAAATGGGCATACAGTATTGCAGTAAAATAGAATGTTTCTAGAAGTTACATGTTTTAGAAACTAAATGACATATTGTTTTAAAGTCTCTTTAAAATAAAAATCACTTATTCGTGTTTTGTAAATTATGTTTTATATTTTGAAATTGCTTGAAGTAGAGAGTCGCATGTAATTGTGATGTATTATAATAAAGCATATACTCTTATAACAAGTTGAGATCATTTGCTAACAAAACATAGAATTTCTCAAGTTATCCTATCTGCAAAGATGGAACAACCACTTGTTAAGTAAATGAGTTGTCCATAAATATGTTAATAATCAGTAAACTTCCTAGTTAACTTTCTCTATTTTAAACAGATTAACAAATAAACAGAATAATTTATGTTTTCTTTTAAACAGGTGGAATCACAGGATTCATTGAATAGTATAGCCCTGAAATTTGATACAACGCCAAATGAACTTGTTCAGTTAAATAAGTTATTCACCCGAGCAGTTGTTACCGGACAGGTATCTTTTTTTAATGCTTTGTTGTTTAGAGCATTAAGTAACAATACAGAAAGTATTTATTGCAGCAGAGCTAATAATATAGAAAATTTAAGAATAATAATTTTATGCATGCTTTTAACAAATCAGATTTGCTCCAGAAGAGAGAATTAACTGTCATATATATCCGAATGAATTTTTCTTAATACATATTGAAAATTAATGTGAATTCTTTTAATTTTGTTTTAAAGGGTTTTAAATATCCAAAGTAGTGCATGATAAAAAATTCAAACATTTTTAAAGGTTAATTTATCCTATCTCAGACTATTAGCATCTTTTCTCAGAAGCAACCACAGTTACTAATTTGTACCCCTTCCAGAAATAGTCCAGCCTTTTTCTTTTAAATTTAACTTTGACTTTAGAAAATGTTTATATAAGCACAGCATGATGTCAGAAGTTTTGTGTGGGGTATTGTACTGTATTTATATATTTTACTTTAACTAGGAATAATAAGCCACTAATTGTTTCTACTCATTTGCTATTGTAAACATCTTTCTTTATATACAGATATTTTTATAAAGTCCTTGAAGTAAAGTTGTTATCATAAAGGATATGTGCATTTTAAATTTTGCTAGCTATTGCAACATTGCCTTTTAAGAGGAACTCCCGTAGTATAAAACAATTATCAGTTATTTCCTCACCCTCTCCTTGAGAGTATAGATTATCAAACTTTTTACATTTAAATATGTGTTTTCTCATTTTATAAGAATTATTAGGATAATACTTTTTTTAATCTGAAGAATTTTATTTTTCTGTTTACTGTTAAAACTCATTAATGATACTTGCTAATAAAATATTGCCTGATTATTAACATTTCAGTTTGTGGGAATGTTTTCTTCCAGGTTTTATATGTTCCTGATCCTGAGTATGTCTCCAGTGTCGAGAGTTCTCCATCTCTAAGCCCCATAAGTCCCTTGTCACCAACATCTTCCGAGGTTGAGTTTGATAAGACCAGTGTAAGTTTACCTTCTTTTCAAACAGATAACCGTGAAGAAATTTCAGTGTACATGTGTATATCATCATGTTTTTTTAAGCCTCCTTTGACTATTGTTAGAACAAATTTTTCCCATTTTATTGTTACTTAAATTTGTAAAACATTCTTACTAAATCAGACAGTTCAAATTAATTTGCTGATAGTGATATTGGTCCAAGGTTATTCACCAGTTCACTGTTATAATGACCATGTTGGCCCTGGCTGGTGGCACAGTGGATAAGGCACTGACCTGTGAACCTAATGGTTACTGGTTCGATTCTCAGCCAGGGCACATAACCAGGTTGCAAGCCAGGTCTCCACCCAGGTCTGTAGCTGGAGGCAGGTGAAAGACGACCATACATTGATGTCTCTCTGCCTCTCTCTCTTCCCCTCTCTCTAAAAATAATAAATAAAAATTTAAAAAACAAACAAATATATAAATAATAAAGACCATGTAATAATTTAACTAAGGAAGAAATTTTACCTAACAAACAGAGCACCATGATAGGAAGTTCATGTTCAATTTGATTTCTGTATCAGTTTCTGTTAATGGTGATATAGTACTTAGAACTCTTGAGTTCATTCTTGACATACTGCCTTTTAAAAAATAGTTTATTATCATTTTATTTATTCTCCCAAATGTAATTATTAATGGATTAATTTAGCATTTTTTAAGGAAACAGTGTTTTATATATTATTTTACAAACGAATTTCAAGGAACCAAACTTTTAATAATTTTGAATAAAATTTCTCTGAAAGGAATATAATTTTGTGCCTTTGCTAAGTAAATTAATACTAATTATAATATCCCATTTTCATAATGACCTAAGGATGATGTTTTTTATATATAAAAGGTTCTTCCTCCATTAAATGGTTGAACTCCTGTGGGAGATTCTTCTGTGTTGCTCTGCTGACTTTAGGAGACATCGTTCATCTTCTCTGACCCAATTTGCACTGCAAGTTTAGGATACTAAAGGGCATACTAGTAATAAAACAGATTATTAATTTTAATTTACCCATAGATTATTAGGTGTTATTCATTTCTAAGGTTTAGTATTAAATTAATTTTACTTCTTTCATGGAGTACATGATGTTATTGACAACTGTTATCTACTTGCCCAGAGGCACGAGAGTGTGTGTGTGTGTGTGAGAGAGAGAGAGAGAGACACAGAGAGAGAGGAGGGAAAGGGGAGGGAGAAAGGGAGGAAGTGGTGTCTTTTTAAAGTGTTTTTTAGTTAAATGTTTTATTTGCATAAGTATGACAACATTGTACTTCAGAATGTAATCACATGAAAAGAATATACATATTACACTTATTCTCAACATTGATAAGAATAAGAGTCAGATTATAATGACAGGTATCACTGGGCCAAATGATACCTTGTTGAACAGGGCCTTGGCATTTTCCCATGGGACTTAAAAAAAGATGTACTCTTGAGTTGGTGACCAAGGAGAGAAGTGTAGCCTTCGGTTAATTTAGGTTGTGTTTTAAATCCTAGAGCAGAATTGTGGAAAGCCTTAGCTGTAGCATCTTGCCTGAGGAACCTGTGGGACCCCTGTCCATCCCTCACCTTTCCCTCAAATTTGCCTATCAGCTGGCTTTATTGCAAGCATAAGAACAAAGAGAAGAGAAAGCTGAAGCTCAAGGGAGTAGCAAGGCCAGGCCTCCTATTTGAAAAGGCTCTTTTCCTCACTTTTGCCATATTGTTGAAAGAGAGGGAAAGAATAATAAAGCCATATGAATGACCTTTTAACCTGCTTTTGCTAGAAGTGGCCCAGAAAGTATCCTCTAATATAACCAATCACGAGTAAAATTCTTCCTCCCTGGGATGGTTCCAGGAAAAAGATAAGAAACATAAGAGTTCTTGAAGTTCCCTTTGCCTGATGATAACCATCACCTGCTATCTAATTATAGGCAATATTTAGAAGGAATTCTTTAAACAGCAATAATGTAAACTTTAGTTGTATTTTAAATTTCTTTTAATATGTTTTTCCAAGAGAGGAGAAGGGAGGGAAAAAGAGTAAGAGAAATATGAATTGGTTGCTACTCCCATCCCCCGAGTTGGGGAGCTGGCCCACAACCCAGGCATGTGCCCTGAGTGGAAATTGAACTGGTAACCTTTTGGTTCATAGGCCAGCGCTCAGACTCACTGAGTCATACCCACTAGGACAATTTTTTTTTTTAACCTAGAAATATAGTCATTACTAGATTCCAATATAATCCTATGTAAATTACAACATATCTCAAATGCTTATATCTCAGTATTGTAATTGTGTCCCATTCTAAGTCCCTTAGAAGGAGGCATCTTAAGTTTTAGTCAATATAATTCATATTTGTATTCATTAAAATAATGTTTATTAGTATTATTACTACAGGTTTCCCCCCAAGTTGTTACGAGTGTATATTTCTAATAATCATTGGTAGGTGTGCTGAATATTTGGCATGAAGCTGCCTATAATAGCAAAGACAGCCCCTATTGTAAGACATAGTGGAAATGTGCTACTACATAGCATGTGTCACAAAGGACAGCGTCTAATGATGAGCTGACCAGAACTATGCCTATTAAGCCTCCTAATGTAAACAGGAAAAATAAATCCAAGGGCTCAAATTATAGCAGGAGACCACTTCATGTTGCCTTCATATAAGGTTGCTAGCCAGATAAATACGTTTACTCCGGTTGGGTGGGATAGTGATAATTACAGTAGCAGGTGTAAAGTATGCTCATGTGTGGACCTCTGTGCCTATTGTAAGCGTGTGATGGGCTCAACACACCTTTCTCCCCTCCCTCCCCGCATCCTGCTTTCTTCTTATTTCTCTATGTACATATTAGGTATTTTAAAATGCTTTTTCAGGGAATGGGTTCTGCTGAATGCCTAGGTATCACAGACTAGCACCCTACTTTTTCCTTGCTCCCAACACCTAAGGGATGTAGTAAATTGTTTTATCAGGATCAGTGGTTTAATTTGGGAGCAGCTGAAAGAGAGGAAGGAAAGGGAAAGCCTGTGTGTGTCTTTGTATTTGGTATTTACATGTGTGGGGCTGGGGATAGGACAAATGCAGTTTTCTGCATTCTCCAAATGATTCATATGAACAGTATATCCCCATTAAAAGACCATTGGATCCCTGACTGGTGGCTCAGTGGATAAGTGCTGGCCTGTGAACCCAAAGGTCACTGGTTCAATTCCCAGCCAGGGCACGTAACCAGGTTGCAAGCCAGGTCCATAGCTGGAGACAGGTGAAAGGCAACCATACATTGATGTTTCTTCCCCTCTCTGCCTCCCTCCCTTCCCCTCTCTCTAGAAATAATAAATAAAATCTTTAAAAAAAAACCCAAGAAATGACCATTGGAAAGGTAAGCATCAGCTGTATTAAGAGATGTTCACTGAATGTGAAAACAGTGCTGTTCTTACCTATTATTTTTTACGTAAGACTGTTTTGGGCTGACCTCCAGCATGTGATGAAAATGAAGAACATTTATCCTTCTTTC
This sequence comes from Noctilio leporinus, assembly GCA_004026585.1. Lineage (NCBI taxonomy): Eukaryota > Metazoa > Chordata > Mammalia > Chiroptera > Noctilionidae > Noctilio > Noctilio leporinus. Next base: position 137,842 of record PVIW01002128.1, read on the forward strand.
AAGGAAGGCTCTTAATTTGACTTTAATAACATACTTATCTTTATTTAGTTCTCTGAAGGACTTTTGTTTATTTTATGTTTTTTAAAGAATCCCGATGTACCCTATCTGAAAGAAACAACTCCCTCGTCTGCTGTTACTGGCATTCGGCCTGCACGAGTTGTATCTTCAACTTCAGAGGAGGAAGAAGCTTTTACTGAGAAGTTTCTAAAAATTAATTGCAAATATATCACCAGAGGCAAGGTAATGAATAACACCTTAGAAAATACTTTTACTTATGCGTTATTTGTTACTAAAATATGACAGTTTGGAGTTTACATTTTAAGTCACCAACATCAGCAAATGCTTGAATTATTTTTTTAAAGTGTTAGTAGAACTACTAGTCTGAGTTAGTGTGGACTTGGCTTGTAACTAACAATCTGGTTGTTGGTTGCAAATGGTTGAAGGCATGGGGATAAAATACATTTTCAGCAATAAGGGGTAGTTAATTTACTGTTTGTAGAATATTTCCAAAAGCTGATATAGAATGACTACTGGGCACTCTGAAGTGCTAATCCTTGCAAAGTTTGTATAATACACAAATAGGAAGATAATTACTATTTATTGAGTGCCTCCGATGTGCCAGAAACTGCTTTTTGGTATTTTAATAATTTTATCAACTCAAAATAATCCTGTGCAATCAGTGGTCCTACTCCTTCTTCACAGGAAAAATAAATATCAGAAAACATTAGTAAGTCCAAGTCTCTCTCATGGCCATAATTCTAACCTAGTTTGAATCTGTGTTTTATATACCACACCTTTCTGCTTTACTTAAGCAAAGAATATCAGGTCTGTGGAGGCAACATAGAAACATAACACAGAGTTGGAAAATAAACTTAAGGTAATGCAAAGAATTTCTTCTTTGGCCCAGGGAATATTTTAGAGTGTCTTAGTTTCTAAACATATGAAGATTTAAAAAACTATCTTTTGTTATGAGTTCTAGTGTTATTCCATATGGTTAGAGAACATGCTCCTTTCTGGAGGCTTAATATAAGACTTAGTTTACAGCCCGGAATGTGGTAAATGTTGATAAATATTACTTGTATACTTGAAATGGATATGTTTTCTGCTGTTATTGGGAGGACAATTCTATAAATGTCAGTGAATTCAAGCTGAGTGATAGTGTTGTTATTCTGTATCCCTACTGATTTCCTATCAATAATTGGCAGGAAGATGTTGAAACAGTCTCACTATAGTTTTCCATTTCTCCTTTCATTTCTGTTTTTGTTTTGTGTTTATTAAAACTTTGCCATTAGGCAAATTGTTTAAGATTATTGTATTGATTCATTAGTCTTGGTAATATTCTTGCAATGAAATCTACTTTGTGGATACTTTTAGTCATTTCAGATTCCTTTTGATTAATGTTAACATGGTTTATCTTTTCTTGTTGTTTTGCTTTTGACATGTGTTTTTATATTTAAAATGGGTTTCAATACCTTACATTAGAATTCATTCTTTGTGTTGTACATTCTGTGTGTGGGCTTTGACAAATATGACACCTAGCCACCATTACAGTGCCATAGAGAATAATTTCATTGTCCTAAAATCTTCTACGATCTGCCTAGTCATTTCTCCTGCTAAACTCCTGGAACCTATCAAAATTTTACTGTATAGTTTTGTCTTTTCAGTAGTGTCCTATAGTTAGAATCATACAGTATGATTGTCTGATTTGAGAGTCTCTTCTTTTACTTAACAGTGTACATTTAAGAATCCTCCATGTCTTTTGAGACTTGACAGCTGTTTTTTTGTTTTTTTTTTTTGAGTACTGAATAATAATTCATTGTGTGGATGTTTCACATTCACCAACTGAAGGACAACTTATTTTCTTCCAAATTTGGGCATTATGAATACACCACTATAAACATGCACATGCAGATATTTTGAGACATAAGTTCTTACCTCATTTGGGTAAATACTAAGGTGTATTATTGCTATCAGTAGATCTAGATTAAATGGTAAGGTTATGTTTAGCTTTGTGAGAAACTCCAAAAATATCTTCCAAAATGGTTCTGTCATTTTGTATTCCTACAAGCAATCAGTAAGAGTTGGTTGGCTCCACATCTTCACTGCTTTCATTGTTGTCAGTGTTGATTTTTGCCATGCTAATTGGTCGTTTGTGGTGACTCACAGTTTTAATTTGCATTTCCCAAATGAGCCTATTTTCATAAGCTTATTTGCTATCCTATACTTTTGGCCATTTCTTTGTATGTGAAAGATCTTCTCATTGCACATAGAATTTTAGATGGATAGGGTTTCTTTTTTCTCTGAATTTTAAAGATGTTTCGTTCAGAAGTCTACAGTTTTCTACCTTGCATTGTTTTAAAGAGAAGTCTTCTGTTGTTTTTATATTTGGTGTCCTGTACAGAACATATTTTCTTCCAGTTGCATTTAAGATGGTCTGTTTATCACTCTTTTTGTGCAATTTGATTATGATGTGCCTTGCTGTTGTTGTTTTTTTTTAATTATTGAGGTTGATGTAGTTTGCTGAAAATATGAGTTTATGGTATGTTTTTCTCAAATTTATAAACTTTTTGGCCATATACCTTCAAACATTTTTTCTCTCCCACTCTCCTCTCTTCCATGAGAACTCAGATTATGCATGTTTAAGCTTTCCAGTGTTGTCTGTCATAGCTTATTGGTACTCTGCTCTCTTTTTGTTTGTTGATTAGTTTGTTTTGGACAAGTTCCATTGCTGCATCTTTATGTTCAGTAATGTTTTCATCCCATGTCTAATCTGCTATTCTATCTAGTGTATTTTTTGTCCCTGTAAGTTCAGAATGGGTCTCTTAGATCTGAATGGTCCCTATTTAGCTTGTACAATCTTTCTTCTATATCTTGAATATATGTAATATCAAGGTATTCTTACATTGTATATACTCTGCTCCTTATTATCTATTTCATGGATTATACCTGGCAGTGCAAATGTTCCTACGATAGACTTGACTACCTCTAATTGGCTTGAATGACCATGTGATCCAGGAATACAATTTGATGTATGTAAATATATTTAAAATATTAATCGTAAGATAATTAAGTGATAGTTTATCTGAATTACTTAATTTAGGTGGCTGATGGTCTGTATGAACAAAAAGAAATTCTGTTCAGTTTCTGATTCCCTTTCCCCACCAAAATGCATGCAATCATTCATATAGTTACTGTAAATGATAAGCATCTTTTATTACCTTGAACATTAGCAATATCTTTTTTCCACTTGTGATTAGGTGACCATTTTACTAGGATTTTCTTTTTTCACTTTATTATTTTTAAAGGTAGTTTGCTGTTCTTAGAATTAAACTAGGTAAACTCCCAGAGCTGAGTATGAAGTTGGAAGGAGGGTGTGACACCAGATTAAATAAGATTTCAGTTTTTCCTAATAGCTTCAGAAAAAACACAAGACAACTCTGATGTAACTATTTGGTATATTTTTAGAATTTTGTCTGGCTCTTAGTTTTGTACTTACAGAATATAGTGGAATGGGATTAAGGTATTATGTATGTGGCACTTGAGTTGAAGTGGTTGTATAGTTTGTTACTTGGATATGGAAGATTTATAGTAAATGCAGGGATGACCTGGATTTTGAGTCTTGTTCTACCACTTATTAGCCAGCTGTGTTGTTATTGTAGGACAAGTTGCCCAGTGTCTCTCAACCTTAATTTTCTCATAGGTTTACTCATCTCAGAGCTGATTTTGATGATTAGATGAACAGCCATGTATATAAAGTATGATGCATACAAAGCATTCAGTAAGTTAGCCTTTGTTATTAGGAATGGCTTCTTATGGATTTTAGTTTGCTCCTTGTAAAATGAGAGGGTTGGGCTCTTTCATTAGCATCACTACTTGAATATATTTCAAGTTTATAGCTTTGATGATTAAGTTTAAAATGATTGTGGCATACCTTGCAGGTTGTCTAATCTACCTGATATTATGGATTTAACGGCTGAGGCCCATGAGCTTTACTTGCCCAGCGTCGCATGCCTGGGTAGTGTCACTGTCACCTGAAAACAGATTTTTTAAAAAGATACTTCAAAAGAGATTATACTAGTTTCTTTTTGTAATGGCTTGAATTATCAACATCATTTATTAAACTTGCAATGTGTAAATAAAACTACATTTGGTACCTCCAGTGAGGGAATGACCCCGGAAGCAGTACAAAAATTAACGTACAACATGGCTCACACCTTATAGGAGTTGATAGTCCATTCTCACACTACTGAAGTTACCTTGCTGATACAACTCAGTATTTTACTGAGGCTGCAACTTTTATACCTGCCTTGATTGTTTAAGAGTTAATATAATATTCTTTTTATTTTGCCTCTGTAGTGAGCAGAATTTACTGGGAAAGTCTGTGTTTTATTAACATTTCCATGAGAGTGCCTTAGTGCTTGACTGTACTGCTTTTGTGTATAGTAGATGGCCTAACATCAGAAGAAAATTATTAAAAATAGCTAGAATACTTTTTTGAAAGTTTAAACTTTGAAGATTAAACATCATTTTCTTTTTATCTTAGGGCACAGTCAGTGGTGTGCTGCTAGTTACACCAAATAATATAATGTTTGATCCACATAAAACGGATCCTTTGGTTCAAGAGAATGGCTGTGAGGAATATGGGATCATGTGTCCAATGGAAGAGGTGATGTCAGCTGCAATGTACAAAGAAATTGTGGATAGCAAAATAAAGGAATCCTTACCCATGTAAGAGTGCTTTTATATTCCTTTGCAGTTTTATTGCATTTAGATAGTTGACCCTAGTCTAAATACTCTGAAGTATTTTTATTAGTCTTATTATAGCTGCTTTTCATTTTATTAATAATGAAACATGTAGTGTTGAATACATGTAGTGTTGAAAAGATTGTTCTCAATGCACTTAGAACAGATAGGAGTTGTTTTAGATTTATTTGTTTATAGTTGGTCAGAGAAGTGGATATTTAAAACTAACCTATAGTACTAATTTAATGAAGTGTTTACCAGCTTTTTTTATTCAGATGTGGCATTCAGAATACTAAATTATTTATATGATAATTCAAGGAATTATAAGTAATCAAAGGTAGCTTATAAGTTTTTCTTAGAAGAGGCTGAAGAATCAGGGGTGGGATGTGGGGAAGCCACGTGAACAAAATCCTGACATTGCTATAGCCAGAACACCGTTGTGTTGTTTATTGATTGATTTATGTTTTACCCTTCTTTCTCAGAAAAATGTAAAATATAGGGGAGACGATCCCCAAACTGCACAGCTATAAAGAGTTAACTTTGGGGTTATACTGGGGAGGGGATGTAAGCTTACTGATTGTGATTCAAAGGAACTTAGTCAGCATAGTCTTTGCACATAATGTGCTTGACCCAAAGAATGACTAGAGAAATAAGAACTAAAAGATGAAGCTAAAAGATAGATATACAGAGGGAAGAAGTAGAAAGGAAGGAAATTGATATGAAATAGACAAGAACTCTCCCATTCCGTCATACATGACTCTCAACAGTTTAAAAACTGGCCTCACTAGAACTGATTCTGAAATATATATCCCTGTGTAAGTCCACTGGGATGATGAGGGCTCTTTTAAAATTAATCTTGTGGGATAGAACTAGTTACAAAGGAGAAGAACAAATTGTTTTTGTGAGGCAAATGACATGAATCATTAAGATACCTGTGAAAAGTAAAATTCTTTATTCAGAAAATCTTCATTTATACCTTTCACTCAATAGATATTATTTTGGCTTGATAAACTCATCTTTAAAGGTGCAGATAATTCCTAGGATATCCTCTAAAGTCGGTTTCAGTAAATAAGGATTGTTGGATTGGGTGGAGGAATGAGACAAACGTGAAGGAGGGAAAGATTAATTTAAGAGAAATAAGATTATATATGTACGTATATATTGTCAGTCATTGGTAAGATCAACTTCCTGTTGCCTCACCTTTCCATTGTCTAATGATGTATTGGGATTCTCCTATGCTGAGTGATCCATAAATATTGTATAAAGGTGCTGCACGGCCCCTTCTCTTGCAGATCACTGTTTGATTATTCAGAATATCACCTGGAAAGACCATGTATTTGACCTGAACATTTTGTTTTAATTTCTTCAAAAGGAAATCACATTCAGTTCTCCTTTATGAATTGATTAATAACAATAATTGTGCAAATCATACAAATGAACTAGTTTTTCAAAGTAATGTTGTGCATGACAAAAATGAGGTATAAGATTTGATTTTCTTTTGTCTTACACTGCTTGGGAGGTTAATTTTAAAGATACTGTTTTGGAACTATTTTGAACAGTAGATGCATCATTGGCATTAATAAACATATAGTCTTTTGGAGTAATTAACTCTGAAGGTATATCTATATATGTTAGGTATATATCCTGTTAGGTTTGTTACCTATCTCTTATCTCAAAGTCTTGTTAAATATACATATACAGTTGCTCAAAACTTTGTCAAGTTCTAAGACCTATATACAGGTAGAGAAAAAGTAAGTTTGCAGTTGTTCATATGGAAAATAATTAAGTAATAACACAAGAACAAACACCTTTGCGTAAGCACAGTGTAGACCTACTTCTGCCCGACCCTGTCTGCTGCCATTTGAGTGGATCACCAGTAGGTGACACTATTGCATATGTTATAGCCCAAGTTAAATGCTTGTGTTTTTTAAAGGTGAATCAGAGAGGAGAGGCAGAGCTATGAACTGGACTTAATAGTTTCTGTAAAAATAAATCTTTCCAATCCTAGTTATAAAAATTATGCAAAATCATTATAGAAAATTTGAAAAATACCAAAAGATAGACTAAGAAGAAAGGAGTTCTCAGCTTCACCATCTAGCCAGTTATTTTTATGTTGAGTTACTTACCATTGTTTTTTATTTTCAAATTTGTGTAAATGTTAATATGTTTTCCACTAAGAACTCATATAGTTTCCATTTATCACAAACTTTTTTAAACTATCACTTTAAATTGCTGAGTTGTATTTCATGCTATAAATATTTGTATTACCACCTTTCAGAACTTAAACTTATTTTTTTTTAAGATTTTACTTGATATTTTCAGAGAGAAGGGCAGGGAGGGAGAGAAGCATCAGTGTATGGTTGCCTTTTACCTGCCTCCAGCTACGGACCTGGCTGGAGACCTGGCTTGCAACCTGATTATGTGCCCTGGCTGGGGAATCGAACCAGTGACCTTTGGGTTTGTAGGCTGGCACCAATCCACTGACCTGCACCAAGGAGGGCTAAACTTAATTTTTGAAATTGCTACTTACAAATACAAATGCCATTAAATTTGGGAATCTGGATGCAATTTAAAACCATTCAGCTAGCTAATATCTAATCCCTGTAGTTAAACAAGTTTTCATAGTTTTTACTAAGAATTGTTGCTGATAGCCTGGAGAATTCCTGTAAGTACCTTTGCCTCTTTTCCACTCAGGATGGTTTTCAGTTTTGCATTTGAGCAAAACTCCATTTAAATGTAAATAAGCACTCTGTGTGTACATGTGTGTATGTAACGTCAATCAATGTATTCCTTTTTTAAGACATTAGACTTTTAATCAAAATCTTACCTAAGCTTATTTCTCATAAGCTATCAGTGAATTCATTTTAACTTAGAATTTTGCTTCACCCAAAACTTATTTTCTCTTCAGGTAGATTATATCATCATCTTATCTTCCTCTTCAGGAAATCTTATATTGATGTTTCCCATATCTTAAGCAATTGATGCAAAATCCTATTACTTGGTCTATATGAATAAGTCAAAATTTGTGATATGCTGTTAAGAGATAATATGCTACATCCTTTTAGAAAAGCCTATTTTGGTGTATTTTGGTGGTAAATTTGTGGAAAATAAAAGGCAACAATGTAAAAGGTCTAATAAACTTACCATTTTGTTTACTGACAGAGAACTAGATCAGTTGTCAGGAAAGGACTTCTGCCATTTAAAGGAAGTGACAAGGAGTAATACTGATGAAATGGACTCAAGAATCCGTGACATAGGTAATGACGGTGCCAGCCCTGCTCCTAGGAACACGGAGGAGTCTCTTTCTGAAGACGTGTTTGCGGAGTCGGAGCCCCCTCCTGCACGGGAGGGGCTCACCCCTCCAGGGGGCCTGCAGCAAGGTCAGCCGTCTGGTGCCTCGGAGTCAGTGCAGACTGTCGGTGGGAGTGGAGGGGAATGTGTGACAGTCACGTCAGAGTCCAGTCCCCCTGGTCAGTTAAAAGCTGGTTCTGGACATGCTACAAATGAAGCTGGGGCTCTTTCTCTTAAAACTGATCTAAATAATGCTGAAATAGCCACTAAGGAAGATCAGCCTACAGGTAGTACTCAAGAAATGTCAGACCCCAAAGAAGAATGCATGAGTATAAAAGGTAATGCAGACCAGGATTTTCTTAATGAGGGTTCACTACCCCAAGAAGAGGATGAAAAAGAAACTCTACCTTGTGGGAAAGCAACAGAATTCAAACAAAAGCCAACTGACAAAGAAAAACCAGGAAAGGAACAAAATCAGGGCTCAGAGACAGAGGTAGAGGAGCTACGGAAACTCTGGAAAACCCACACTATGCAACAAACTAGGCAGCAAAGGGAAAACATGCAACAGGTGTCACAAAAAGAAATTAAGCATAAAACAGCAACTGTCGATTTGGAAGGTAAGTGTTAAAAAGAGTATATAAAGTTCATATTACTGCATGTTGTCTTCCTCTTTCCTCATGGTCGCAGAGCTGCTCTAGCTTAGGCTGCTCTGAAGAAGAATCAGGGACCCTTGACTGCTGTTTCTCTGCGGCCAAGTGAAATAGCCTCCGGTGTTCACTCCCCTGACTTTCCTTGCCCACTGTGTTTAAACATTCCCAACTCCCCATATTCTATTTTGAAATAATTCTTTTTTTGAGAATGCACACAAGCTCTGTAATACCTTTGATTTCTCCCTCTCTTTTTATTTTTAACTTCTTGGTATGCTGCCTCATTAAAATGTCTTTTTTAATTGCATATGTAATATTCTTATTGTTATTTTTAATTGATAAAAGTATAAATCCCATCTTTTTAAAAAGGTACGATTAGACATAAAAACCTTTTTTTTCCCCCAATTATTTCAAGTATCCAGAAGTTCTATCATTGATTAAACATTTTCCTTTAAAAAGTAACACTAAAGATAAATTAAAACACCAATTTCATTTTCAGTTTTGTTTTGGGGAACTGTTTCCTTGTGGAAATTACAGCAATAGCCTTTAATTTCTGATACACGGTGCCTCTGCTTGATTGGTGAATGGAGTGCAGCTCCGGTATCCTAGGTAATGTTTCTAATAGTCTGTTGGAACAGTGCTACCAAGCCAATCCAATTTATATATGAAGTTTTCTTTCATTTTTTTATTTAAATTTTTGTTGTTAAAACATACGTGAAACACAATTTACCATGTTAACCATTTTTAAGTGTAAAATTCGGTGGCAGTAACTACATTCACATTGTTGAACATAGAGCCATCACCACCATCCATTTCCAAAGCTTTTTCATCTTCCCAAACTGAAACTACCCATTAAACAAAAATTTTTCTCCCCATTTCCCAGCTCCTGGCAACCACCATTCTAGGTTTCATCTCTAAGCACCTCATATAAGTGGCATCATATAATATTTGTCCTTTTGTTTGTAATTTATTTCCCATACTGCCTTCAAGTTTCATCTGTGTAGTAAATGTGTCAGAACTTCCTTCTTTTTAGCTGAATAAAGTTCCATAATGCAATATCATGTTTTCTTGATTCATTCATTAATGGACATTTGTGTTGTTTCAGCCTTTTGGCTATGAGAACAGTGCTGCTGAGAACATTGGGGCACAAGTATCTGTTTGAGCCTCTCCTTTCAGCTTTTTTTGGGGTATATACCAGCAAAAGTGGATTTGCTGGAGTCTATGGTAATTCTGTGTTTAATTTTTTGAGTACTGCTGAACTGTTTTCCACAGTGGCTGCACCATTTTACATTTCCATCAATAATGCACAATGGTTTGATTTAGTTTCTAAAATACTGAATTTTCTTTCTATCATCTGAGATACCCTGAAGACCTAAGGATGCTAAGAAAATAATTTGCTCAAAGAAAGCAAACTCTATAGAAGATTGAATATTACTTCCTTTGTAACATTTTTGCTTTATTCAGACCTACTGAATATCCATTAAAGATTTTTTTTATACTATATAGGGAGTTTTTACAAAATTCATAAAAATTACCTGGAATTTGTCACCTAGAGATGATCATTATTAATATTTGGTATTTTTACCTTCGGTCTGTTATGTATACATACATACACAAATTTGATATTACTTTCGTATGTATACATATATATTTTTTATGTAAAACCAAGATTATGCTGTATGTGGTATTGTAATTCACTTTTTTCACTTAACATTTTATGTCATGAATGTTTTCCCATTTCCATTATTGTAGATATTTAATTACTGTTAACAATTCATATCATTAAGATATTTCCTACTTTGATGCTGTAAAGAATGTTGGCAGAATATTTTTATTGATAACTTTGTGTCTGATGGTTGCCTTATGTATCTTTGAAAAAGATATTATGAATAAGGGGTTCTGTTTAAACCAATATTGTGAAAGATATTTTTCATTGCACTGGGTTTGTTGGAATGCAGGTTTGATGGGGAGAGGTTCTATTATGACAAAATGCAGAAAGGAGAAAAGGTGGTATGGTATGTTTAGATGGGTATCTCCCATTGTTACCGTTTGGTTTCTACCCTTTTTGTGGGGGCGAATGTTGTTGGAGGTATGTGGTAATAATTTTCAGTAATTTAAGATTCTATAATAGGGAAATATTCAATGTTTCTGATCTTTAATGACATCTATAATATAAAACTGTTTAATAAGTATACAACTGGAATGTAACTGGGGAAAATGGTACAAGTTTATTTTTCTAACCATATGCAAATACGTAGGCTCAGATTATTTGCCTTCCATGGTATGACACAGAAAAAAGCCATGACTATTATGCAGGTTTCCTGAGTATAACTGCCTATTTCCTCCACACTACAGTGCCTTCATAACATAATGTCCAGATTCCTAAATTCAACCTTACTGTTCAGACCCTTAATACCTTATGTCAGAATCTCTGGTTGGGAGAATGAATGATAATTCAGGCTTAATGAACTATGCAAATAGATGGCAGGATCTAGCATACTGTTAATTATTTTTATCACACCTTAATATGTATGTAAAAGCTTTAGAAACTTTTAAATTACTTTTTATCTGTAACAAACATATTAAAATAAACCTTTAAGAATTCTACACACTTACCCGTTATTATTCTAGAAAGCTGACAGGGAATGTGCAGAAAACTGTATTTGTATATTTAATTATTTTAGTATGGTTGTTAAAAACAAGAATTTAACAAGAGTTTCTGAAGCTTTCACATTTTTTCCTGATATCCTTAGACATAAATTAGGTTCATAATGTGGCTGTTAGTTCATTAACCTTCGATGGAAAAAAATATAAGTTCCTTAAAAGAATTGACTTGAGTGTCAATAAATTGAAGTATTGTTCTGTAATTATTTGTCAAAATAATTAGGAAATAAGCATTATTTAATTTAAATCATTTATGGTATCTAAGAATTGAATAAGCACTGTTTGTGTCTCAATTCTAGGTTCTGCACTTTTAAAAGAAAAGAGAAGGCATCGATTACATAAATTCTTATGTCTCAGAGTTGGAAAACCAATGAGGAAAACATTTGTATCCCAAGCAAGTGCAACGATGCAACAGTATGCACAGAGAGATAAGAAGCATGAGTATTGGTTTGCTGTGCCACAAGAAAGGTAAAAAAACACACAACTAAAACTTAAAAATGTTGAGATCCTTTGAATTAAAATGATTTTCTATATCACTTAACACCAGTTACAAAGTACTTTTGAAACTTACAGTTTATGATTAAAATCTGATATTAAACCTGTTCAAAATAATTTTGTTCCTATTTTATACTCTTTACCCCATTTATTAATGTTATTCTTTGTTATGATTTCATGAAAAAAATATATGACTGTATACCTAGTTTTGGAAGTAAAGACACTTATTTAAAATGTCTTAAAGCAGAAAAGTTAATCAAAATACTAATTGGTATGGTCCCTACCTCATGGCAGGTAATGATGCATAATCCCTTTTAAATATCTCTGGTACTTACACTGGATGCCACATGCCACCCTCATCCATTGAGGCCCACAGGCCTTGTGCTTGCCGCCTATGCTTCAGAACCTTTTCCTGTCTTAATACCAACTTTGGGGGGCCTGGAAGTTTTTAAGGGTATACGCCATTTTAAAGATCTGGATAGATGAGGATATGCTCTTCTTTTTAATAAGGTAAAAAAAAAAAGTGCATTGTTGATAGCAGAGAACAATGACTCTGTTAAGTATCATTACCACGTATTTCAAGCAGATTAGTATGAGTGAAAAGTCGCATTTAGAAGAAGACAAAGAAATGGATTCCCTTAGAACTATCTTAAGTGTTGGTGTACCTTGTGGAAAGTATTTTGCTCTGAAAACTACTGTTTTGAGGGGTATGATGATAAAATTCTTCATCCCTCTACTCAAATACACTGTACAATGTGTGCATTCAACAAAATGTGATTAGAGTAATAAAAAATAGGGTATGATTTGCATAATTCGTAAATACCTGAAAGGAGCAGAGTCAGATATTCTGATTTTCCAGGTATGTTAAGATGACCATAAAGAAAAACATAACTACTGGCATACCTTGGAGATATTGCAGGTTCAGTTCCTAACTGTTGCAATAAAGTAAATACTGCAATAAAATGAATATCACAGTACAAAAAGTCACACAAATTTCTTGGTTTCCCAGTGCATGTAAAAGTTTTGTCACACTGTAGTCTGTTAAATATGCAATAGCATTATGTATTAAAAAGGTACATCATTAAATTTAAAATACTTTATTGCTACAAACTACTAAGCATCTGAGCCTTCAGTGAGCCCTTTTCGCTGGTGGAGCGTCTTACCTTGGGTTGGTGGTGCCTGAAGGTTGGGGTGGCTGGCAATTAGTTAAAATAAGACAACAGTGAAGTTTGCCACATTAACTGACTCTTTCACAAACAGTTCCTCTGGATCATATCATATCAAAGACTCCTTGATAGCATTTAACCTGCAGTAGAACTATTTTCAAAATGGGACCCAATTTACGAAGAGTACTGTTTTGGTAGAGATAGATTATTTGAAATTGGAACTAAACACTCTCTTAATATCTTAGCTGTTAACTAAGAAACAACATTTAAAAAATTTTTTTAAAGATTTTATTTATTATTTCCAGAGAGAAGGGAAGGTAGAGAGGGAGAGAGATATCAACGTAAGGTTGCCTTTCACCTGCCTCCAGCTATGGACCTGGCTGGAGACCTGGCTTGCAACCTGGTTATGTGCCCTGGCCGGGAATTGAACCAGCAACCTTTGGGTTCGAAGATTGGTGCCTTATCCACTGTGCCACCAGCCAGGGCAGAAACAACATTTTTAAAAAAATCTAAATTGGAAGCAATTTTCAAAAGCATTGTTATTAATTGGTATATGATAATTGAGTTTTATTGTCAAATTTAATTTTCATGTTAATTAAAGTCAAGAAAACATAATTATTTGAAATATGTATTGGACCCTCATGTGTTTATCTGGGCTTTTATTATCTTTTGTAGCAACAGGTTTTACTCTTAGATCATTTGTCTCTAAACCAATAATACACTGTGTGTTCCTGGTATCATTTAAAAGTTAAACATATTAAATTTCTATTAACTTGGAAAAAATCTAATATCCAGATTTCAAGTAGGCAATTTATAAATTGTTTACTTGTATTTTAGATAATTAGATCATTGTGTAAATTGTCAAAATTGACAAAAAAGTTTCCCTTCCCACCACTAGTTGCTTTAAAAAGAAAAGTATTACCATGGACAGCACCTGAGCTCATGGAAAGCATGCCAGGGAAGATCTTGATACAGTTTTCTCAGAACAACTGGATAGAAGACAGCTAAATAAAAAAAAAATTAAATTACTGACTTACCAGTAGTGGGTTTTATTATCTTTTTGAAATAAAGCATGGCATATTCTGTGTATATATTAACTTCTCAACTTTTGTCAAGATATTTAACAAATACAATTTTTTAATTATAGCTAAAAGCACAAAACACTACATCTATTATTAATAGTCACTTGTTCTAACAGGACAGACCACTTATATGCCTTCTTCATTCAGTGGAGTCCGGAAATATATGCAGAAGATACTGGTGAATACACCAGAGAACCTGGATTTATAGTTGTGAAGAAGATTGAAGAATCTGAAACGAATGAGGATTCTTCTAATGAAGCAGCAGCCAGAGAATGGGAGGTAAGGAGAAAACTTAAGATTTCCTTGATCTTTTTTCTTTGTGTGAATTTATAGCTTTCTGGTAGTAAAGGAAGTCATGACATCTTGGTCCAAAGGAATACTTTTTAAAAAAGTTTCACTGTCCATGTATATACTGTGTGCTTATTGAATGAATCTGATTAGTAACTTGGGTTCATTACTATTTGCCTTTTTTTTTCTTCTTTGCTTTAAAATATTAGAGAAGTGGTGTATCATCAATAAAATGACTTATTTGGTGCATTTTAGAATAATATTAATTGCTGTTATACTAATTCTTGTAAAACATTTTTTCAGATCTGATTCATTACTCTTATACGTGGAGCAGGTACGATAGTCATTTAACACATTCGTGCAAATTAGCACTCTTCCAAATCTCCATCCAAGCATTAGCTTGACATGGATGTAACAGCAATGCTAGGAATATAAGCTGATGCTAATTTACAAAATAGTAAAAATGTACTGTGCTCAAATTTAATGAACTTATCTATTTGGTCAAATTAATACTAATCAACTTTTAGATATATGGGTTAGTATTGCATATGTTTTACATGCTTTGTTTCATGGGATAATAGGGTAGCAATTACTGGTTTATCTGTTTTGATTGCCTAGATTACTCTCTTCTTGGTGCATTAGAAGATATAGAGCAGATACTAAAATGTGATAATAAGTGGGATCAAATTTTGTTATCCACTTGATGTTAATGTTTGTCGCTATTTATGTGATATAGATGTGTTGTGCATGTAGTTAACATGTATAATGATTGAAAATATACATGTCATGTCTTGTTTAAAATGTGAACCTTGTTTCAAATGTCCAATTTATGGAGTATATACATCAGTTTCTACTATAACTTTTAATATAATGGAGGGAAAGAGGTGACATATAGTGAGTACATATTTTAGGTTCTTTTAACACTTAAACCAACATTGTTGATCTCACCAGCTTTATTCACAATAACCTCAAACTGTAAACAGCCTGAATATCTATCAGCAGGAAAATAGGTAAATAAATTTTAGAATATTCATAAAATTCCAAGTAATACAGCAATAAAAAAAACAATATACTGGCACAAGCAACACTGTAGATGAATCTCACAGATAATAATGTCTACTAAAAGAAAGCAGGCCAGAAAAAAAAAGAATATACTGTATAATTCCATTTACATAGAGTTCAGAAGGGAAAAACTAGTCAAAATTCAATCAGACAACATTTTTATATAGGAATTATTGCGGGGCTAGGGGCAGGTGGGGACTTCATAGAGCATTGGAGATGTTCTGTATTTTATTCTGGGTGATGCTGACAGAGGTGTTCACGTGTAGAGAAAATAATCCCTGTGTACTTAAAATTAGCTTTAGGAAACTTTTAAAATAGCCCAGATGATCAAAGTTGTGCCCTGTACTCAGGTAGCAACAGTTGAAGGTAGCGTGGAAGGGGATGAAGTAAAGTGTTGTGAAAAGGAATTCCATAGCTAATAAGATTAGATTTAATAACAACCACTGACATTTCTAACATGGGTACAAGGTGGATGGCAATATTTTTAATCTAAAGGAATTGGGGAATTTTACTCCACTGGGATTGGGGTACTTAACTTTGGGAAAAATAGACTATTAGGATTATTTTACTATTGACAATTTTGGTTCAAAGGAACTGCCTTGGTTCTTGGGCAAGACTGTGAGTTATGATTTCTAAAGAAAAATAAATGTTCCCTCATCTGTTTTCAACCGAATTGATTCAAATAAAAAAGAAAATGGAAAATAAAAGTATTGCCCTGGCTGGTAGCACAGTGGATAAGGCGCAGGTTCGATTCCCCAGCCAGGGCACATAACCAGGTTGCAAACCAGGTCTCCATTCAGGTCTGTGGCTGGAGGCAGGTGAAACATAACCATACATTGATGTCTCTCTCCCTCTCTGCCTCTCTCCCTTCCCCTCTTTCTAAAAAATAATGAAATAAAATCTTAAAAAAAAAAAAAAGAAAAAGTATTAATTTAAAAACTTGTTACTGCATTGTCTAGAAGCAGTGCTGCACTGTCCAGTGTAGTAGCCACTAGCCACATAGGACTACTGAGTACTCAAAATGTGATTAATGCAACTAAGCAACTGAGTTTTTAATATTATTTAATTTAATTTTAATTTTAATTTAGAAACTGATACTTGATTCATTTGGGTAATGAATAACTTGAATTTATGAATATACTTTTTCAAATATTTTATGAAATCTAAATACTTAAATAAACCCAAATCTCAGTAAAATCAAGTACTTCCTATGAAATTTAGTGTCTTAATTGTGATGTGCTGTAGCATATAGTGTAGCAATACCTATGGGTGCAGTTGCCACTAGCCACATGTGGGTATTGAGAATTTAAAATGTGACTTGTCTGGATTGAGCTGTTCCCTTTAAATATAAAATATATACTGGATATTAAAAATTAGAGTTGAAGGAAAATACAAGACATTATCAATTTTTATAGGTATTGATTATGTTAAATATATTTAAATTAACTTTTCCTTTTTTTAATATGGCTACTAGAAAATTTATAATCACACGTGTCTTGCTTGTGCAGCAATGGTCTAGTGCCCAATGGTTACTAATACGTAAAAAGTATTTTTTTCCATTCAAAATCACTCTCGGTGTTTTACATTCTGTGCATTTGACAAATATATAATGACATAAAAATACTTTAGGTGTTAAAAATATGTTTGAAAAGGAATTTGGCTAGAGCACATATATAAAATTAGAGTGTTTTAAAATATGAAGTGATGTTTTTAGGGGTTTTTCCTACCTAGGCACAGAGAATAGGTGACTTAGAATTTAGGATGAATTTATCATGGCTGCCAGTCTATTGGATTTAAACTATCTGGTCTGCTCACTCGCTCTGCTTCAGTCATGCTTAGATCTTTATTATCCCTGTGAATTAGGCAGAAATATGTTGCTAACCAAAATTTATGCATTGGGGAAACTTTTACCTCCACTCGCATCGTTCTTCTGTTTCCCACTTGGCTTCCTCCATGCGGAAGCACCATGAGGAGAAAGGACTCTTGGACATGGACAACAGTGTGGTGATTGGTTGCTTGGGGCGGGGGTGGGGGGCAGGAATGGGGTGTAAGGGGTCTAAAAGGTAATATAAAGTTTAAAAATCTTTTAAAATTATTGTCCCCAGATGACCAGCAGCAGCAGCATCTAGGCATTTATTTTAAAAGCCACATTCTTAGACCCCATTCCAATCCGGTTAACCAGAAACTAGTTTTGAAGCCCAGCATTATCCAGGTGTCTCTGATGCAGCCCAAACTTCAAGAGCCACTGTTTTAGGTCTAAGGCCACTTTCTCTCCAGACATGGAGGCAACCTTCTCAGAAACATATGACTGAAAAGATCCCTGAGCAAAATCTAAGCTGTATTAGAAGAATCCATGGGGATATGTGTTGAGTAGACAACCAACAAATTAGTCTGACCTGTGCTTGGTGTGTATATGTGTGTGTGTGTTTGTGTGTGTGTGTGTGTGTGAAAGAGAGAGAGAGAGAGAGAGAGAGAGAGAGAAAATCTCATTTAAACCTCATTTTTTAACTTTAGAAAACCTGGCTGTAATAATGGATAGGTTTTCAAATGGCACCCCACTATCGTCCAGTTATGTGATGTTGGTGTGTGTAGAGGGAGTGCAGCGATGGGGTGGTGGGTGTAACACAGGACTGTGTAGTAGGGCAGCAGTGTGGAGTTGGTTGCGGTGCGCCAGTGAGAGCCTGTGGGAAAGACATCTTAGGGCGAGTGTGGTGGGGCTGGTTGGAGACCCGGGCTGGGGACAGGGCAGGTGGTGGGTGTGTGTGGCAGGGAGAGGATGCTCAGCGTGGAGGCGCTGCCCTGTGTGTGTGCGTGTGCGTGTGTGTGTGCATGCTGGAATGTGGAGGAAGGAGAGGTGGGTAAGTGGATATGGTGTGCAGTTTTCTGTGGAGTGGAAAGGTGGTGTGCGTACAAAGGGTGTCATTGTGTGCACGCAAGGTAAAGCACGTTTAGCTTAAATGGAAGACATTTCTAGGTATACTGTTATAACATTGATGTTCTAGTTAAAATGGAGCACTGGATAATTTTCGTGTATAGCTTTAATAGTATTTAGATCTTAAAATTTTACTTCTTTGATTATATTTAGCGTATTACTAGTTAGTGAAGTGTATGTAGGCATAATAAATATAAGTACTTTTTCCTGAAGATAAATGTTAGAAAATTCAGTATTTAAAAATGGATGTGCAACAGGCAGAGGAATTGTCAGGTCACTTTGAATATTTGGGTAGGGTTTATTTGTAATTGTTGGTTTTGCTTTTTACATAGTCATTCTATGAAATTTAAGGTTTGAAGGGTCCTCAAAGAACATCTTAATGTTTTAAAAAATATAATAATGTCATATAAAAGATGACATTTTATAGGATTCTTAGATGTATATCAAGAACAAAATTCTGTGACTATGAGCAAAGAAAATGTTGATTAAAATTATCTATGTACTTTGGGAGGGCCTTTGCGTACTTATTACATTTTTTGTGACTAAGGTATTTTAATATTTCTTAGTATACTTAGTGTTTGGAAATACATGCACTGTGTCTTTAAAGTTTTGAGCTCTTTCTTTGCACATTTGGGTACAGCGCAACCAAACTACACAAGGGAAACCCAGTCTCCCCTCCCCAGCCTCTTAGTCTCCACTCAGGACTCTCTTTGCAGTGGATGCCTCTTAGTGATTAGCTCTCTGTATTGTCAATCAAATCTTTGTCTCTAGCAAACTGTTCTGTCACTGTAGTAGGGAGGGCTGTTGTGCTAGAAATTTATCTTTGACAGAGGAAGAATGCTTTCTAAAACTGTTCTTACGAAATCTGATGTAACTTAATTTGCCTTGGAAAGGAAATGTCTCGCCTCTGGTATGGGAAGAAAGGGAGAAGACATCAACCAGTTAATCCTAAGTATACTCTGGTAAATCTTAGCCAGTGATTTCAATTTCTGTATTTACTAGCCTTTTTCTGGTGACATTATGCAGAATTCTGAAAGTTTAGGCATAGAGAAGATGCATAGAATACAAAATTGTGTGATTACAAAAAAAGTACCAGTAAGTCATTTCTGCTCATCCTGAATATATTTTTTATTAAAAAAGGAAATGAATAAGGTACTGTAGTTTTGTGGAAGTGATTGGTTTTTGTATTCCACATAAGCAGTAGTTACCAAATCTTTATTGCTACCTAAATTTTTTATTTAGGCTTAACTTTGTAGGAAAATACTCAGAATTGTTTTCTTGCTTTAAAATAAATGGAGTAGAACAATCAGAGTGAATTAGCTTTAATTTTTATAGACAGAATCCTGAACTAAATACATTTAAAATATTGTTCATTAAGACTATCATTTTAGTAATCTGAGAAAAGGCTTTTTGAAACTATCCAAAAAGTTGCAGGCAGTGCTACCTAATACTAAAAGACTATAAGAGATATTCTAGTAAAGAAAAATCTCAGACAACCTTACTATCTAAGAATCCTAGATGTTTCGTAGTGTAAATATGTGTACATTATTTGTTAGAAATGTATTGCCAGTTATTTTTTCTGTGGCAGTTCGGGATTATGTCTTGTCTTATGAATGTTAATTTTTACTGTAGTTGTAGATGATTTGAATAAGGCTGGCTATTGCCTTAGAACCAGGGATGACTTTGGAAAATGCCCCCAAAGCTTGGGCTTGGGAGTGCTTTCTTCAATTTGAATGATTTCAAGCATTTGTTTGTATGACACATCAGCCCAGAGGGATTTAGGGATCTGATATTACTGAACTGGGTAAAATTTTGATCAGATTTATCAGAATCTGAGCACAGTTGTTTTTTTTCTTTAAACCAGAAACAGTGAAGCTATTCATGTATTTTTTTTTATTTGCATTAGACATTGCTAGTTTGCTAAATTTTTAATACAGTTTAATTTCTTACACATACAGGCAAAATACATTGTGGATGTTTTGAGTTTGATAGGCCATTAGGAAGTGCACCACACTTCTTACACTCACCAGTTCCTGTTCAGCCTTATAGGAAGCTGTTGGATGTTTTTGTCAGATGCCACAGCAAACTTTTTGCTGGCCTTCAGTTCTGCCATGCGTATAGTTTATATGGATTATTTCATTTGATCTTTACGATCATTTTGCATAGTCAGTAGTATTGCTTCCTATTTTAAAGATGGGGAAACAGGTGTAGAGTGGTTTCTGAACCAAGCCGTCATGGGACTCAGAGACAGCTTAACCCTAGCCCTTCTTTACCCCACCAGGATTCCTCTGAGAATTTTCTAAAATGGTGCAATGTAGTATAAGGCATTTATTTGCACAGGTAGAGAAGCTCAGGTCCTGGTTGTCTGTGTTTTAGAGAAGATACCCGAGGAGCTGTGAGGTGAGGATTTCGACAGAAGAAATAAGGACTAAAAGATTAACAATTCTTTTATTTCTCATGTTCACCTGCCGAGAGGCTCTTCTACTTTAAATCTGAAAATAGAAAATTAGTATTCTGGGACCATAACAAGTATTTCAAAACATAAACTTTCTCATTTTTGGACTTCATATTTTGCAGCTCTTTTCAATTCTGTCTTTACTCAACTGGTTACCAGAAAGGAATAGACCTAAGTGAAGACCTACGTCTTACAGCTGGCCATATTTATATAAACCATGACAGTTTTCTAAGTGCTTGGGCCTATAGTATCAGATTTGACCTTATAATAATTCTGTGTGACCTTAAAGAGGTAGAATATTTTTATTTTATATATGTATTAAGGCCCAAAGAAGTTAGTAAGTAGAATATGCCCCAAAATATAGGTAAAGAAGTGAAATCTTTGCCAATTAGCTTTGCTTAACTTTTCCTATCTTTATTTTTCAATGTATTTTAAAGCTTGTTCTGATAAGCCACCTAAACTTTAGTCTTCTGATTATTAACTTGAAGCTATTTATATATTTGATATACTAATTTACTGTATAGTTTACCATTTTAGTGTCTGTCAATAAATTGTCATTTGAAAGTTATAAGCCTGTTTTGTAAAAGATTTAGGATTAATCAGATTAAAGTCACAACTCATTAAATAGCAACATTGATCTCTTATCAGCACCAGTACTTCACTAATTTAGTCATTTTTTTGTTTTAGACATATTTACATCCTTACATGACAAGACAGATGTGTGTGTGTTTGTGTGTTTTAGGCTTTTATATATGAAAACACAGGAGAAGAGCTCCTATGATGAATTATTTACGACTGTCATCTCCATCCTATGAAACAGGCGTGCAGCGGTCACGAGCTGTGGTGCACCCAGCCCTTCCGGCCCCAGCTTGTGCCATTGAACTCTCAGCTGTACTCATTTTCAAAGTTTTCAGAAATATAACTAGGACAAGTGAATTAACATTTCATTTGTACATTTAAGGATCAGCATTTATTCCCTTTGTCTTTTATTCCTCATAAAGTGCTTGGAGTATTTTTTAATATACTTTATTGATTTTGCTATTACAGTTGTCCTAGTTCTCCCCCTTTGCCCCCCTCCACCCAGTACCCCATTCCCTCCAGCAAAGCCCCCCTTAGTTCATGTCCATGAGTCATGCATGTAAGTTCTGTGGCTGCTCCATTTCCTTTATTCTTCTTAACATCCCCCTGTCTATTCTGTAACCACCAATGTGTCTTTTTTTTTTCTCCTTTTTTCTTTTTTCCTTTCACATCCAGGCAATTAACCATTTAATTACTGGCTTCTGTTAGCTTCTCAAAACATATTAATACAAAGTTTTCTTTCCATTATTTCAAAACACCTACATTAATTTATTTGTTCAAAGAATAACTCTTTTAAGTAATATGAATTGCAATATTAAAGTATTTTTTAATTTCTATTCAAAAGATCAGAAATGGAGAGATTAAATGTGGTTGCTCAAATTCATACAACTAACAAAAAGCTGAATCAAAGTTAAGACATAGTTCTAAACCCAATCCAAATATTCTTTTTGCTATACTGTGTTACCTACCTATAGTATATATTCACAGGAAATGTATTAAGTAGTATTCCTATGAGGTCTGTCCTGAAAGTATTGGCCATACAAACTTTTAATTATTTGGCATTGGCTCGTTACTTTTGGGACAGACCTAGTATATGCCTTATTGTATGTAAAACATCCTCTTTCTAGTCATGCATTCATGAAACAAGGACATATGCACATATATTCAATGTAGAATTTTTTCTTTATTTGAGAGTACTTGAAAAGGGTATTTATTACATATGCAAGTTATGAGGCATAATAATAATAAATGTCTGTGATCCCACTACCTTACTGAGAACTAGCACATTACAGTGCAGCCGCATCAGCCCCATGCATTCATTCTCTACTTCATCTCATGTCTCCCACAGATTGGTACTCACCTCCCTGAATTTTGTGATTATTTGTTCCCCTGCTTTTTTAGTTAATAGGTTTTATTTTGCAGAGCACTTTAGACTTACAGGAAAAAATGAATGGAAAGTACAGAAAATTCCCATAGGCCTATTTTCTCCAAACTTAATACTCCTTTATTCACACCTTGTGTTGTATTAGTGTTGTACATTTATTACAATCAATATTATTATTGCCTGAAGCTCATAGTTTACATGATGGGTTATTCTTTGTGTTGTACATTCTATGGGACGACAAGTCTGTACCATTAAAAGATGCTACAGTGTACTTTCACTGCCCTAGAAATCTGTGTGCCTCACTCATCCCTTCTTTTCTCTAAAGTAACACCTGCTAGTCACTGGCTTCTACTGCTTGTATAGATCTTGCCTTTTCCAGAGTATTACAGAGTTGGACTCATGTAGCCCTTTCAGATTGGCTTCTTTCACTTAGTAAGATGTATTTAAGGTTCCTCCCTGTATTTTCATAGCTTAATAGCTCATTTCTTCGTAGTGCTTTTAATATTCCATTGTCTGGAAGTACTATAGTTTGTTCGTTCATTCACCTAATGAAGGACCTTTTGGTAACTTCCAATTTTGACCCACATAATAAAAAGCTATTAAAACATTCATGTGCATATTTTGTGTGGACATAAGCTTTCAGCACATTTGGGTAAATACCAAGAAATGTAGTTGCTAAATTATAATGATAAGAGTATATTTAGTTTTATAAGAAATTTTTAAGCTGTTGTCCAAAGTGGCTGTACCGTTTTACACTGTACCTACGACAAATGAGAATTCCTGTTGCTCTGATACATTCTCATTGCTATTTGATGTTGCTTTTGATTTCGGCCATGCTCAACAGGTATGTGATGGTATCACGTTGTTATTTTAATTTGCATTTCCCTCATGACATAATGAGCATCTTTTCATATTCTTACTTGCCTTTTGTATATCTTCTTTGGTGGTGTGTCTGTTCAGATCTTTAGTTCATGCTTTAATTAGCTTGTTTTCTTCATGTGGTGTAAGAGTTCTTCATATATTTTGGATAACATTTATCACATAGTATTTTGCAAAGATGTTTTACCTGTCTGTGGCTGGGAGGTTTTTTATTCTCTTGAGTGTCTGTCACAGAGCAGACATTTTTAATTTTAATGATCTCTAAACAATTTTTTACATTCTTTTGATGTTCTAACTAAAAATGCTCCAAACCCAAAATCACCTACATACTTTCCAGTGTGTTACTGGGTTGGCCAAAAAGTCCATGTGGTTTTTCCCATAAAATAAGAGATACGTTTTTTATTTTCACCCTTAACTTTATTAATTTGGATAGTTTAAATATACTAGCTATCTATCTCCCGTGTGGTATAACTTTGTTCTCAATTAATGTCTCAATTTGATTGCTATCAACTTCAGCTGGCCTACCTGACCAGGGAGCATCTTTCAGTGAGAAATCTCCACTAGGAAACTTCACAAACCACTTTTGACGTGTTCAATCAGTCACAGCACCTTCTCCATACACTGCACAAATCCTTTTTTTTTTTTTTTTTTCATTTCATTTGTGTTTGTACCTTTCTTAAAATAATAAAACGTAATATGCCCAAAATGTTGCATTTTTCTTCCATCCTCAGTACTAAAATGCTTACACAAAAATTCACCAGTTTTGATGATTTTTTTTATCCATGCTGATATGACAGCTGTCAGAATACAGTCTTAACAGAATTGTTTTGAATAAAGTTAAAGATAATGAAGCATGCTAGAGCCATCTGACAAGAAAAAAAAAAAACAAAAAACTATCTGTTTGGTCAATCCAGTATCTTCTAAGTGTTATAGTTTTACATTTTATATTTGGATTTGTGATCCATCATTTTGAGTTAATTTTTGTGAAAAGTTTAAGGACATTGTATATATTAACATTTTTACATGTGACTGTCCAGTTATTTCAGCACTATTTGGTGAAAAACTGTCTTTTTCTTTAGCCTGTTGATGTGATGGATAACATCAGTTGATTATTTTTCAAATGTTGGAGTACCTTGCTCTCATGCCTTGCATACTAGGAATAAATTTCACTTGATCGATATATATATGTAATTTTTTGTATAAATTGTTTGATTCAGTTAGCTAATATTTTGTTGAGGCTTTTTGCATGTATGTTTATAAGAGATATTGGTGTGTGTATTTCCTTTCTTTTAATGACATTATTTGTTTTTGTTTTTAAGTTAGTGTAATGCTGACATATTCTAGAATGAGTAGGGAAGTATTTCCTCTGGTTCTTTTTTCTGAAAGAGATTGTAGAGAATTCATATAATTTCTCCTGTAAATGTTTGATAGAATTTACCAGTGAATCCAGACACTGTATAGCTAGAGAGATCCTAACTGTTTTGGGTTTCTTTTTAAGTACAGAGTCAGCTATCATAGGGTATGCATTCTTGCTCTGCAAAAGTCAATATAATGTTAATGACCAGAATGGAAATGTGTCCAGTTTTTTCTTTTTGTACTCTCATGTATTTCATAGTTTTCAATAAGTTTGTGTAGCTTTTTATTGAGTTATCTTGATGTTTGTTTACTGGTAGCTAGTTCTTTTTTGTTGGCTAAAACCAGGCCTTATACCTTCTGTTTTGGAAGGTTATTAATTATTAATTCAACTTATTGAATAGATATAGGCCTATTCAAGTTATGTTTCTTTTTGTGAAGTTTGGTGGTTTGTGTCTTTAAAGGAATTAGTCCATTTCATCTAGGTCATCAAGTTTGGGAACATAAAGTTGTTCTAGTCTTTTAATGTCCATGTGATCAATAGTAATAGCCGTCTTCATTTCTGATATAATTCATTTGTGTCTCCTCTTATTTTAGTTAGTCTGGCTAGAGTTTTATTAATTTCATTGATCTTTTTAAAGAACTGTCTTGGTTTTATTGCTTTTTTTCTCCATCGATTTTCTGTTTTAATTTTATTGATTGCTGCTTTTTTTCATTTAGTTCAAAATACTTGAAATTGAGTGTTTTTTAAAAGTACTTTGA
Source organism: Noctilio leporinus (assembly GCA_004026585.1). Classification (NCBI taxonomy): domain Eukaryota; kingdom Metazoa; phylum Chordata; class Mammalia; order Chiroptera; family Noctilionidae; genus Noctilio; species Noctilio leporinus. The sequence continues at coordinate 163,624 of PVIW01002128.1, forward strand.
TATTTTTCCATTATTTCTCTGTTAATTGATTTCTAGTTGGGCTTTTTTTTTCTTTTGGTCTTTTATTATTTCTTTCTGTTAAGGTGTGTTTTATGGCCCAAAATGTATTTTGTTGCATGTGAGCTTGAGAAGAAGAATGTGTATTTTGCTATTGTTGGGGAAGGTATTTTATACATGTTAATTAACTCCAATAAATTGAGGATGCTGTTTATTTAATTTGGTTATGTCCCGAGTGAATCTCTTTGCCTGCTGGGTTTGTGCATTACTGATAGAAGAGTTTTGAAGCCTCAGCTATCGTAGCGGATTTATACATTTTCAAGATTATGCTGTGAGTTTTCTTTTACGGACATGCTATGCAGAAACCAGGTTATTCCCTTTTTGTGAGGTTTACTTCTTAGATTTATTGTTCTGGGAAGCTAATACAATATAGACATATTGTAATTAAATGGTTTTAAGAAGTTAACAGGTTTCTTTTTGACTAAATAAATAGTGACTGCCTTTTCATGAAAATGAGTCATCTTGCAAGTATACTCAATAGGAAGTGATTTTAAATGCAGAAGATTTAGTCAAACCAAAAGTTTGATGTGTTCCGTTTGGAATTCATTCAGGATTTATCTTTTCCTCTGTCAATTCCATTTTCCAGTTACCTGATTCATGATTATCTTATTTGCTCCTCATTTAATGTAGTCCCATAAAGTGTAAATTTTGAAAGCAATAGTTTTAAGGCAAAAATGAGCAAAGTTTTAACATAATCCAGATTTTATTTTGTAATATGACTTTGTTGTATATGCTGAAATTGTAGGACAACAGGTTACATGACCTCAGGAATGCAGCTGTGTGCCCTTTCGTTAGACACACAGCTCAAACCCATGTTTCCTCTTGTTTACTGCAGCTTTGGATACCAAAGTCAGTCCAAGCGTCAATGATTGGGTAACGCTTTTCCTTCTGCCCCATCTCCTGTTACTAAAGAATAACAGTGAGGAATAAAATGGCACTTTTAAAGCTGGCAGTTTTGTTACTCTATAAGGCAGTTGGGGAGAGGAGGTGTTTGGTTGGTTTGTGGGGTGATCTCAGGGGAAATACTGGAATGGTTTCAGGCAGAGGCCTATCAGACCGTAATGTTGGTCTTTATGTCTAGAAGAACATGTTCTGATTCATGGGATTGACAGAAGCCTACAAGTATGAAACAAGTAAATTCAGTTTTCTCTTATTTTCAGCTTTTCTTCTGTTTTGGTGGTAGTTAGTCCCTTTCTAACAGAGAGATGAGTGGATTTAATCCTGCCTCTGATTTATAATTCTATAAAAATAAATGCTTTTTAAAATACCTTCTTTGTGTGAGAATCCTTTGTCCAAAGCTGAAAAGGCCTAGGAGGTGAGCACTTGGTTCTGCAGAGGATTTAGTGCCTTGGATAGGCTTTTGCAGTGTGTGCAGACCACTTCACTCCTTAGCAAATGACTTTTTAGCCACACAGCGAATATGCTTTTAATCAGAAGGACTTGGTTTCCTCAGTTCTCTGTCCTTAGTAATTAAAAATGTCCATAACTGGAGGCAGGTGAAAGGCAGGCATACATTGATCTCTCTCTGCCTCTCTGCCTCTCTGCCTCTCTCCCTTCCCCTCTCTCTAAAACAAAATAAATAAAACCTTTTTTAAAAAATGTGATGTAGAACATTTTGTAGAACCATGTCTGTTTTCTACTTAGGTTCAACTTTTTGGTTAAAATAATAAATTCTGTACATGGAATATGATTTACCAAGGGGTAAAAATTAAGAACAATTCCAGTTCTATCACATATGGTAGATCTCTATTATAATCTCTTTATTCTTTTGTTTTCAGGGGAGGAAGTATATTTCTATACTCATTTCATTTCAGATCCCTTTATTAATTCATAGATTCTTGACAGTTTTATATATCCTCATTCATCACAGCATGAGAAAATATTTAGAAGGTTAAGGAAGTTTGTAAGTCTCAAAAAGAATACATTTTAAGTATTAATGAGAAAAGTTAGATTTTAACATTAAAGAAATTCTGAATTCACCAGATGTTACAATGGCAGTTCGTGGATACCTCACCAATGACTCCAACTCTCAGTGATGTCGATGAAATTAGATTATAACTGGCCCATTTTGAGAGCATAACTCAATTTCATTTCCATCCAGGAAGTGTATTCAATGTAGTAAAAGAAGGAGTGTTAGGAAATAAGATTGTCATTAACTAGAGTGATGGAAAGTATGCAGAGGAGTGGACAAGTCATATAATTTGAAAATACTTGGCTAGGAGACTCTTGATTAGACTGAATGCCATGTGAAAAAGAAAGAAAAATATAATTGGCCATTAATTATTTGGTAGAGATTTCTGGCCATAGAAAAGCAAGGCAATGGCTTTTTACTTTTAGTACTTAATTTTTTGTTGTTGTTCATTGAGAATTTCCTGTTCTTAATTGAAAGGTATTTAATATTTTTATCTAATACTGAATGGAAAATTAATTTCAGGAAAGTGATTCAGGATATACAGAAGATGAGAGCTGTCAAAACTGAAATATTTCCATATCAAAAATAAGCCCTGGCTGGTATGGCTCAGTGGATTGATCCCTGGCCTGTGAACCCAAAGGTTTCTGGTTCGATTCCCAGTCAGGGCACATAACCAGGTTGCAAGCCAGGTCTCCAGCCAAGTAACCAGCTGGAGACACGTGAAAGTCAACCATACGTTGATGTTTCTCTCCCTTTCTTCCTGTCTCCCTTCTTCCCCTCTCTAAAAATAATGAGTAAAATCTTTTTTAAAAAATAGATGACAAAGCTCTTCAGATAGTCTTTAATACTTAGGTAAAAAATTGATCAAGTAAAAGTAATGTTAATAGTAGTTCTCACTTGCTGTACGCTGGGCTCTATACCCAGTCCTTTATGTGCATTTTATTTCCTCATATTATTTACATAAAGTCCCAGCTTGGTATGTACTCTTTATTATTGCCATTGTTTTATGAAGAAATAGGTAAAGGAACCAAACCCAAGTTCATCCGATCCCCTGGAGCTGGAGGTCATAACCACCGGGTTTCTTTGTAAAGAGGTAGTTATCATATTTCAAGCATTGCTGCTTTGCAAAAGGCAATATAATAATAATGGCCACAATGGAAATCTGTCCAGTTTCTTTTCCTTTTTTCTATTCTCATTTCCTTCATAGCTTTCATAACCGACCTACCTCGTTCTTTATAGAGGTAATTTGCCATTTACTGGTGGCTAATTCAGTTTAGTTGGCTAGAACAAGAGCCTTGTAGAAGTCTGTGGGCCAGTTGGTTTAACTGCATTTTGTGGACAGAACCTCTACAATATTCATTCGCAAGAGGAATTTGTCGTAGCTCAGGGCAATCAATGCATATTTATGGCACCACCAGAGTTCACTGTATTACGGTTACTCGCTGAGGAATTGTGTCACTATCTGGAAAAGCTGTAGCTATTGTGTCAACCTGCAGAAACTTGTCTGTTTTTGTGGGCTTTCTGTAATAATGTTGACCTGTCAAATACTGTTTTCAAAGTCAGCACTATGCAAGAGATTGGTCTAGGCAATTAAAGAAGGTAGAGAATTTCCCTTAGGAATTTGGAGTGTAGGAAAGTCATCAAGTTTTATTCCCAAATGACTGCTGCAGTACCAAACATAAAGAAATATACAGGACAGGCAAAAACTGCAAGGAGTCATTTAAATAATACTGAATTAGACATCATGCCTGAGAAGGTACTGCTGATTAGATATGCTTTTGAAAATCTAATTTTCTACTTTCTAGAGCTTATTTTTCTTACTGCTTTAAGTTTTAAAATGTACTTCATATCTTTTTCTTGTTTCCTCCTCTCTTTTTTTCTGATACAGATCATGTATAACAACATGGGTATGTTTGCCACCTTTGCCTAGAAGAACATTTTCCAGTATTGCTGTTAGGATACAGTGTTGGAACTAAACTAGTTTGGGAGACAAAGTTTGAAACTACCATTTTCTTTGTAAACTTCAAGACATTTAAGATTTTAGATGTCATAATCTTCAATATTAACAAAGCATGTTTTTTTACATGTTTCCTTTATAATTCTTATTACTCAAATTCTATCTCTATGAAGCAATCCATAAAATAAACCTTAAATTGTAAACTTTTGGATGTAGTAGTTGAACTCATTCATGAATATTTCACTTTAGTTGAAAATGTAAATCTCTTGGATTTTCAGCACGGAGTTGGGGACAGAAATCCTTATTATAGTTCTCTTTCCCCATTTAAATTTCTCCATTTTGAAAAAAATTTTGTTGGCTATTCTTCTCAATTGTCAGTGGAATTCTTGTCTTCCTGTCTCCACATTCAGGTAGTGTCAGTGGCTGAGTATCACCGCAGGATCGATGCTCTAAACACTGAAGAACTGCGCACCCTCTGCAGACGCCTCCAGGTGCCCCCTTCAGTAGTTTAAACTCCCCTGAGATTGACCACCACATTTCTAGCCTCTTTTCAGGGCACATCGCATTTTGAAGGATTTGTTTTGACTGTAGCACTGCAATAGCCCATCAGAAAATTCCTTTTTCCACTAAAGAATATCGTAATACTTTGAAGAGCTGTAGGATTATCTTTTCTGTCCTGTTTTCATTTGAAAAATATTTGGAGGAATTTCTTGTCACTTTAGAACTGTTCTCAGCAGTTTAGGGTCCTACTGAGTGATAAGTTTTTATTTCATTATAACAGTAGGAGACTGTCTTTGGGTTTAAGATTGGATTTTTGCTAAAACAATCTGAAAGATGTGGTTACTATGGGAAAATTTTTAATGGCTACTAAAGTTTTGAATAGTCTCTTCTTTAAAGATGAGATGTGTCAGTCCCCCATCAAATATGTGAGATAAATTGTTTTTGTTCTTGAGGTATTCCTGGTTGGTATTGGAAATACTTGGGGAAATAGTATAGGTTAGGCACCAGAACTCGATAAATTATTTAAAATTTTGTGAAATAATCTTCATGTTTTTTAGGAAAAAAAGCAATATAGTTGAATTCATTTTCTAGTTTTGTGTGCTGTGTGTTTTCCTCTTCCTAGTAAGATATGCTCTCATGGCTTCGCTAAAACCACTGATTTTTTTTTTCTTTCTTTGAATGCTTTTCATGCTGCCTTGGATTTATTTTTAACCTTTTGCATCATCAAAATAAAGGTAAAACAGGATGATGTGAGAGAATTAATAAAGCTTAGCTTCCCATCAAAAACCAATACATGTATTGGTTCTAGAACATGTATTGGTTGAAAATATATGCTGTTTAGGTTTGGTAAGAAATCTATCAAAGGAGCAACATGATTTAGCCACATTTCATTTCTGTATAGAATCATAAGTCGCCGAGCATTGCTGCGTTTTAATTATCTGCTCCAATAGAACTTGAAATCCAACTTAAAAACTGTACTAATGATGGTTATATTTCAAATAATTTCTGTTTTTGTCTGTTACATTAAATAAATATGGAAAGGTTCCAACAACAGCAATTATATAGAAGTTTAAGTTAATCGATATTTTTATCACTTTTAAGAATATCAATGAGATCATTTCCATCAAACAAAAGCATTTACTCTTTGTAATGAATCAAATTGATCTAATTTGAAACAGATTTGTAAACAAATTTACTTTAAAATTTGTTCAGAGTCTAAAACATAAAACAAGATTTTAAAAAATTAATGATAACATTTTCAGCAAAGCAAACACACATCAATGAAGTTACACGTTTTATCGTACTTTCTTTAAAATGTTAGCATCAAGGAAAATATTTTTGGCAAGTTTTATGTTTACCATGAAAAAATAATCCCACGTATTTTAAATAGCACATACAAAGAGCATGCTATTTGGGTCACTTCTGCTTTTCATCAACAAAATTAAAAGTTTGCATGTAATAATATTTTACACGAACGTGTAGGCTTATCATTCATTACCTGTCCTTCATATACTGGATAAGAAAATGTCTTTTGTAGTTAACAAAAATCTTTCTCTGCACTCGATATTATTAGATGGAACATCCTTTGCCTTCTAAAATCCTAAATTAAAGCTTTAGCTTAATTTAGGTATAAAATTTTCTAAGGTATAAAATTTGATTACTCACAAGAGGCTAAAATTTTTGAAAGCATGTTGCAATTTTGTATTAATATGCTGCTGCTGTTTCCTTCTTTAGATTACTACGAGGGAAGATATCCATTCAAAGGTGGCTCCAGTGAAGGCGGACCTGGAGTCAGAATCTTTCCGACCAAACCTAAGTGACCCCAGTGAACTTTTACTGCCAGATCAAATTGAAAAGGTATGCCCTGCTCAGAGATGTGTGCATCTCTGAGCGAGCACCTGGAAGAGTAAAACTGACTCTTTCTAGTTTTTTTTTTAAGACTGAAGAAGCAGGGTTACTGCTAATAGTCTTCCTCTCCCAGGAAGAAAAAATAAGCACAATTTATTGAACTAGAAGGTATTAGGAGACTCAGGTAAAAACAAGCATTAAAATACTAACAAAGCAATTTAGCCAGAATTTAATTTCTTATTCTGTGCTTTGTTGGTACAAAATCTATAGGAGTTGTGCATTTTTTAAGGGAAGAAACTTGGGTATAGAGAGGTTAAGTAATTTGTTAAAGCCACACAGATAAAAGTACTGAAGCTTGATTTCTAACTCCGATAGTCTGCCTCTGGAGCCCATTATTTGAGAGATTATTAATAATCAAGCTAATAGTCCATTCAGTATTTTTCTTAATTCAAGACAGAGGGCATTGTGAGTAATACATGTTTCTTGTCTCTGTTCTAATTTGTATCTTGTTCAGCATGAGTCCTGCTGGGCAATTAATATTTCATTGTGAGGACATAGAATTCCTCTTTAGGCATCTCAGTATTTTTTGGAATCATAATTTCTACTGCTCTCTTTTATAGCCTATAGTTTATAAATGGCCGTTTAATTCCAACTGGCATTACTGCTCTACAGACTGACAAGCTATCAAATACATTTTAACATTTTATTTCTCAAAGCTGACCAAGCATCTTCCACCAAGAACAATTGGCTACCCATGGACCCTGGCTTATGGTACCGGGAAGCATGGCACAAGCTTGAAGACTCTTTATCGAACAATGACAGGTTTAGATACTCCAGTGCTGATGGTGATTAAAGACAGTGATGGGCAGGTACGGAAATAACTACGTAGATACCCTACCTTTTAAGAGACTACAATAACAGTAATTTTAAATATATCCTCTTTGATTAAAATAATTTTATTAAAGTTAACTGAAAATTACTGAGTACTTTTAATATGCATGGCAGTGCTGAGTACTCCAGAAGGTAGATATGAGCATGAATAATGTTTAAGGGTTCCTGCCTTTAATGCGACTATACTCTGGTAGAAAAGAACATTAAATTATATCATTCTCTCTAAGGCCAAGAAAAATAGGCCAAGCAATAAATACCTAGAAAAAACAGAAATTCTTTGAGTTAAGGGTGTTCATATCTATGCTGGAGAGATGAGATGAGGTTTGCAAAAAGGGTGGAAATTGACCATCTTGAAGCATGCATCAAGTTCTTAAAAATAATTATGTAAGAAAAAACAACGCATAAGCCAGAGAGACACTGGCATGTTCCTAAAATGGCAAGCCAAGGTCATTACCAATACTGGAGAGGAATGAGAGGGTCAAACAGCAATATTCATTCAAAAAAACAAAACAAAGCACTACTACTACTTACCCCCCTAATGTGCTTATGTTGCCCTTTAGATGCATTATTTTAATTAACCATCAAAGCCCTGTGAGATTGATATTTTTATCAACCCTGTTTTAAAGATGAGTTAACTATGACTTCACGAGGCATGTCAACTTCCCCAAGGTTATACACCTAATGAGAGAGATTTGAGGGAATAAAAATTAACTTCTATTACATGCCTTAGCAGAGGTGTCACAAACATAATATGGGTTAAAAATTAGACACTGATTCCTTTATAGAAAGTTCATAAATGGGCAAAGCTAATCTATGGGACTGTCCCGCTAGTGACATCCTTTTGGGAAAGTGGGAGGTGGTGCAGAGGAGGCATGAGGAAGGCTCTGGAGAACTTGTATTACTCTGTTCTTGTCTGAACAAAGGCTAAATGGGACTTTGCTTGGTGATAATTAAAAACTGAGCTGGCCATTTATATTTTATGTATGTTAATATGCATATGCAATAATAAAGTCTGTTTTTAAAATTGACTATAAAATAGAATGTCAGAAAAGACAGTGACTATATAGATCATTTGTCAGACTCTTCACATTCCATTTATGATGTAAAAACTTAGACCCCTCCCAGCACGGAAACTGTTTGTCCGGGTCTCTTTAGTCTTTCATTCTTTTTTAGGGTATCAGTGTGTCTTGTGCTATGTCAGACCATGGTCTTGAAGGGCCAGACAATTCAGACCCAAGGGCTGCCCTCATGGAAGTGACTGTGTAGTGAAGAGAAGATAGCAGGCTATTTTAGGCATAGAATGTTTACCTGTGCTTGCTGCAGGACCCTTGCCTCCCCAAGTGCCACACTCTCACAGCAGCACATTACCTTTCCTGTGCATACATCGTGTAGGTAGGTCCTCCTGAAGTGTGCGAGCCACTTGTCAAGATTGTCTGTTTAATTGTTATAATAAGCATCTTTGTAGTTTTAAAACTACGAAAAATCTGGTTTCCTCATATCAAGAAACGGATATAATTTGTACTTGGCATTAATATGAATTCTGTAGCAACTGATCATGTTTCTTTTTATAGGTACAAATAGATAAAACTCATGAGATTTCTAGTTTTTGCATTTTTCTTAAACATAGGTAATTGGATAATACTTAATGAAACAATAGTCATATTATTGAACATACCTTTTTTTATCCTTAGGTTTTTGGTGCATTAGCATCTGAACCATTTAAAGTGAGTGATGGCTTTTATGGTACTGGAGAGACCTTTGTTTTTACATTCTACCCAGAGTTTGAGGTAAGGACATTTACTCCAATATTCGGTGTATAATGAGGTAGCATAATGAAAGGAACATGCACTTGGGAGTCATGTGCACTTGCATTTGACCTTCCTTTCTGCCTTCCACTAACTGAAAACAGCACCTTTTTTTTTTTTTTTGATAATTTTGAGCTTCAATTTTTCTGTGGATAGAACATGAAACATAAATGTAACAGTTGTTTAAAAACTAAATGGCACAGTGGATAAGGCGCCGGCCTGTAAACCCAAAGATCTCTGGTTCTATTCCCCAGCCAGGGCGCATAACAAGGTTACAAACCAGGTCTCCAGCCAGGTCCATAGTTGGAGGCAGGTGAAAGGCAACCATACATTGATGTCTCTCTCCCTTTCTGCCTCTCTCCTTTCGCCTCTCTAAAAATAATAAAATAAAACCTTTTAAAAAATTAAATGAAATTGTCAGATGCATAGCATTTGGCATGGTGCCAGACACACATCATAGGCTCAGAAAAGCATATGCATCAACATTACTATTCCGTTTATGAACTGCCATGTGAAATTCCTAGAAGTTTTTAATCACTAACTAAGATGAGTGATGCATGTTTTAAAAACCTAATAAATAATTTGTGTTTAATTCGAGTGATGGTGCAGTGTTTTCTTTATTGTGGCTTAACTAACTTAAATCCAATACATTCTAATGCCAGTCATATCTAAAATGTAAAGGTATACATGAATTTTAGTGCATTTGTGATTCTGTTTAAGATGAGTAGTCTTTAGAAACAGTTTCTATAATGAATGAAATAGGAAGGATTTGATAGCACAATAGAAGCTTTCTTAACAAATTTGTAATTAACTGGCTGGACAGATTAGCCAGTGCTTTGCATTCTCTTATTAAAACACATCGGCTGACACATCTAACTGGAAGCTTGAAATTGTTACAAAAAATTGAAGCTCTAGTTGTGCTTATTCTTGAAACTTTTTGTCCACCTGATAACTGTTACAATCTAATTAATCAAATGTTATTTAACTATGAAAAAGTGAGTGTTCAGGTTTATTTTACTGAAAACTATAATGAATATACTTCAGCAAAACTGGGTAAGGGGTAAGGTGCTAGAAATTGCGATTGTATTAGCTTTAGGTGAAACTCCCATGAAAGGTTAGAAAAAATATTTAAGGATATTAACACCTGTAGAACTCTTCCCCTTCCACTTCTCAAGTGTTTTTACGTTCTCATTGCTCTTTAAAGAAGCAACTGGAAATCGTAAACATGTCATTAGCTTATATAAGAATAATGATGGTGATCAAAATACATGTCCAAACAAATGCCCTTGGCCCTGTATCAAAATATTACAGTTTATGTTTAATATTTATGTTTAACATTAAAATGAAAGTTAATGGCATCCATATCACTGTTCTAAATGGATTTTCTATTTTCTTGAACTATTTTCATTAACCATCCAATTCTTAATACCTGTGTAGTTAGAAAAGAGAAGTATGTGTGAAGAGATAGTAAGTTTTGAGGAATTGGAATTTAAATTGAAGATTACATTGCATTAGGTCATGTGCTTTTAAATTTAGTCACATAAACACTGAAATTCAAAGCACCACAACCTTCTACCCAAACGTTTTGTTCTTGCTATTATTTTTCCATCTAAGCTTTGTTAACTAGTTGGGATTTCGGAGAACTAACTCTATTTAGTGACCATTTTTATCTACATACTTAAATCTTTTTATGTTTATTTAGGTCTTTAAGTGGACAGGAGATAATATGTTTTTTATCAAAGGAGACATGGATTCCCTAGCTTTTGGTGGTGGAGGGTAAGTCTCTTGAATATGTTATCATAAGGTTTTTAAGAAACTAAAATTGTACGTGTGTTAATTATAAAATTAGTTATCTTTGGAAAGTTTTGACATTAGAATCCTAATTTGTATGCTATGACTAAGAAAGTATAATTTTTTTGCAAGAAGGTGCTTACGTGCAGCATTTGAAACCATTGATAGAATATTCTTTTAGAAATGTTTAGTTGATTACTTTTTTGATTAAAACCCATCCTGTTATTAGAATACAGTGTTTGACTTCTGTATTTGAAAAATTTGAAAAGTAGTATTTGAAAAAGAAATATACTAATACCTTACAACTTACCTAATTTTCAAATACCATAGTGGTTTGTTACTTCTCCCAATGTATAAAAATGGTCCAGTTGTTTTCATGTGATTCTACCCTGGAGTTTGAACTGATATTTTAGACAATGATAGTAATTATTTTTTTGCAAAATCTTTTAGTGAGTCCACTTTCTCACTCCAAGTTTTCAGGGTTTTTTTTTTTCTTTTTTGTTGTATTTTTAATGTAAGACAATCAGTTGGTAATTTGATTTGATTCTTTTGGCATAACAAGCACTATGAGAAGCTTAGTTTTTTTATTCTTCTGTCCCAACTTTATTTATGATGTTTGGAGGTAGCTTACTTATTAGCAAACAAGTACCAGCTTCTTCCTTTAGTACTTCTCTCTCTCCTTAAGATCAGACTTGAAGTCTGCCAAATAATTCCCACACTTATAAAAGTGCTTCCTGCAGTTGCGGATATTTCAGGTGGCAGCATCTTATTAGCATCTAAAAATGTTCATTATTCTGAGTGATTCTAGCAAATTTATAAATAGGAGTTTGTTAATTAAAAAATAACCATAGTTATTAAAGCAGTCTCTGGAGGATATAACGAGGTAGCTAAAACATTGCTCTCTATAGTTGTGTGAATCACCATATAATGTTCAGATGTACCAATTTTGATTTGATGGGGAGGGAGCATCATTCAGCCCTCTCCAAAATGGTTGTCTTACATGTGATTTTGTTAGCTCGCCAAGGAGGCCTCCCAAGCAAACGGCTTATCAGTTCAAGCTATTAAGGGTGCCTTGTGTCTTTGAAAATAGCACACATAATGTCAGTAGATGCCCTTTAGAACTTGATGTTGATTATACAACATGATTCCAGCGAACTCCACTAACCTTTGGCTAATTTGTTCACAAATTAAGACAAGTTTACTATCTTTGAAGAAAGAGAATACATCCCCGGGCAGGCTGTCAGTTGGTTGAAGCATCACCCCATGCTCCAAAGGGTTGCAGATTCAATTGCCATCAGGGCACATACCTAGGTTGTTGTGGGTTCAGTCACTGGTCAGGGCATGTACAGGAAGCAACAGATCGATGTTTCTCGCTCTCTCCCTCTCTCTCTATCTCTCTCTCTTGCCCTGAAAAAAAAGTCTGTAAAAATTTATACTTGTATTCAGGTGAGGGTTTTAAAAAACAAAGAAAGGAAGGAAGGAAAAGAGAAAGAAAATAAAGAGAGAGAGAGAGAAAGGAAGGGAGGGAGAGAGAAAGGAAGAGAGTACAGGCTTAGAAAATAGCTACAGGTACTTGATATTCCAGAATTCCAGACAGGAGCCCCAAATAAATCAAAATTGTGATGGTGATAGACTGAATGTAGCCTTTGTCAAGTGGACATGATTCATATTTCAGCTTCAATGTATGTTACATGTGGGATTTGGAACAAACTCACGTCTAGTGTTTTCTCACTAGAGAATTGGAGGTTGAACCCCACATTTTATTTTAGATAATGTGGAACTTATGCCTCTGAGAAACGGATGCTAACTACCTTGTAGGTAAACATAGGTTTACAGTTGTTTTTTGTAGGAAAAATAGTGTAATATTTATTTGTTTGTTTGTTTGTTCTTGGAGAGGAGGAGGGAGGAAGGAGAGAGAGAGAAAGGTTGATTGCTTGCCTCTCGCATGTGTCTCAGTCTGGGATGTGACCACAACCCAGGCATGTGGCCTGACCGAGAGTCAAATTGGTGACCTTATGCTTTGCAGGTAATCCTCAACCAACTGAGCCAGCCAGTCAGGGCCGATAATTAATAAATAATAATACAAGAATAAATTGTGCTTTTTGTAGTCACAAATGTGAACTCACTTTTACCCTACCTTGCATTGTCAGGAATTTGTCACTGTTAAGCCAGAGAAGTCAGTAGTCTCACTCCAGGTGATCTTCTGCTCCCGGTTGCAGACACCCACAGTTTCTAAGTTGTTCTTACTTTGTGCTGTGAGCTTTTAATTTGTTTGTTTGTAATAATAAATCATGTTGCAAACTGCCTACCCATGTCAGGCATTGTGGTTTTTCTGTCATATCATTCAGTTTTTTTTAGCATTACCCAAATTGCACATCACTGATATCCTATAAAATCTGCTTTTTCATCACTCATTTTTGATCAACTTGTTACGAAATGATTGACGGGGAAAGTTATAAATATGCTATTCAAAAAGATGGTTTATAGTTGTGATCACATGAAACACAGAATTCATTATTGTATGATTATTAACTTTATTTCCATATGAACAACTGTAAACCTACTTTTGCCCCATCCTGTATATTAAAACCATAGAGCTAAAGATAAACCCATAATATCAGGCAAAGAATAACAGAGAAGTACTTGTCCCAAAAGTTAATTATATGTGATGTCAATTTTAGAGGTTTCATTTTATTCTTTGATCTGTAGTAAGTGATTTCATAATGGGATATGAACAAAAATTACCTTGTGACAGTGTGGAAAGGATAGAGAAGGATTTAGAAATTTTAATGATTTTAGAATTGTTGGATATTGAAATGTCTCATTGAAATTACTTTACAACCTCTGCAGTTATTATTTTACAACTCAGGGCATATGTATTAGGAGGTTATGATTAAACTGTTGTGTGTTGCAGGGGAGAATTTGCCCTTTGGCTTGACGGAGATCTCTACCATGGAAGAAGCCATTCTTGTAAAACGTTTGGGAATCGTACACTCTCTAAGAAGGAAGATTTCTTTATCCAGGACATTGAAATCTGGGCTTTTGAATAAAGATAATGCTCTCTGTCGTGACAGGATAATGGCCCAAACCTGACATGGACAAGCATTGTTTGGAAAGTTCAAGAAGCAATACAATATACCATGTTACTCGTGCTCTAAAATTAGTCTGTATCACATTTATTACAGTTATAATTTGAAATTTAAATCATATTCTGTCCCAGAGTTAGAGTTCATTCAGGTTTAGACCATGGTGTGGGTCCACGGGGTATAAAAGCTTGGTTTCTGTCAGCGTTTTGCTTATAGTGGTCACCTCAGCTACAATCCATGTTATCTCAGTCTCCTGAAAGAATGGTGCTCTTCTGTTGAACCTGTTTTGGTTTATTATTTTCGACACTGTATTGATTGTTGTACTAGATCAACCTAATTAGGGCATTGAGAGAATGAACACTAGATACTGCTATGGTCTTGAGATTGGCCCAGGTAAATTTTGAACATGCTCAACTTAGCCATTCTTACGAAGGGAAAAACACATGCCAAAATAATGCATACTTCATGGGCCGCTGAGTTCTAGTTTTAATTCACACTACAATGTTCTCTTTATTCATTTTGCAGGTACTCTCAATTTCATTTTAATAAAAATGAAATCAGAGGAAAATTCTGGTTGAAATAGACTGCAGTGCACATGATCTGCAGGTTTGGGCCTATGCTTTCATCATTGAATTAACTGATAAAGTGATAAAATGACAAAGGAGAATGAGAACTTGATGATCCTACTAGATTTAATATCTCAAGCAAGAAAATATTCTACTTATATATTTGTAGTGTAGCAGGGCACTTTAAGTACAAAAACTATGAAACAGATGCATTATTTCTTCAACATTTGTGTCAGGTATACTGTTTTATAGTTCTGTTGTTTTCGCCTTATTGCATACCAACTCTCAAAATATAGGTTCCTATTCAAAAGGAAAAGAAACTTGTGCTTTCTTTTTTTTTTTTTTTTTTGAGTGGTACATGTTACTAGTTACCATTAGTACTCCCTGTTACAAAAGGGCAATGATTATAGTAGACAATATTGTAACGCAGTAGTAGACTTGTTGAATATGCAAACTTACTGTCAAGTGACCTCAAGAAAACAACAATAGAATATATTAGTAGTTCTTATCCTCTTTTGTAGGAAACCAATAATAAGCCATTATGGCAATAATTCATCAGTTAATTTCAAAGCTTCATGTTACGCAAACAAATTCCTGCTGTTATACATGTGACAGTGACTGTGTGCTGAAATTTCAGCTATTCCAGATAAACATTGTATATTATCTTGTAAATTAATGTTTAAAGGTAGTTTTGTTCTTATAGAAAGTGTTGATTGCCAGGTTGCTTATAGCACTTTAAATTATTCTAAAAATAAAATTGTAAGCCAAATATGTTGGCTCAAGTAGTTTTAGTTGTATAGCACTTGAATATATTTAGATCTTTTGAAAATTTAGATAATTATCCCAAGAAAGCATAATGCTAATGGAAAAGAAAATCTGATGTTCTATTTAATATGCTATTGCTGAATGTGAATAGAAATGCAGGGCATCATTTTCTTGTCTATGTAAAGCTCTCATTATAACTTAGTTACAGTATATAGATTAAATGTTTACAAATAGGGAATTTGTAAATAAATATATTGACCCCCTTTGGTCTTCCACAGCAGTATTATTGTCTTAGTGGAGTTGACTAATCATGAAAAAAAGTCCTGTATTGGATTTCAATTAAAATAAGGTCATAGTGGTGTATACCAAATAAAATTAAATACATAAATACAGATTTGAGTTTTGATTTATTGACAATTTATTTTCATAGCTAAGAAGTCTTTAAGTGTAAAAAGTGCTTCTAATGACAGTTGGTGGTGGTGGTGAAGGAAGTATGCATTCAAGTGGAGAGAGCACCACAGCTTGAAAAAAGGGAGGGTAAGAGGGCACCTGATGTGGAGAAGTGAAAGTCATTTGATATTTTTAAATTATGTTGTTTTCGGTTTTTCTGGGGAGTGCATTGCAAGGTATGGTCAATGTCATAAAGAGGTTTGTTGTTGTGTGCAGTGCCAAGAAATTGATTTATTATTGTTCTTGTAAGAGTAATTAAGAAAATTTGAATAGAGGAATTGCATGGTCAAATATGCACTTCATCAAGATCTCTGCAGAATAGATTGGCAGAGAGAAAAACTAGAGACAAGCCAGGCTATTGTAAAGTCCAGAGGGAAAATGTTGAGGCCTGAAGAAGAGTAGTAGTAGTAATGCTGATTAAAGAAGAAGGCATGCATTAGAAAGAGACTGAGGAATTAGGGTTGACAGGGTTTGTTGGTTGTTGAGTGTCAGAAAGCGTTAAGGATAGCTTGTCAGGTTTTTTTACTTAGAAACTGGGTACAGTATTTATCAATGGGTGATATACAAAGAGGAGAAAAAAGCAGAAGCAAAATTAGGTTAGTTATGGATCTTATTATACTATGAAGTGAGAAATTGGGGAATAGATTGGGGAGGGATTTAATATTCAGGTAGATCTTGAAGCTATATCCTATGGGAATTATAGATTGAGTGAGTAAAAAGAGAAAAATCTTGAGATAGATTTTTGGGGTATTAAATGACAGACAGAAACAAAAAGACTCTAGTAGGCATCCATCCCAAGAAGCTAGAAGAACAACAAATTAAATCTAATGAAATTAGGAAGTACACCAAAATAAAGATAGGAGCAGAAATCAATAAAATTTGAAACAATTATACAAAACAAAATCTGAGAATAATAAAAATTGTAAACCTCTAGCAAGATCAAGAAAAATATTACCATTGTTACAAATTTAAAAGAAGACATTACTACAGAGCCTGTAGCCTTAAAAGGTAGGATATTGTTAAAAAAAAAAAAATCAATAAACTTGACAATGTAGGTAAAGTGGAAAAATGTTTCAGAAAACTATTAAACCTGACCCAACAAAAATACAATTTTTAAATTATAGAAATTAAATATGTTTTTAAAATCTTTCCCACAAAAATAACAACAAAAAGAGGGGCATGTGGTTCCTTTGAGTAATTATTTTAAGTACTTTTAAAGCCAAAAAAAGTATCAGTCTTAGATGAATCCTTCCAAGTTACTGAGAAAAGGGAGAACTTAACGATAATTGCTGTTGAGGATAGCATGACTTAATACCAAAACTTTATAATTCTTACAAAAAATAAAATTACAAAACAGCTCATACCTATCAATAATTACTTTAAGTGGATTAAATTTAAATTCAAAAGATGTGGGGTAGCTGAATGGATAAGATACCTATACTGCCCGCTTCAGATCAAAAAGACATACACAGACTGAGAATAAAGGGACAGAAAAAGAAAAGTCATGCAAGTGAGAATGAAGAACAAAAAAAGCTGGAGTAGCAATATTAGAGAAGGATCCAGCAACTCTACATCTGGGTGTTTGAAGAAACCCAAAACACTAATATGAAAAACCATACGCCTTCCTCTGTTTATTGCAGATTTATTTACAATAGCCAAGATATGGAAGCAATCTCAGTGTCCATTGGTAGATGAATGATGAATTGGTACATATAAAGTCTGTCCAGAAGGCATCCAGCCATGTAATATGAAAAGCAGACATTTATTGAAGAAGATACAAGCTACAAGAAACGTTGTTCGTAAAATAATGGTGCTTCAGTCTCTTTCAAAGTAGAACCCTTGGGATTTCATAGTTTTCCTAATTGCCATCAGCTGCCCCAGCATATTTTCCTGAATCTCATTGATGGTCTGAAACCTCTTCTCTTTCAAAGGTGATTTGAGTTTTGGGAAAAGCTGTAAGTCTCAGGGCATCAAACCTGGGCCGTGGGGAGTTCAGTCACCTGAGTGGATGTTTTGCCAAAAAAGTGCACAAGATGTGATGCATGAATGCATTGTGATGAAGCTGCCAATCACCAGTTGCCATAGCTGCAGCCTTCTAAATCAATGGATAGTGTCTGCAGAGGAATGTTCAAGCTTCACACAAAATTTGCTGCAGATTCATTGTTTTTCTCATTCATTTTGAACGCCACAGCCACACAGCACACACACTGAGTGGCGTTTACCATTCCCACTGACTAGGACAGTGAAGGCACCATTATTCATGCATGTGCATTCCAGCCCAGTCCACTCTCCTTGACTGCCAAATGACATCAATGTCATGCAAACCATTATTATGTTAACAATGGCTGGATTTTTCCAGACGGACCTTGTATATGCAATGAATTATTACTCGGCCATAAAAAAAAAAAAAATGAATGAAATCTTGACATTTGTGGTAACATAGATGTGGACCCCCAAAGGGTATAATGCTAAATGAAAGAAGTCAGAGAAAAAGAGCATGATTTCACTTAACATGTGGAATCTAAAAATAAATGAACTCATAGAGAACAAACTGATGATTGCCAAATAGGAGGGGTGTTGAGTGAAAAAGGAAGGGAGTAAGCTGTGCAAATTGTCAGTTACGGTGTCAGATGGGTACTAGACTTACCGGGTGATAAGTTCCTAAGTGGTATAAATGTTATACACCTGAAATGAAGGTAACACTGTATGTTAACTATCATTGAAAAAAATTACATGATCTCTATAGAAGCAAAGCATTTGATTAATTTCAGTGCCCGTTTATGATTAAAAAACCCTTTGCTGACTAGAAAAAAAAGGGACTTGAATCTTTGTGAAACATACACAGGAAGCATGTCTTTAACAGTGAATTATTGTAAGTTCCTCCCCAGAGATCTTGTTAAAAATCTGATAATGATTGCTATTACCTCTTCTATTCAGTATTGTTCTGGAAGTTACAACCAATGCAATAAATCAAGAAAAATTAAAGGTATAAGGATTAGGAAGGAAGAATTTCAAATGTCATTTGTATATGACATGATTGTCCAAAATTCCAAAAAGCTCAAACTGTTGGAATTGATTTTTCAAGGTCACCAAATGCAAGTTCAATATTTTTTAAAGCATAAAAACTTTCACTTTTATTCATTGCCATTTTCTCCATTTGTGTCTGTATTCCTCTTTGGCTTTCTCTGTTTCTTCATTTCATTTGTTAACTTATTTTTAGAGCAGACCCTTTAGCATTTCTTGCAAC
>PVIW01002128.1:182599-238647 GCA_004026585.1 Noctilio leporinus
TAGAGTATTCTTGGTTGCATGCCTTTGTTTACCATGACTTGAAATACTTTTTGCCATTCCCTTCTGGCTTGAATTGTTTCTGTTGAATAATCATTTGATAGCCTTATTGGAGCCCCTTTGTATGTTATTTGTCTTTTCTCTCTTGCTGCTTTTAGGATTCTCTCTTTGTCTTTGAAATTAGCCATTTTAATAATAATGTACCTTGGTGTTGGTCTGTTTGGGTTGATCCTCATTGGGACCCGCTGTGCTTCCTGAACTGGATTCATGTTTTCACTCATCATGTTAGGGAAATTTTCTATCATGACTCTTTTAATGTACAAGCAACAATTAGGAAATGAAGTGTAAAATGTTACCATTTTAAGACTATTAAAAATATTAGACATATAACAGAAAGAAAACACCTAAGGAAGAACAAAATGCCATACTTGTGATTGGAAAACAATATTGAAAGGTAGCTAGGTTTCCAAAATCAATTTGTATTGGCAGTGAAAATCTCAAGTAGGTTTATTTTTGTGTAAATAAAGCTGGTTTTATATTTTGTATGGAAATTAAAGGCCAAGAATAGCTAAGACATTGAAGAACAAGACTGTGATCTTTAATTCCAGATACCATGATTTATTAAAAATACTGAGTAGGGAGATGTGATATTGGTCAAAAATATTCAAAGGAATGAATCAAAATCAAGTCCAGAAATGAACTAATTTGTTTCTTAAGATGACACTGCTGTTTAATGGAGAGAATGTTTTTCCTTTTTTTTTTTTTTTTTTTTTTTTTAAAGATTTTATTCATTATTTTCAGAGAGAAGGTCAGGGGGGAAGGAAAAAGGGAGAGAAGCATCAATGTATGGTTGCCTTTCACCTGCCTCCAGCTACAGACCTGGCTGGAGACCTGGCTTGCAACCTGGTTATGTGCCCTGACTGGGGAATCAAATCAGCAACCTTTGGGTTCTCAGGCTGGCGCCAATCCACTGAGCCACACCCACCAGGGCAAGGATTTTATTTTCAATAAATGGTGTCTCAACCTACTCGCATGACATACAAAAAATGATTGTAGGTTAAAAATGAAAGGTTAATAGTAGTGCTATTAATTTTAAAATATTGAAAATCTCTTTATGATCTTAGGATATACATGCATTTCTTAAATAGAACACAGAAGCACTAACTACATATAAAGGAGGAAATGATATGCCGCATTGTAATTTTAAGAGCTTTTCTTCAAAAGATACAATTAAAGGTGAAAGGCAACCAACAGAGACCTTGAGTTTTCAATTGAACTTTCCTATCGTAAAATTTTTAGGATAAAAATATATCACATCCCAGCCATTTTCCACTAAGGAAGCTACTAGCTTCCTGACTTCACAGCCACACCTTATTCAGAAGAGTGTTAATGTGAGCTCTTTCAGAAGGCTTTTTAACTCTTTCCTCAAATTCAATCAAATTGAACTTAGAAGAAGCTGTCAGTGCCTACAAAAGCTAGTATTGTCCAGAGCTCATATGAGCTGAATATGAAACTCTTTGGAAGCTTTGGTCTAAATATTCCACTGATAACTAGAAGTAACCCAAGTTGCACTTTGTAATTTTGCTGTATTCCAAAGAAGTTGCCAAAATAGTAGTCTAAATACAAGAACAGGAAATACAAGAAAATATTTTATTCTTGTACCATGTTTCAAAATTTTGACATAGGTTCATGGTTGTGATAGAAACATATATCTTACATGAAATTCTACTTAATAGTACTGATCATTAATTTGTAATTTTTTATGAAAACAAAAATGTACAAACCTTTTTAACATTGCTGACTGGCAATTTTGTGAAAAATCTAACACGAGTGCAAACACAAGTTAACTTTTGTAGCAAACTATACCCATCTGTTCATTAAGAAATTATTGGAACTTCATGTTTGAAAAAAAAATACATGAAACAAAAATAATTCCTATAGTAGTATAAGCAACACTACATTAAACCTAACATCTATTATGAATGTCTGATATTTTGAGGTATGTTAATGGGACATTAACTGTTGTATTTAATACCAAAATGCTATGTATAATATAGTAATTCTAATTGAATAGAGTTAGAATTATAATCTTATGTTTTATTCCATTTATTTTTAAAGTTATATAGGGCATGTTAAATCTAATTGGGAAAAAATGATGAGTAGCAGATTGGTGTCAAATTTCTTTTTGGTATCATATTAAACTACATTTTTTTCATTTTGGCAGAGCTAATATTACTGTTTTATCACTTTTAGGTATTTTATAAAGTTGGTTAGTGTGAAGAAAATGTAAATGCCTCAAATCTGTTTCTAATTTACCAGTGATTATCAGGTTCTTCTACATGAACATTCCACTTTATTGTAAATTTTTCTGTATTTCTTTTTCATTGTATATTGGCACAGATGTAAGCAGCATGACTTATTATGGTTTTGATACACAATGAATTTCCACCAGAAGTCCTACAAAGGCAGATAAATCTGAACTCACACCTCTGCTTTACTTTCATAGTGAAGCAGAACCTAACTGCTTTCTCTGTTCTAAGACCACCAGTAATGTCTGTTTTTAGGTGATTTGCACAAATTACACAAAAGCACAACTAACTTTGGAAACCTATTATTAAATCATAAGCCCACAGAGAAATGTGAACAATTCGTTATCTTATTTGAAAACATTTACTTGTGTGCCCATTTTGTAAGTCATGCTATGATTAAAATAATAGTACAAGGTCAAGCTTCTTAGAAGTTTGTTTAGTTTTGCCAAACTTAATGGAATTTTTCTAAAAAATGATATAATAATAGGTCCTGCTGATATTTACCTATACTCAGCTTTCTTCTTAGTTGTAGTAATTATTGCATTAAAGACCTGCAATAATTTCTGCAATGAATAGCCTAATAGTTTTGCCTAAAAGAGGCCGTGGTGAAAGTGACGTCGGAAGAATGACAGCATGAGGGACCCCCTTGGTCTCACCCCCGAAGGGTAAGTGGAATTGCAAACGTTAGTGTGTGCTCTAGCAAAATCTTCAAACTTCCTAAGACATAGCGTGCCAGAAAGTCATTCAGGTAAAAATGGTTTAATATGTATGAACTCAGGACAGCAATTTGCATGTTAACTTGCACTACATTTGCATGTAGCGTTAAGACGAGTGGGTCAAGTTCGGCTTTTCGTGTTGAAGGTTCACTCAAGTAGAGTAATGATGACATGGTCGTCCCGGCCTTGCCATAGCATCTCTCCCTCGAAGGCCACCAGTCCGTGCTTCCTGGCCCGCATGAGAATGCCCACCACTTTGTCGGAGATGCGAACGTATCTGTCAAAGAGTTCCCCGAACGTCACCTGGATCTTCCCGTCCTGCCGATGGCGAGCCATGGTGCGGATGATGAAGCACAGGTCCCTGATTTCCCTGTAGATGTGCTCCTCTGCTCTCTTGGCCCTCTCGGCGGTCTTGGTTCCCTCCTTGGGCCGGCCGTAGCCCTCATCTCCCTTGTGGAGCCGGGTGGACATGGCCATCTGGTAATCGAATTCTTCACTGAACGGGTTGAGCTTCTGGGATTGTATATGCTCGTCAGCCCACTGTTGCCATCTCCCTTTCAGGCTGTGCACTTGACTGCGTTGCCGCTGCGCCTTGCAGTTCAGCTTCTCCGTAAACCTGCTTGCCCTGCAGGGAGAGAGACCGAGGGAGGAGTCAGGATCCTGATACTTTGACACACAAGGGCTGCTTTCTCATTGTACTTCTGCACAGATGCATCTTAATGTAAGTATTTTCTTCATTGTTAAAAAAATAGAAACATAACTAGAAATGAAAGGAGAAAAATACATGGTCCCGCCGTTGGTTTTAGTTTGGTGGAAGTCCTTTGAGATTATTTTCTCTGGATAAAGGAAGGTTTAACATGCTATAAAATAATAATATTAAATTATTTTAGGGAATAAAGCTTCCTTATATACATGTAATGCAGATACGGGTATCTTAAATTGCAGATTAATAACATTTTAGAACTGAAATCATTGTGTGTTAAGGAAGTCCATTTCATATAGAACTTCAGAATCCAGCTATTTTCCCCAAAGTAAGGTTTATACCACCAGCACATTGTAATCTTCATCACATATACTATATTTCCATATATGGGTTTTTAATTAGAGCATATCTTTACTAGTATCAGGGATATACCACACATGTTAAAATACCAAATTGTGTAGATAGAAAACACTTGCTAGCAATAGTAACATTTACTGAATGCTACGTGCGGACTTTCTTCTAAATATTTTTTACTAATATTCCCACAACCATTCTAGGGTACAGATGCTAGTGTGGCCCATTTCACAGATGAAGAAACTGAGGCCAGAGAGGTTAAGTAACTTCCTTAAAATTACAGAACTGTCCCGTGACAGCTGAGATTTGAACGAAAATTAAGCTGACTCAGAATCTGTGCTCCCCCTACAGCAGCGGCAGGGGCCAGATTCCAACACAACCAACCAACTTCCTGAGGCTCAGGTCAGTGCTCCTGAGTTCCATGGAGCCACTCAGCATGTGGGTGACTTGTCTGTCAAATATGTGTCTGTCCTTGCAATTTAGAATAGGTGTATTAATTATATAAAAAAATAATAACAGCATTGGAAAGGGTAGACCACTAGTGTCATGAGGATGCAGGCCTCATTTTTAAGTGGACACTGTTTGTCCCTTGTCATTTCTGTATCTCTAATCTAGACTATTTTCTCTACATCACTTCACAAGTAAACGTGATCCGTTGGGCTCTGGAAGTTAGAGCTCTGTTTTCCTCATCCTCAGGAGCGACTCCCATTCCTCCTCCCCGCCAGCATTGGGGTTGCAGCTGTGGAGCCCGGGGGCAGTGCTTCCAAGAAGGGCGGGCCTGCCTGAACTCTCACAGGCGTTTGTCCAAACCCTGAGCAGGTCAGGTGTGGGTACCCCTCACTATCCACAGCAAACTCACTTTCTGAAACCGGGTTATCCGGATGCAGGAAGCTAATAGAGGAGGACCGGGAGGCACCTGTCTTTGCAGGGGCACTGTTTTCAAAGGCGGAATGACATCCCCTAGAGGGTGAACTTGCATCCATCCATGCTTCGTGTTTCCCAAAGTCCCAGCCCGTCAGGGTAGAACTCAAACCAGGGATACGCTGCGACATCCAACACTACTGTTCTGTGTGGTCACGTGGACCAAAAGGACATAACAACGTTAATTGGGGAAAAGCAGCATACAAAAATTAGACACAATTATTACAAGTTTAAGCAATTGCATCACCTTGAAGGGAAATGGATTTCTCTGCCCTTTGCTCTTCCTGTCAACTCTGCCTCCATAGACTACCAGCTGCTTTGCCTTATTGTCAAAGGAGAGCAGACACCATATCCCCTTGGAACTATGGTAATCCGTGACAGGCATCACCTTTAGTAAATAACAAGCCCAAGGCCATCCTGAACAACCCAAAGGGAGTACCATGTTTGTAAGTTTTTTCTTCTAATTTTAATTAGAAACTTAAGATTCCCTGAGTGTTGAAACTCTATGTCATTTGGAATAAGGGTTGGGGATGGTGAGGTTAGAAATCTATGAAGAAGAAAAACATTTATCTTCTAACAGAAACACCTTCTAAATCTTAATGGGCATTTGGGAAGGAAAACAAAGGAATTGGTCCTATAACCAAGAATTATTTTAAAAATAGGTTTATAAAGAAAAGTATTGGGAGGATATACACCTTCATGAGTATTCAATTTTCTCTCTCTTATGAAATGTTCTATACTATTTTATATTTATAATGTTTAAAAAGTCTGAAAATATCTTTTAAACCAGGATTAAAAAAAGTGTTATATCCTAAGTATCTTTTTGCTCAATGAATATAAGAACCAATATACAGCTTGTCTTGGTTTTTTTAAAAATTTACATGTAAAAAGTGCACAATAGTTTACATTGAGCTTTAGGAAGACAATCTAGTATAAATTTATAGAAAGCAAAGTAATAATGCAACATCACACCTATTTAGGATAGTAATATTTAGTCCTGGCTTGCTGTTTTATCAGAAATAAATTTTCTTATAAAGAGTTAATAAACATTTCTCCTTGCCTGTTGGGTACAAGGTAACTAATTCTACTAGACATTACATGCATCCTATCTTGGAAAGGCTATGTCCATTCACTGGAATAAATTCTAAAATGTATTGCTTACCTACCAACTTTAAAAATAACATCAGTTTGAGTGTTTCTTATGCTAATGTAGCTGTTCAGTTATATGTTGAGAATATGGAAACCAGTGCATCTTAATTTTATCAGTTGGAGCATTATGTGAGTAAATTGTGAACTATGAAAAACCCCACAGAAAATAAGAGTGCTAAACAGTATATTTTAAACCTAACCAAGTTCATTGGCACTGGAAACATTTTCTCTGATAAGCGGTCTTCCTCTGAACCACCAGCTCCAAAGAGTCCTGGGGCCTACAGGTGAACGTTTCTGCTCTGAGTCTCCAATGGGCACAAAGCAGCTGGGGAGGTGCTCTGGTTGCCCCACCCCTAGGCTCTCCTGGCAAAGGGAGAATGTTGCTCCATTGTCCAGGAACGTTTCTCTGTCAGTAAAGCAAAGAACTCCTGCCCTCCTTCCCGGCCTCTCAAGGATATCCTGGGGAGAACTTGCTTCTTTGTGCATTGGTTTCCTTGCTCTTTTCCACAGGAAATGTGGCCAGTTTTATGCCATGAGAACATGACATCCACAGGGTCACATTTATCAGGAGCAGGGTGACTGTGCTCAAAAAAACAGGGGCATTATTTCTGACCAGCAATTTTGCTCACCTGTTGTCAACCAGGTGTGAGAGCCAGGACTGTGATTCTCCTGGCAGGTTGGTAACTATCCTCAGAGTCAACGGGAAGGGTCCCAAACTCTAGGACTGAGAGTAGTAGAAAGCCACATTTTTGCCTTTGTTGTTAGCAAAGTCCTTCAAGACACAAGGGTGGGCAAAAGTAGGTGTGCAGCTGTTTGGGTGGAAAGAGACGTGTTGGTTATAATTGTTAAAGTGGCGCTATTAACTCAGAGGAATGGCACAACGGCCCAGTGCCCAAATCGCCAGTCTTCATTATTTACGCATTCTTATCATCTACTTGCTTTCCTCAAGCTCACTTTGCACGGAGTTCTTTATAAACTTCCTTTGCCCACCCCTGTATGCTGAAGGACTTTGCTAAGAACAAAGGCAAACGTGTGTCTCAAACCCCTACCCTTTGGGAGTGACTAGGATTGCATTAATTGGGCTGACACTTTGACCTCTACCTTATGCCCGGAGTCTGTTCCCTCCCGCACCAGCCTAGCAGAACAGTGAAGAGCAAGCTCTGACATCCGTCTTCCCAGCATCACCACCTACTCGCCTATGATTTAGACACATTTCTTAATGTCCGTGTGCCGGTTCCCTTACCTATAAACTGGTACCATCATTCTCAACTGCTATTATTTTTACTGAAAATACTTGGAGAAGATAGATGGGTGATTGGCTCTTGAATATATCCCTATTTCTGTATGGAAGAGGGACCCAATTTCTTTTGTCTAAAGGCGTGAGACTGAGTAAGCCATGGCTCTACCATCAAAAGACTAAAATGAAATATAAAATAGCAACTGTCTTCAGAGTAAAATCCCAGTTAGCAAAACGACGGTTGTTAAGGACTCTCTCTACTTTTTACCAAACCTGACCTAGTTGTTTCCATTATCTTAACTACCAGCAAAACTCTCTTTCTACTTAAATATGCTTGATTCATCATTTCCTCCCTGTTGGTGGATGTGGCAAATAATGTTTAATTAAAAATAAGTGAAAACCCCTTTCCTGTAGCCTTAGTAATGCCACATTAGTTTCTTAAGCAGCATTTAAGAGTCGCATCAGGCAAGAAGTCCCGATGGGCTTCAGCTGCAGATTTCTGAGCACAGTTGGAATCCCCGCTGACATTCCGAGTGGCTGCCTCCGCTGCTGCATGCAGCTTCCCGGTACTATATGTGCTGTAAGACCGACGGAAAGGGCAACTTTAACTTACTAAACAGCTGCTCTGAGTCCATTGTTTTACATAATTAATATACAAACAACCAATTAGCATATCTCTTTTTTAGATGAAGTCAAAGAGATTTAGGATTTGCCGACCTAACTGACTCAGATCTCTCAGCCAAAGCTTCGGCTCCTCTCCATCACACTGACAAGTTGTCCATGTACCCGCCTGATTTGAGGAACCACTAGGAAGGTCCTGAACAGAAACAAGTCCCCACTTCCAGGCGAGATCAATTAGAGTTGAGGTCAGGAGGGTGGGCTGTGGATCCAGAAAGCCTGGGTTTAAATCCCGTGGGCTGTGCAATCCTATACACATTTCCTAACATTTCTTTGTCTCATGTTCTCATCTACCAAGTGTGGATAACGATTATACCTACTCCATGAGAATGCAGTGAGGATGGCGTGAATAATCAGATGAAAAGTGCCTAGACGAGGACCAGAGAAGAGTGCATGCATTGACACCAGTCCTGGCTGTCATCTCTCCACCTCTGGCCAATTCACATGTGCTGACAGGAACATCTGTATTGTGCCAATCTCAGTCATTATCCTGCTGGGTTCTATTATTCTCTTTCTAGCATGCACAGGCACATACATGCGCGCACACACACACACACACACACACACTCATCCTCAAGGCCAGGATTCAGACTGTGGCTCTGTATTCCTGGTAGAATAGTTATTTTCGATTATGAATTCTTATATTAATGGAAGTAGAACACGAATCCAAATCTCTGAGCACATCCTGAAGGCGCTACCTGAGGCTGACCCCATTGCACTTAGAAACAAGTACGTCTCCGCCCAGTCATTGATCTGTTCGGTAGACTTTGTCTCTGAGCTTCAGTGCTCCCTAAAGGGGCAACAGCCACTTCATTGGATAATAAGCGCTAAAAGGGAAAAGTATGTAAACTACCCACGGTGCGCACTAAATGCAAGAGGGATGGTGAAAATGATCTAATTTTGCCATTTTGTTTTTCTTGGAAGTTTGCGAAACTAGTTATAATTCATGGGAAATGCCTATCAAGTCACATACTGTAAGGCAGCTCTTTGTCAAATTAGGTAGCCAACCCTGATCTTTACTTTCTGCTTGTTTCATAAAACTTGAAAAGTACATCGAACTGGTCCCAGAGGGCATCATCACATCAGAGACTTTTCCCATATTTTGATAGCTGTGTCTGGGGATGTGGTATCCTGGCTTTCTATTATGTGCAGGTAGAGTTAGTGTCTTGAAAGAAAGCACGTGTTTCTTGTCTGAGTAAATGCAGTAGTTTGAGTCTGTCTTTGCCTCTCTGTCTTTCTGTATTTAATTACCATCTAACTAGTTGAGGATTGTAGTATTTTAATCATCTAGCTTTTATAGTATTCCTCTTTGTTTACAAATGACTATTTTTTTCTGAAATTTTGAAAAAGAGCTAAATACTTGACTCTATATGAGTAATAACAGCTTCCATTTATTGAGCACATGCAGTGGACACTGTGCTGAGGGTTTGGCAGCCTTACTGTCCGTCTCTCAGTACAACTTATCCGCAGAGATTGCTGTTGCCCTCATTTTACAAAGAGGAAATGGGCTGAAAGAAATAATCAGATGTGTGTGGGCAAGAACATGTAAGATCTACTCTTAGCAACATTTCAAGTATATAATACAGCATTGTTAACCAGAGTCAGGCTAGAGTGGGCCCTTGAACTTGGGTCTGTCTGGCTTCAGAGCTTGCTCTCAAGTTAGATAGCAGCCTCCTACCTGATTGCAAGGACATAGAAATACTGTTCCATGGGCACTAGTTGAGTAGACGTGGCTCCTGATAAAACTTAGACTGATTGGGGACCAAGAAAAGGTATCCCCAATCAATTGACCAGTAAGACTTTCCTCTGCAGAGAAATAAGCCAATTTGCTACTCGTTATATAATTGATTTTAAATTTTCACCCAAAGCACTCACCACCCCTCTCTGGTAGCTTCATGTTTGTTGGGGCTAAAACTTGCGTGTTCACCTCAGAGAGAATGGAGGAACAAAATATGCAGGCCCTCTACCCAAAGGTCCCTGTCTGAGCCAAGCACCGTCCTTTTAGCTCCAGGGCAGGTCTTCCCCACAAGACCCCCTGCCTGCCCGGTCTCAGAGATTCTCACTCCACCAGGGGCACTGCTTCCCTGCTCTCTGGGGGCCCCGAGCTGGCTGGGGTGCCACAGCAATTTAAGGAGCTGAAGGAAGAAGAAAGCACTTACTGGGAGAGCAACGGGCGTTTGATTCTGGCCACCTGCTCCCCGTCCTCCTCTGGCCTGTCCTCGGTCTCGCCTCCGTAGCCACTGTCCTCCGTGTCCACGCTGTCACTCCTCCCCTTGGGCTCGTCCTCTTGCATTGCCTTCCAGCCTCTGGTGAGCTCAGACACCAGGTTGGAGCATTTTCTCCTCCGTGTCGGGGAGTCGTGGCTGTGGAGGATGCGGTCAATGTCATCCTCCAGCTGCCCAGGTTCCGTAGGGCCACCGTCCCTCTCGTATCTGTGGCTAAGGTGGCTCATATCTCCCCCTCTCTCGTAAGCTTTGCTGACAACGGTTTTGGTCACCTCTTTCCTTCTGATGTGAGAGACCTCAGTGGCTTCCTCTGAGCTCTGTCCATCCCCACACTCCTCTGGCTTTCGGGAGGGAAACTTCGGGGCACTCTGAGCTTTCTGCTGGGGAGTGGGGTGTGTCACTGGTTTAGGATCTTGGGGTGAGTCCTGGCTTCCTCCTGGCAGCCAGCCTGCAGGCTCCTGGGCCTGCCTGGTGCTGTTCTCGTTGGCCCACTGCTGCCAGCCGCGGGCCAAGCTGATGACCAGGGTGGCCCTGTGTATCTTCCGGAGGGCGCTCTTGGCTGGCCCGTCCTCTCTCTCCTTGTCTCCTGCAGCCATGCTGCCCTTCTCTTCTGTGCTGCGAACCTGGGTACCGGCTGAAATGAGTGGCGGCCCGTGGAGGGCCTCAGATTTAAATAGAAGCAGGGTGTGGTGTGGGAAGAGGATTTGGTGATGATGAAAATATGTTAGGCATTTCTCACCAAGATAGGGCGCCTTCCCCCTGATGGGATTCTTTTTTTAAACCCCGAGGGCTCCGGTTTCATCACAGCAGAGGGACATCTCTGCCGGTACAGGACGGTGATGTGTTCCGTCTCTTCTTCAAGTGCCAGAGTGGAAATTAATAGATCTGATCATGTGCTCAGCCTTAAGTTTTTCTTGGCCTTAAACTATGGCCCTACCATTTATAGAAGCATAAAATATGTGCACAGATTGTACTAGGAACATTACAGGTGGGTTCTCATTTAAACCTCGACAGCCCTCAGGATAGCTATTACTTAATCCCATTTTGTAGCTGAGTACAAAGAAATATAACTTCCTAAAGCTAATGATATCCAAGATTCGAACCCAGATCTGCCTGCTACAAATAGATTTGCACCTATTTTCATTCTAGTGATCCAAGAGCTTAAGGTGCCTTTTTCTTTGGTCTTCAACTGTATTCGATGCAGACATTAGAAGTCAACTCATCCAACCTTTATTTTTCAGATGAGAAAATTGGGGTCCAGCTAAAGGGGGTGGCAGCAGCTATGTTTTCCACTGCCGGTTTGAATTATTATATAAACAATGCATGTTAAAAATAAGATGGTAGTCAAAATTCTAGTTCAAATATTATGTTTTAAAAGATTTTTTATTATTTTTAGAGAGAGGGCAAGGAAGAGAGGCTGAGAGGGAGAGAGACATCAATGTGTGGTCGTCTTTAACCTGCCTCCAGCTACAGACCTGGCTTCCAACCTGGTTATGTGTCCTGGCTGGGAATCGAACCAGCGACCTTTGGGTTTGCAGGCTGGCGCCTTATCCACTGTGCCACCATCTAGGGCCTCAATTATTTTTTTAAATCTTCCAATTAACACCTACACACACATTGAATTTCATAGATTATTATAACAACAAACCTTTGCTTAAAAAGACCATTTCAAGAGAGAGTAAGTGAATGTTCTCAGGAGCAACCTCTGCCTGACCTTTTATTTTCAATAACACAAGCTTCTTCAGAGAGAAAGCCACTAAATTCTCAGAACAAAACTTCAAATAGCATAGTTTTTTTTCCAAAGGAGTAGATAGATAGGTCATTTGGACAGAAAAGGAGCCATCCATGAAGTATACTGAACCAGATGAAAATGCTCAGAGTACCTTGCTTAAAGTAAGATAAAGATAATTTTTTCATATAGCAGTTCTATAGACTCGAATACTGTATCCTTCTCTCCAGTCTTGACACACAGTTAACCAAATTAATAGAAAACTATTAAGCGTATAAAATAGGTATGAAAATCATTCCTGATAATTAGACCCCATCATTTTTTTTAAATGATGCCAATTATTCATCATACAGGTTGTTTATCTCCTAGGATTAAAACAATTTGGAAGCTGATTTAATACTCTAGCTAGAAATCTGTCACATGTGCTTTCAGAGTTCAACATTATTGGATAATGCAAACAGGTCCAACAGGGCAGAGTCAAAATCCCTCTTAATTAATTAAGAGGAAATTGGATAACAAGGAAAGAAGGCTGTTTCTGGCAAAGGCTGGATTTGAAGTCTGAAACTTTGACGGTCTTTCTTGGCATGTAGAGTCACTGCAGACAGTTTGGTTCCTGTGAAGAATCCCTTTGTCACACGTGCATGCCTTGGGAAGGAATAGGGTTCCTTATGCGCCATGAGCTTAGTCTAGGATCAGGCTAATTGACAATTTCTAAGGGGATTTTTCTGCTTCCCTGGCCATACCTGCTCCTCACGCAGTTGTGATTGAGGAAGGACAACTAGAGACAGCAGAATGGTATGAGTCTCTCACAGGTTTGGGCGGCTGTCTGGGGCCTTGGGCTGTCTTCAATATTCTTGCAAAACACAATGGCAGCTCCTAAAAGTCTGGCTATTGCTTCTGAGGTTTCGCTTCCATGGCAACTGTGGACCCTCATTTATACTTCTCCAGAAGAGAGCACCCCTCCCCTAGGGTAAGATCCGTGTGCCGCCTACGGTGTACCTTCCAATGACTACAGAAATGCCGTATCTTCTTTCTGAACCTAGATCTAGATGCTTAGGAGTGTAGTGTTCTTGTATTTTGGTAGATGTAAACCATAGAAATAAAGTCTCAAAAACAACGATAGTGTGAAATGAGAAGTAGCTTACAATGTGAGTTTTTTATAAAACCATGAGATCAGAAACTGTAGATGGAGGTGCAGACCCAATTAATGAATGAAGTTGATACCACCTAAGACATTTCTCATAAGGATGAAAGTGTTTTTGAAAAAATGAGTTAGTACTAGGGAAGGGATGGAGCTCCATTTATATACTTCTCTGCCCAAGACACGTAGAGCCAGCCCTCCTAACCAGCTCTATAACCTTATTACGCAGACTTGAGAGCTTACATTTGCTCAAAGCTCATGTGAAACAACACTTTCTTTGATCCTTTAAGCTAATAAGTCCTTTCCTTATTTAGTTTCAGAAAAGTGGAAATGAGACTAATGGAGAGCAAAGAGAACGCCTGATTTCGATGCTCATGGAAGGAATACCAAGGGCGAGGCCTGACGGTAGATCAGGTAGGAGAGGTCATGAAGCCGAGCGAAATCAAACCTCCTTGCAAGGCTTTCCCAGTCTAGCCAGGAGAAGACATACATGCAACCCCCTTCAATAGTTTTGAGGGAGCTACATTAGAAATAAAAATAAAGCTTTATGGGATCACTGAGCAAAGGGTGACTGATTTTATTGGAAGGACCTCACAGAATGGCGATCCTTTATCTTGTCCTTAAGGATAAGGAGAATTTTGCCAGGGGGAGAAAGGGTGCTCTAGTGTGACGAAACAACATGAACAAAGATGCAAAAGCATGAAGAAGGCACCTGGTTCACACAGAGAGGAGACCACAAAGTCAAATATCTGCTGGGTCATGCAGATCCCGGAAATGTGAGGTGAGTTGGGTACCAGCACAGCGTGGGGTAGTGAGGTAATGTTTCAGAGCAGTTAAAGATCTGGATTTTTACATGAACTTTCCTAATTCTTTACATGGTGACAATTAACACACACATACATACACACTTTCTCACACATACACACTGGAGCCCTGGGTGAACCAACACAGTGTTGTAACATGTCTTTGGACCAAATCCCTTTGTGGGCTCCCAGTTACGACCTTTAGAGAAGTGCATGCAGTGTTTGTAAGATAAGAACAAGGTGCCAGGAGGCAGTGGAACAGGCCTTTGGAGAACATCTGGCTAAGGAATCCAGATGTTTTATCACATGGGACTTGTTGCATCACTAAAGGATTCTAAGCCTTCATGTTATATCAAAATTGTGTTACCAAATGGTCAAACCTAGATCCAGCAAAATGGGGTTTAGATTTGAAAAAGATTAGGATAGGGATTTGTAACCCCTAATCACGGGGGTTACAAACATAATACTAAATACTAAAATACTACAATTTGGAAAGAACCACATGAGGGTTTGAAAGAGGAGAGAAAGATTTGGGAGCCAGTGAGAGTAACAGTAAAAGGTCATGGAGACCAACTAGTCACTGTGTGTGATGGGTGTCAGGGATGATCTAGAGTTTTCCGTTTTAGTGGCAGGTGCGAGGGGTGACCTGGGCTGGGAGGGGGCAGGCAGGGGAGAAGGACAGGCTCTGTGGTGGGAAAGAAGTGTTCACATCTGGAGTTGCGGGAGCCCCAGGGCACGCATGCAGAGACGTGGAACAGTGAGAATAACCAAGAATGTGGACCCTGAGGTCAGGCAGAACCAGATAAAAACCCAGGCTCTGCTGGTTAGCAGGGTGACCCAGGGCATGTCATTTATTTTCTCTGAGATTTAGTTTCCTTATGAGATTAGGATCATCAGAGCATTGACCTCATGAAGTCAGTGCGGAGATTAAATGAGTCAACGCATGGGAAGCACTTAACACCATGCCTGGCCCACGCACACTCTCAGCAAGTGGTGTTACGAGTATTTGGATTTTGAGTTCTGGAGTTAGAGAATCAAGCTCCTTAAGTAGCTCTGCTTGACCAAGGGCAGGGTTGATACCAGGGCGAATCCTGGAGTGGAAGGGCCACGTGAAGTCACTGGTAGAGAGTGGAGGCTTCCAGGGAACGCTTATTTATAGTGTTTTATTTTAAGATAATTTATATGGAGGCTCGGAAGGCCATGTCTCAAAAGTTTCCCTCGTCCTGGGGAGAGTCAGATGAGGTATCAGTTACTTGGTAGTGATAACCAACTTGTTGAGCAGACTCCCCTGGAACCTTCCAGAATGTAGAGCTCAATGGTTTGCAGTCACTGAGGGTCACATTGGGATCTTAAATCACATTAGGATCACCTGTGCAGGTTTAACAACTGCAGGTGGTGAAGTGCTCCCTGGAAGCAGGTCTCAGGGGAGTCCTGGCACCCCCTGAATCTAACCACGTGTGGTTCTCGCTGCCGCAGGGCAGTGGTCCAGCAGACGCTCCGTGTGCGGGTTTTGAGTGTCATGGCCAGGAGCCCCTCTGTGGGCTCAGGCGGATTGGTTTTGTGTTCGGATCTCCTTTTTTCTCTCATATCCCACATTCAGTCCAGGCTGTACAGAATCTTCATAGCCATCAACCCCACCCCGCGGCCACCTTGTCCTGTCTATTCTCAACGTCAGCCAGGTCCTCTGAAAACCTAAGTCAGATCCTATCATTTGCTTACCATTCTTCCATGTTGGGTTTTTTGTTGTTGTTGTTTTGCCTCAGAATAAAAACCAAAACCCTCACAAGGGTCTGCAAAGTCGTAAACCCTTTCCCCTTGTTAGCTGCCTGACTGCTTCTGCCATGACTCCCCTCTGCCCTGTTTCCACGCTGCTCAGTCATCCTGATGTCCAGCTCGCACCTGCCTGGGGACTGTGTCTTAACCCACTTTTTCCCACCAAGCTGGGTGCCACTGCCTCTGCATATTCACAAGATGCAGTCAAGTCTTTCTCTGAACCAGAGAGGTTCTCTTAAGATCGATGCTGCTATATCTGTAGAACAGAGTGGGCAGCACCTTTTTTATGAAGAAGGAGGCCCTGGGAGGGTTGGTACTAGAGAGGTAAAGACTTAGGATCAGATGGGGCAGGAACTATAAAGCCCTCGTGAGAAATGCAGGTTTTATCCAACCAGTGTCAAGTTTTAACCTGCCGAATGGCTTGATCATACGTGCATGCTAGTAAGTTTACCGTGTTGGTGGTACAAAGCATAGATTCAAGGATGCTGTGTGGCCAAGACTGGAGGCTGAGATAACTTTTTAAAATCAAAAGCCGCCCCCCCTTCCAAGGCCAAATCTTTGGGGGTCTCTGTAAGCCCTCTCTACTCTTTACACATATTAATTTGGGGAAATCTGTAGGACAGGGATTAGGACTCAGGGGGACAGGTCTGGGCTCTTATACAAAATAGGCATCATTTTGGATCATGGAGACTAAGTTGTTCCATGTCACGGAGTCAACAAAAGTCACAATGGGCTCCAACCCAGGCGCTCTGACTCCAGAGTCAGCTGGGAGTGACAGTGCTCCTAATAAATTCCTTTTCTCCTCCTTGCATCCCAGCCCCTCCTTGAAGGACAGAGCTCCACAGCTTGTGACACCACTCTCTAAACAAGAAGATCTAAATATAGGGGTTCTTAGCTCTGTCTGTCTGAGCCTGTAAAACTTTCCTTTCCTTCCTAGCCACGTGTCTCTATGTGACCCGATGGAAGTGTTAGATAACTCTATTGTGGTAATAATTTTAAGTGTATCAAACACACATTATACGGCTTAAATTTACACAATGCTCTATGTCAATTATATCTCAATAAATCTGGGTGGGGTAGGAAGTAGTCTACACCCCCTAACTTATAACCTCCTATTTATTCCCCAACTCATTCACCTCACAATTCTGGTTGCTGCCCAGAACTCAGTTTAATCAAGGTCATGGATGACCTTCTTGTTGCCAGATCTCAGCCTCCGTCTTCAGTTAAACAGGACGCAGGTCCCCTGCAGACTAGGATGTATGTGTGATGGCTGCTAACAGTGGCTGAGATTGGTTAGGATCCACCTAGCAGGAAGTCAAGAGGGATACTGAGAGGGCCTGGCAGCCGTGGGTTGTGGAAGAATTTTGCAAAAACACATTTTATGAAAGAGGTTCACCCTCTAGTAAAGTAGCTGCATGACTTGTGTGCTCTAATGAGCACAGAAATCTGCGGCTGGCAATAAAAATTCTCCTAAACTTGGACTTGGAACAGCAGTGGATTTAAAGAGGTGGAAGTAGGAAGGGAACACAAGGAACTATGTATGTGGACACCACCTGTGCAGGTAACAATCCATCTGGTGGTACCAATAGGGGGTTCTTTGGAGTGTGAACCCCTGGAAGCTCTTGGGGTAACCTTGACTCATCCCTCCTCACAGGAACTTTCTTAAATGCCTAGTCTGGGAAAACTCACTTTTTCAATAGCAGTGTCCATTTCCTCTCGGGGCTTATCATCTCATCAGAGATTTGGGCAGACGTGGTCATTACAGGGGATCCACAAGTTGTTAACCTAAGGCTATTTTCCCCCCTAGGTCTATATGATATTGCTAGGACTGCTATAGCAAATGGCCACAAACAAAAATGTATTCTCTCAATTCTAGAGGCCGGAAGTCGGAAATCAAGGTGTGGGCTTGGCCGGGGTCCCTCTGAGGGCTCCAGGGAAGACCCTTCCTGGCACCTAGCAGCCTCTGAGGGCTCCAGGCTTCCTTGGCTTGTGGCAGCATCAGCTTGAGTCTGCCTCTGCCTTCCCTCAGTCATCTGCTCTGTGCCTGTGTCTTCCCCTCTTCTGCCTGGGTCAGATCTCCCTCTGCCTTTCTCTTATATAAGGACACACATTGGAGTGAGGACCCACCAGAGTATCCAGGATAACATCATCTCAAGCTCCTCCAATTAATCATGCCTACAAATTCACAGATTCCAGGTATTAGGATATGGATATATCTTTTAGGGAGCCATTCTTCACCCCACTAGTTTCCTTGCAAGGTGTCTTCCTTTAGCATCCCAGAGTACTTTTAAGTCTTCTCTGTCCCTATCACGTAGGCTGACTTTGGATCCAGTTAAGCCTAGTCATCAGCTAGCTGTGTGACCTTCAAGGATGCTACTTCCCTGTCCCTGAGTTCCCCCTGCAAAGGGGAAGTGGCACCATGCATTTGCCAGGATTGTTGTCAAGATCTAATGGGGCACGAAGGCTCACTGTGGTTCGCACCTGAGACAGCAGAGACCAGGACCTCAGCTCGTCAGTGTGCGGTTACCTCATCCCTCCGCCTTACCTTCCCCAGGGTGGAGGTCGGCGTTGGAGACCTGCTCCAATCCCTGACCACTGGCTCTGCTGGGAAAGTCTAGCCCCTGGCTGGCAGGCCATTGGAAAAGTCACTGTTTGATGTGTTAGGTCACTGGCAGGAGGTCCGAGTTGTGTCCATTTCAGAATCCTCTGGGAGGCTTATCTGCAGGCTTCTGTGCTGTTAGTTTTTAGTGGAGACTGGAGTTTACTCAGTCAAAGGAAGCTGTGTGGGGAGGTGTCCTGTTTAGGATGCCTGTCATTAAAGGCCACTTGCACCCCACAGGGAGAAAGGGGGAGCCGCCTGAGGGCTCAGGTCCCTGTGAGGGGCTAAGCAGCCTTTTCATAAGGTAGATAACAGTTCCCAGCCTGGGAGAGAAGACTGAAGGAGAAACTTCCATTGTGTTTCTTTACTCTTTCCCTGAAGACTGCTTTCCCCTACCAAGGCCAGGGAGAGTTATTTGTGGTTAAGTAAGGCGCTTTCAATCCTTGTCTTTTCTTCAAAGTAAATATTGATCCTCAAAAATTAAGGAATATTTAAAACCTGAACTTCCTTTTCTTTAAAAGGAAAGGAGTTCTCTGGTACAACACTTTGGTCAGGTGAAAGTGTCCATGGAGGCTCAAAGTGAAAAACAAGGATGGGCGGAAGTTCTCTTGTGGAGGGAGGAGGGAGGTTGGGAATGTAAAGCAATACTCACCCCACGCTCCTCTGCACTCCAGGTGTGGGGCCCTGTTGCAGGTGATGTCCCCATTCCCCCGCCCCGCAACTGCACACGCTGCCGACCAGGCCATTTGGCAAACCTAGGCACGTGGTTAGGAGCATGGGGCTAAAGAAAATCTAGCCACATGTCCCCTGGTAACAGCGCAAAGTGGGAAAATGTATATCTTACCTTCACTTTACAGACAGGTTCGTTGAACTGTGGAGAAAGGGATTTATCCCTGTTTTGAAGAAAACCGAAATCTAGCGACTGGATTCAAGGTCCGTTCTGCAAACATCATAGGCTGCTTGGCACATGGTGCCAGACAGGTTCAGGTAAAGCAGGGGCGTCAGACTCATTTTCACCAGGGGCCACATCAGCCGGGTCGAAACAAGGCGCAGGGCCGGGTTCAGTTGTTTGCCTCCCGTGAGGTGGATGATGGAGTATAAATGAGGCAGGAGGGGATAGGAGTGAGGAAACTGCAGAGGTGCCCCAGGGCTGCGACACAGGACATCAATCCAGGACAGCAACCCGGTTCTAAGACCCGTTGCCCCCACGTTCTGGAAAATCACTGAATTGTGGGCATCATGACTGCACCTGCACAGAAGATGCTACATGACGGCTGCTTCATCATAATAGTGTTATAATAAATGAGCATCGTGGGCCCCCCTTCCTCGGTGGGCAATGAAGGAAAATCATGGGAGACTAACCTCAGGTCCTGTAGCTTAAAAGTAATATAACTACTTGTATGTGCACAAAATAGGCCACCACAACTAGCCAGGAAATACCTGCCCTGTAAGGACAGAATCCCTCCAGCCACTGAGGGCCAGTCTCTGCTTGGAGTTGATCCGTGCCCGTGTTCTGTGGCGTGTACTGTGGCTTCATAAATCTGTCCTCTGCCCCTCTGCTATAAACTCTGTGTGTTCCATTAAATTTATTGTTCATGATCACCCAGACAGAGGCTGGTTGCCTGTGCCCACCTGCGACATAAACAGACACCCCGCAATGCACATTTCAATATTTGCTTCTTTCTTCTGCCTGCCGCTCTTAACCTGCAGCCACCCATTTTTCCCCCTTGACAGGAACTTTGTTTTGAGACGTATTTCTGATTACACGCCCTCCCTTGCAGATGTGCACAACACAGAAGCAACAGCAGGGCGCCTGAGCCCTTGACTGGCCACAGCCTGGCTGCCATCATGACAGTAACATTAGAATGGGGCCTGAATTTGACCCTTTTTCCTGAGACTTATTACTTTTTTTGTTTAGCCCCTACCTGAGTTCTCATGTGCAGTGCTGTTCCGACCATTAACTTTCTGGGTGTCCCTGTCACTCTTTGTCAATGGTGGTGTTAACCTTCCTTTTGGAATGACCTTGTGTGTGGTATTTAAAATACTTTTCAGCTACTTGTAATTCTAATGCCTTTCCAGGAGACTTGTATCTGTCAGCTCCTGTTACATTGCTCTTTGTGTTGGAGCTCAGGCACCGTGTACTCTGATTTAGCGTGAAACACGTACCCCCATTGCCGGTGTCTCCCTACTCAGGCGGCTCTCTGGGTCTCCTTACTGAATGCTGCTGGTAAAATTTTGCAGTTTTTGATGGAGTAACAGACCTGAAGCCCGTAGCCCGATTTTTCAGTCGATGAATAATATGATCTCAGTTTTCTCTCTTACTCTATTCTCCCTCTGAACTGGCTTCCAGAAACAACTCAGTTGCATTTTAGTGCAAATGCACAGCTGAGCTGCTTGACCTTTCTGTTCTGCGAAGTCTCTCAGGGCTTATCTGGCTGTCAGCTACATACACCCTTTTACATTTCATAGCAACCAGCAGAACGTGTTCTTATTCATTCCTCTTTTAGCCGCTAAGTGTTCTGCTCAGCAGGCAGATATGTTATGGTGGGGAAGTAGCCTTCTGACTGACGTAATATTTATTTAACCAAAAGAAACCTCTGGGGCTTACCTACAATCAGAGAGAGCCTCAATCAAACACTTTCTGTACACCCAGTGTACATTAAGCTTGTCAAGAATGTACAGTTAGCCTTTGCTGGTGGCACAGTGGATCAGGTGCCAGTCTGAGAACCCAAAGGTGGCTGGTTCGATCCCCAGCCAAGGCACATAACCAGGTTGCAAGCTAGGTCTCCAGCCAGGTCCGTAGCTGGAGGCAGGTGAAAGGCAACCATGCATTGATGTTTCTCTCCCTCTCTGCCTCTCTCCCTTCCCTTCTTTCTGAGAATAATAGATAAAATCTTTAAAAAAGAAAAGAATGTATGATTAGAAACTTTGATAGGGAGGGGTTTATATTCACTTAGGCTCCTGGAAAACCTTTGGGGTTTTTAACTTATTGTTGGGATATTCATGAAATATGG
Organism: Noctilio leporinus; assembly: GCA_004026585.1. Classification (NCBI taxonomy): domain Eukaryota; kingdom Metazoa; phylum Chordata; class Mammalia; order Chiroptera; family Noctilionidae; genus Noctilio; species Noctilio leporinus. Next base: position 203,948 of record PVIW01002128.1, read on the forward strand.
AAAGGAAGCAGCAGTGCAGTAAATATTATACATAGTTTAGTTCAACATATAATCCAAGAACTGTGTCAGAGGCAGGTCCTTTCATTAAATTAATGTTTATGTCTTTCTCCCTCTCTGCCTCTCTCTCTTCCCCTCTTTCTAAAAATAATTTAAAATAAAATCTTTAAAAAAAATTAATATTTATAGTGCACCTAAGTAAAAATAACATTTTATTTTAAAACATCTAGGTGTAAATAAAATAAAGCAAAAATTTTAATGTTTTCATTTTTTAATCCTCACTTAAGCACATGCTTATTGATTTGAGGAGGGTTGGGGGAGAGAAATGTTGGTGTAAGAGAGAAACATCAGTTGGTCAGCTGCTTCTCATATGTACCTTGGCAGGGAAATGTGCTCTGGCCAGGAATTGAACCCATGACCTTTTAGTTTATCATAAGACACTCCAACCAACTGAGCCACACTGGCCAGGGATTTTTTTATTTTTTAGTTTTTTTAAATTGGTTAATTGTATAAAGACAGAGAGAAAAGAGGAGAAGGAAGAGAAGGAGAGGGAGAGGGAGAGATGGGAGAAGAAGGAGAGAGAGAAAGAGAGAGAGAGAGACATCAATTTGTTGTTCCCCTTATTTATACATTCATTGATTGATGCTTGTGTGTGCCCTGACCAGGGATCAAACCTGCAACCCAGTACACCAACCAAATGAGCTACCCAGCCAGGGCCAAATTTTACTTTTTAAAAAAGGACAACCCATGAACTTGCTAAGGTCTAAAATATAAAATAGTTCATGCAGATTTTAAAATTGCATTGCAGGTCCTCAATTTTTCTTTCTCAGAAGTCAACTTATTTCTTAATCAAACCAGCTCTTCTTATCCTCAAAATCATCCTAGGTAATCCATAACCTTCCCACTTTACCTAGTACCTGGATCCACCAAAGACAGCTTTCTCCCACCCACCACAAACCTATCTTTATAACCTGCATCCTTGCCAGGCCCGCTCTGCCCCTTGTCCAGTCTTCACTTCACACACTACTCTATGACCTTTTTTCTGTCTTTCTATTCTTGCTCCTTGAAGTAAATGTGTTCCTAGACAGTGGGAGCCATGTAACAAGCTCCATGACAATACCAGTCACCTCTAAGACATAAGTGGTGGTGCGATCAACAAATTCCCTGAGTTTGCTTAGTTGGGAGGCAGAAGCAAAGGACTTGGCTCTTGGAATGTTCATTCTTGGGATGCTATATAGGAACATAGCCACAGGGCCAGGAGAAGCCCAAGCAAAGTGGACCGACCATACACAGACATTTGAACCAATCGTTGTCAGCCGAGCTCCCAGTCAACAGCCAGTTATGAATGGGGTCTCTTGGGTCTCCAGCTTAGTTGAGTGATTAGACATCTCTAGCTTCAGCAGCCACATAATTGTACTACATGAGAAACCCTGAAGAGAACCCTCCCAGAGGACCCTGGTCCACCCACAGAACACTTTTCTAGACAGCAGAAGTATCTCACTTTCTAACACGGTCAAGGTCATCTGAAGGTTGCAGTTTTGTTAAAACTTCTTGTGGAACCTTTCAAGGTATCGTCACACCTATGGCTGCCAGGTAAAATAGAGAATACATCATTTGGCAACATTTACCGTAAAAACTTATTCGTCGTTCTTCTGAAAATCAAACTTAACTGAACCTCTGTTTAGTTGCTAACCTTGGCAGCACAGCATACCCTGAATCTCTATCCCATTAAGAAAAAAGCTGACCTTCAAGAGACTACTTATCTTCCCTATCTGTATTTCATTGCATGGCTCCTTATTAGATCAATACAGGTAGATTTCCCGGATCAATCAAATCAAATGCAGTTACTACAATGTTGTAAATCTTTCTCTAAGATCCTCCAAGAAAACATTTATCCCCCAAATTCCCAAAACTTTTATAAATATGTAATTCAATCCTACAAAACACACCCAAAAGCAAACTAGAACTTGGACTTTGGAAAAATTAAATGCAAATAAAAGTAAGCTTTGAATAGAACAAAGCATCACTCATTTTGCTTTGTCTCTGAAGCATACAGCAAAGAAAAAAAATAGATAATTTTGGACAAGCAAAAAAGGCCTTAAAATTCATGGATAAATCTTACCAATAGCATTTAATTTTTGGATATCATGTCATAGTTTTTAAAAGAGTCTCATATCTTTTTGAATGTTACAAAAACATATGTGAAATAGAAAACTGATAGATCATTTGTGAATCCTGTGAACCTTACTACTGCCAATACACTGTTTTTAAGTTGAGGAATTATTTCTCTTGACCTATGAAGAAACTGAGGTTGCTAGAAGTTCCACTAATTGCCCACTGACAAAATTATAGAACGTGTGACCAAGCCAGGACTTCAGCTTTGCAGTCTCACTCTTGACTAAGTGGTTTTCCTATTATGTCATGCAACCTCTGAAAACACTGTAGCCAGAGAAAGTCCATTTTAAAAGTAAAGCCAATGAAAAGGCAGTACAGGTGAGGAAAGTGCTGATTTAATAAATATCACTAAGCCCCTGGTATGTATGTAGCACGCACCGAGCTAAGTGATTTTGCACACACTCTCTCACGTCCCAGGAATTATCATTAACAGTTAATGCATAATTCACATATCTAAACTTACCAAGCCAACAACGTAGAAATGTTTAAAAGCTTCGGAGCTAACCAAATGCCAAACTGTATAGTTATGTAGTCATTCAACACCTGTTTACTGAGTTGCAGTTATATATCAGCCACTCTGGCAGGCTCTGAGAATGCAGACATGCCCTTCGAGTTCTGAGTGGAGTGGTGGGTGAACATTAAATACAGCCCGTGCCCTGAACCTGTTTTACCTTACCCATTGCAACCTCCTTAAATGGTCACGTAGAATCTAAATAGTCCTGGACAAATTCTGACAAGCTCTTTATGTTGTCCCTTCTACACAGGTTGGAAACTGCAATGAGGAAGATCTATTTAGAGCACCTAAGAAGTCACCGTTGACCATCTGGCAGAAGAGGACACAGCAAGCACATTCCAACTGCATGTGAGTTTGAAGTTATCTAATCTATTATCTAAAGATCCATACAAACCCCAGTAAGTCATGAGTGCTGATACTGCCTTTGATTTTTGATATATTAATTTAATTCACACACACACACACAAACTAAGCCACTAAATAAAACTAGAAAAATATATCAAAGTAATACATAATTCAAGCGATTCCCTGGAAAGTTTTCCTATATTAAACACTTTATCTATGACAATGTTCAAGATGATAGTATTGTTAGAACATCAGAGGCAATTACACACATAAAATAATAGAACCCATTCATTTTTACCCTCATTTTAAAGCATGGATCTTTCTGCAAATTATATTGTTGATATGAATAACATCCTTGGTAATTTTTGTATTATACGCTAGTATAGGTTGAAACTCTAAAGGAAAAAATTTGGAAATAGACCCAACCAACTTAAACAGAGCAGCCAGAAAAATCTTCAGAGTTCCAGAGGCTTCCTTCTAAAGAGTTGGGCCACCTGAGGTCACAGAGCAGCTCTCAAACTTCTATCCGCTTTTATGCACATGACAGATGGCATTAAAATTTTTTTATTATAAATTAAGCAAAGTTTACTATAATCGCCAATATAGATATGGATATTTTACTTACTCTTTCTGCATTTCCCCTTTCTCTCTTCCTTATTAAAAATGTGTCTATCAATGAAATAAGAAAACAAGGCATTAATTTATGAAATTATAATCCACAAATATCACAATAATGTCATTGACAGTGTTTTTGCTAAAATCGCCACCCTGCTGTACAGATTGATGGTTTTGTCATTTTTCTTTTTTTGCTGGAAACAACATCTCAGTTTTTCTCTCAAAAATTGTCTTGCTGCCTGCTGACATAGCTTATCCCCTTCCAGTGAGTGATCAATCTAACAAATCAGCTGGAGACAGAAATGGACAACTGACCCTATTGATACAGTGAACCTCAATCACAGAGTTTTCCAGAATTATTGGGAAGGAAAGGTTTTCTATCGATGTTGTAAAGTTATAAGGTAAGCTGTTTTGCTACTTCATGGGGAGAGCCTGTGTGAAAAATGAAATCAACATAAAAGAAAGCAAAGACAGAAGATGGAGAGAGTTGAGTCCAGATAACACTGCTTTAGCCCCTTGATCAAGCCATACCTGAAGATGTTCCTCTCTTAAGAATCTTCAGTTATGTTAACTAATAAATCCTGTTTTTGTTTATGCCACTTTGAACTGAGATTTCATCATTTAAAATCAATCAAATTTTAGAACCAAACAAAACATAACTCAGTGACAATGACTTCTTAAAAAAAAAAAAAAAAAAAAAAGATTCTGCTTTAATTTCAGAAAAAAAAAATGCTTAAGCTTTGATTCCATAAGGTGCCTCATACCACTCTAAGGTATATGTGATGCCATTATTTGTCCTTTTCACATTTTTAATTAAATGAGGGAATTTACTACACCTAAAAATATCTTTTGATATAGCACATGAAAAAGCAATTGGTCACTACTATTTATAAGAAAACCCAGCACAAAGTACAACAAAATACTAAACCTAAGAGATGAAATATATAATACACCCAAAAGCAAAAAGTTCTCAAATTGGATTTTTAATTGAATTTATTGGGGTGACATTGGTTCACAAAACTTTGCAGGTTTCCAGTGTACAACTCAACAGAGCATCATCTGCATATGTACTCCTTTTCCCAAAGTCTTTCTCTGTCCTCATTGACTCCCACTTTGCCCACTCCCACCTACCCCCCCCCCCATTTACCTCTGGCAGTCACCACACTGTTGTCTGTGTCCATGTGACGTACGCTGTATATATTCTTTTGTTTAATCCCTTCCCTTCACCTCCAAACTCCCTCCCCTCTGACAGCTATCAGTGTGTTCTGTGCAATCATGCCTCTGTTTATATTTTGTTAGTCAGTTTATTTTGTTCATTAGATTCCATGTATATAGCCTACCCTATGAGCTTCAAAAAACCAGGAAATAAGATGCCTTATTTTACCTTCAAATGCTTCTGTATAAAAGTTATGCCATGGAGATGATGCCATTTAATTAATGGCAGTACTGGGCCAAGTACTATGGTGAATCTTTGGAGTTTATTATTAGCTACAAGATTCTTATTCTAGTGATCTAAGAGAGGTAAATATTTATATCTCTCAAAAGGAATGAATGTGTTCAGTTTTCCTGCCAAATAATTTGTCTTTCAAGGCTAACAAGGACGCTGTAATTGGATACACTTAGAAGTCATACCATAGGCTTGGCTGGTGTGGTTCAGTGGATTGAGCGCCAGCCTGTGAACTGAAAGGTCACCAGTTCGATTCCTGATCAGGGCGCATGCCTGGGTTGTGGGCCAGGTCCCTGGTTGGGGGTGTGTGAGAGGTACCTGACTGATGTTTCTCATGCACATAAATGTCTCTCTCACTCTCTCCCTCCTTTCCCCTTTCTCTGAAAATAAAAAATAATTTTTAAATGCCATATAATAAGTCCTGGTGATCCCATGAGCTGATGAGCTTGATCTCACCAGGGAAAGAGTAGCCTTTCCTCTTATTTCTAAGAAAGACCCAATCTGCAAGGACTTCCTCCTTTCACTATCATAGGCATCCTTTTCCGGGATTCTTTTCCTTACCTTCGTCTCTTTCAACCCACCCAAACCAGGGTGTGTGAGTTGGTGCATATGTGTGTGTGCATGTGTATGTGCGTGTGTGTATATGTAAAACAAGTGGCTCCTTTTAAATGTAAGGGTGGCTATTTGCCGTATCCCACACTGGAGTCCTACTGGGCTTCTAGAAGGAAAGGATCTCACAGCATGAAAGGTCAACTGCAGTGAGAGGTCAAGGACGTAGCTGGATGGCTTGCCCGATGAAGCAACAAAAGGGTATGTGTTGACTTGAGCGGTGCCAGAGAGGACGTAGTCGCTCACCTATGTTATTAGTCTCTGCCGTATTTAACCAAATGCTTGTGTGGCACAAGACATGGATTCTGTGGTCAGACAGATCTGGTTTTAAATACAGGCTTAGTGACTTACTAATTGTAGGACCTCAGGTGACTTTCTGAACCTCTCTGTCCCTTGCTTTCCCCTTTGGTAAAGTGGGAGGTAATAATATGCTGAAAGGTTTGTTTTTGATCATGCTGGACACTCCGGAGTTCATTGTTACACTCAGATTCTACCTGACAGCAGCCGGGCACTTGCTCACAGGGTCAGTGGCTGTCTCCTGACTCACTTCCCGACTGGCACTGGCAGTTCGACCGGAAAGCCTGGCAAACTCTTTTCTGAACTTAGTACTAAGAACTTAGAATGTGACAGATCTCCAAATTCCAAGTTAGAATGGAAAGACCCGCTCACTGTGCTCTCCCTTTCTTGTACGTTCAGGAGGGAGCTCCACCTGAGGGTTGGGATTCACTTCCTGAATCTCACCACACCACCACACCATTGATTTACAACTGGATGTTTCCAAGCCCTTTGATCATAACGCTTATGCCCATGTTTTGGACCAAACCTCATCAGAGGAGTAGAAAGAATGACTGAGAGGTTTCCTATGATCTCACACTGAAAACCAAATTGGGAGATCTGGAGATTTTTGGAATCAGACCTCTGCCTCTGCAGAACCAGACTCAGAGCTGTATGGGATTTTTATTTTGTTACTGTTGTTGGTCAGTCTTTTTATATATATATTGATTATGCTGTTACAGTTGTCCCAATATTTCCCTCTTTTTTGTCCCCTCTGCTTGGTACGCCTTTCCTTCCAGCAACGCCCCCTTTAGTTCATGTCTATGAGTCATGCATGTAAGTTCTTTGGCTTCTCTACTTACTATACTGTTCCCAACAGCCCCCTGTCTATTTTGTACCTACCAGTTACACTTTTTTTTTTTTTAAGATTTTTATTCATTATTTTCAGAGAGAAGGGTAGGGAGGGAGGAAGAAATGGAGAGAAGCACTGATATGTGGTTGCCCTTCCCCTGCCCCCAGCTGGGGACCTGACTGGAGACCTGGCTTGCAGCCTGGTTATGTGCCCTGGCTGGGGAATCAAACCAGTGACCCCTAGGTTTGCAGGCTGGTGCCAATTCACTGAGCCACACCAGCCAGAGATTTTTATTCACCCCCAGTTACACTTCTTAATCCCTGCACCCTTTCCCCCATTCTCCCCCTTCCCCCTCCCAGCTGATAACCCCCAAATGATCTCTGTATCTCTGATTCTGTTCTTGTTTTGGTTGTTTGCTTAGTTTTTGTTTTTTGTTACTCTGACTTCAGATGCGGATGAATTGTTGGTGACATATTACCCCTGAAACTCCCCTCTGCCTCTCCCTGTGTCTTACTACTGATTTGTATTCTTCCCCTAATAAAGCGCTAACACAGCTCTTCTTTCTTACCATGCAGAGTGCCTGGGCCCTGAAAATCCATGCAACACTGAACCAGTGGTAGGGACTACGATGGGAATCAGAGAACACTTCTGCTTCACCCATTAGTAAGTGATGCAGAGGCAGGGGGCAGCGTCCCTAATCACAGGTCGGGGAGACCACATTACTTACTGCTGCCTGCACAGCCTCCTCACCCTCCCACAGGATGCAGCCTCGGGGTGGGGGTGGGGAGAGGAGGCTGGGATTGGCCTCTGTCGTGGTACAGTGTCCTTTCCAGTCAACCCCCTTGTGGGGATGGGTGAAGCAGGATAAAACCCTGCCAGTGTGGAAGGGACATGCTGTCCCACACTCCCCGTCACCCACCCCTCTCAGGGTGAAGCTATGCCCTGAGAGCAAGGCTGACAGATGAGCGTGTCCCACTGAGGTCCCTGTTCCAGGGTGTCTGTTGTGGGTGTGCCAGCAGGGTATTACCTGAGTCCCAGCTGGGGGTGGACCTGGAGACTGTGGTGCACAATGTCCCTCAGCAGGAAGCCCTCTCTGTGAGCCAGTGGCGGCTTCCTAACAACCTTTGGGACTTGCAGAGAGATGGAGGGGAGAACCATCACTGACTCTACCATTAGTGCCAGCTCTAGGATGTGGAGGGGAAATGTCCAGAGCAGATCAGCCCCTGGGCTTGCCTGGGTAGGAACCAGACTTTGTCCACGGAAGAGATGAGCACTGGTATGGGGGTCAGTCGGTTGCCTGGGGATGGTGTTTTCCTTTGCCCACAGTAACTGATTTCATGGGGCTACCCACCCAGCCGCCAAGGAGAAGGAGCTCAGCCCAACCTCTGAGCCTCACCTGGTTCTCTACTATGCGGGCATTGGCAGCTTCTACCACTTCCTCAGAGCACACAGCTCTATTGACCTCTGGCCTCCACGCTTCGTCCTCTGTTTGGAACACTGGTTCTTCTCCACATCCAGTAACACTCTCCCCCCAGATCTCAGCTTAGTCTCACCTCGGTAGGTACAATGCCCTGTGTTTCCCCTGTTCTGCCTCACTTATGCTAGTGCTTGTTCATTTGCATGTCCTCCCTGTTCAGCGGTTGATGGTTGATACATTGAAAGGCATTGAAAGGCGGAGACAACCCCTGTGGTGCTCACTCCTTGAGCCCCAGTACCCGCTGCAGTGTCTGACACAATGGAGGCTCTTGACACATGTTAGATGTGTCCTGTGTCAATATAACTAAAAGTTTGCACAGCTGATACTTTCAGGATAGACCTTGTATTTATTGAATGAATGAATGATTTTAGTTTATAGTATACTTAGGGAATAAATTTAAGCCAAAATTTTGAGCTGGATTGAAAACATAAATAAGGGACCTACCTAATTAGGGATAAGACCTTAACTGGGTTACAGAAAGACTTGCTGATGGAAAGGGGAGTAAGGGGCAGAGAAGAGTGGATGATGGGCCATTCTTCACACCTATGCTGATCTATCCTAGTGACAGAGCATGCATGGGGCTCTAACAAACAAACAATAGGACAAACCTCTTGTCACAGATGCCCTGGGGGGTTATGTCAGGTACCTGCAGGACTGGGGGAGTCATCTGATGTCTTAGAATTCAGAAGCCAAGAGCACCTGGTGGCAACCAGCTACGGATGCTGAGATCACAGGGCAGAGCCCGCAGCTGAAGAGGGCATCCTCGAGGCTGCTGGTCTAGCTTCTCTGCTGAAGCAGAGCTCCTGCGTGTACCATTTTGAGCAAATGATGATGCAGCCCCCTGGGGCAAGAGTGATTCACAATTGAGCTCAGGTTAGGGTTAAACAGTTCTCATTTAAACAGCAACACAAGGGTTTGTTTGTCTTTTCATATTCTGTTCCGAAAGCTGATTTTCTAAAACTTCCACCCAGGGGCCCTAGTTCTAGAGAAACACATAGGGACTTGATCCCTCTCCAGTATAACAGACCTTAAAATACTTGAGAAGAAATGAAGTTGTTGCCATAGTGCCTTTATCTGTGATGTCATTGAGGTATCACCTTGAATTAACCTAAAAGGACAACCGGAATTATTAATAGTTTTAAAGGAAATATGAGGGTTTTTTGGTAATTGTGTAGCAATTATGAATTGCATGGAGTATATGTCCAAAACCATCTAAAATAGAACCCTGCTAAAAATAAGTCATTTCTATATCACTTTTAAGGTCATTGCCAAATACTGCTTCTGAGATAATCACTACATAGACAACTGAACATTGTAAATGTACTTTAAAGAAAATATAATGGAGCTAAAAGGTAATGGAAAAATACAATAAAGATTAAATACAAAAAAAAAAAAAGAAAATTGTAATTAAAATTTCCTCTGTCCCACAAAAGAAACCCATAGACTTTATTGATAGTCTGAAAAAAATAAAGTCATCCAATTCTTTGCAATTTTCCTATAGAACAGAACTTTGGATCATTTATCATCTGCTCCATTAATATATTAACTTGGGTTAATATGATTATGAGGATGAATTAAGTTTTGCTCTAGACTGAGTTCTTCGTTTTCAAATTGTTGTCAGCTCAATTCATGCGGTAACTTATTCAAAGGTTATAAACAACTAACTCAGTTGCTTTGTTTAGTTCCTAAATCACGTTCCTATTTTTAGATCACTACCATATTTGAGAATGACAGATAACCTTTGATTTCTCCTGCATGTGGCACCTGCAGTGCCAACGCTTCAGGCTAATGCAGCAATAAAAGTAAAGGGCTGGTTGTGTGTGTGTGACGTCCACCTCCATGGAGCTATTTTCTCTTAGAGTAGACCCGTCTACCACTTTAGCGTAGGGGGATTCAGCTGTGTTTGAAGCCCCTGCCCCCTCTCAATGAGGAGCTCCCCCGAGCTCCCCTGCTCCCGGCCTGTGCTCTGTAACCAGAAGCCGCCTGAAGCTGATTGTGTTGGTATGTGATCTCTAAGAAGCCATGCCAGTGCCCTTCCTGGTGAGGCCATGGTGCCTGAATATGTTTTGATGCCATCCCAAGTGAGTTTGCCAGGGAAAATGATTGACTCATTGAAAGAGAACCTGTATTAAAAGTGGAGGAGTATACAGAGAATTTATTCAAACAGTCCTGATATCTAACTCACTTCAAAATACATACTTGTATCCCTAACACTATGCGTTCCACGTGTATAGACTACAGTGTGGTGATGGCCAAAGTGAAGGAGAGGAGGGATGGGGGCAGTTGAAGAATGTATTAACTCACCTTATTGTGGTAATCACTTTGCAATACATACATACCTCAAATCGTATTGTACACCTTAAATGTTATATGTCAATTATATCTCAATAAAGCTGGGGAAAATATATGTAAAGACCTATGGGATTGACACATGTCCTAGCTGCATATACTTCTGAGATGAACCTTTTCATATCCTGAACTCAAAGTTCCCTTTATAGGACAACTTCTCCCCCATTCCCACCCCACAATATCATAGGGATAGAACAGTGGTTTGGAACCAGGGGTGATTTTGTCCCCCATGGGATACTTGGCAATGTCTGGAGACATTTTTGGTTGTCACAGATGGAAGGTTGCTACTGGCATCTAGGAAGCAGAGGATTGGGATTCTGCTAAAAATCTTAATGCACAACACAGCTCCCCAGCCTCATAACAAAGAATGACCTGGCCTAAAATATCAATGAACTAAGGTTGAATCACCCTGAGTTAGAGAATTTGTTTCTAAATGATTTATATTTCCTTCCTATCGACCTCACCTTATTTACTGATTTAGATAATTATCTTGAGTCCCAGAAGGACTGAGGTGTCTTCTTTCTCTGAGGTCTGGGCTCCCTTAGGTCAAGACATGGAGGTAGGGAGATATGGGGGTACAAGGAGCAGTCATAGTTCGGGCTGTAGGATTAACCTTCATGTTGGAGCAAGGGGCCTGGGATAGAAGCCATCACATAAACCTTTGTAAGGGGCCTAGAAGGAGCTGGGGACTGTGCCTTATCTTTGAATTACTTCTAGAGTAAATATTATGACTACTACTATCAGTTAAGTAGTTTGCTTCTACCACGCTGAGAGAAGTGAAGAGGAGAGGCTTCTGCTCCCAGGAGATGTGAGGCAACACACGTAGGGCATTCAGAACCAGATGACTGGTAAGGGGAGGTTTAGGGAACACACCAGATACTGAGATATTCAGAAACTGTCAGAGGAGGAAATCCTGCGCTATATGCGGATTGTTTATGTGCCCCCAATTTTGTATGTTGATATCTAATCCTCGATGTGATCTTATCCGGACCTGGGCCTTTGGGGTGTGATTAGGTTGTGAGGATAGAATCCTCACAAATGGGATTAGGGTCATTATAAAATAAAGAGAGACCTCATTCCCTTGCGCCATGCGAGAACATAGTGGAAAAAAAGAAGGTTGTCTAAGAAGCAGGAAGTGGGTCCAAATCTGCGGGTGCCTGGATCTTGGTCTTTCATCATTTGGAACTGTGAGAAATAAATTTCTGTTGTTTATAAGCCAGCCAGCCTATGGTATAGCAGCCAAAACCCAGAGGGACTAAGACAACCTGGAAGGGATTGCAAGTCAAAGGGTGGTGATTTGCATCTTACAGGGAAATGTCTCCTCATGGGATATTTCAAAATCTGTTGTATAGTAACCAGTACAAGTATAAAATTTCAGAGCATTTTGCTAACAAATTTGACATAGTGTCATTCACGTAAAACTCTCCTAAATGAGAAGATTTTGCAATGTAATGCTGAGAAGATAACGTTTTCTTTTTAAGGTACGGACAGGGTTAGGTCTTGTGAATATAACCTTGGACAACTCATGAGGAGGCTGGTTTTGTGTCTCCTGCTTTCCCTCTGCACGTTGTACATGAATGAGCTCATCTCCTCCTGGGTTTATCCACCGTCACACATGTGTGAGTCTTAGTATCATTTTTCAGCCTTGGCCTCCCTGAGGCTGCCCTTCTTAGTACCCACAGGTATGGAACAGTGGGGAATTGTAACTCACCCCACCAGTCTCTTGACATGGTTTCTGTAAGTGTTGACTCTAATGTATGGCTTAGAGACAAACAGCATGTTTGTATAAGAATCCTAGGAATTAACTCCAGAAGATACAGACCCTGATCTTCAGGCATCCCAGCTCCCAGAGCTTGGCTGACCTTTGACTGTGGAGCCAGGATGACGTGAAGCCATGATGACTAAGCCAGAAGGACGCACACCGGACCATCACTGGCCTTATTCATCGGAATGGACTATGCTCATCTGCATGTGGAGGACTGTTCATACCCCTCCCTTGAGCTCCTTGCTCTGTTCCCCTCCCCCTCCTTCCACAAACCTCTGCCTGAACTGAGAGGGGGAGCTGGGCTTTGAGACATGAGTCCCCCATCTTCCAGGTGGCCAGCACCTGAAAATAAGCCCCTTTCCTTTACATCAGCACCTGCCTCCTAAGGATTGGCTTTTGTAGGGGCAGCCAGCAGAGTCACAGTACTAGTCTCACTAACCAGCTGGCTGTCTTTGATGAACTCACTTGGCATCTCACCTTCCTCATCCAAAATGAGGGATATGAAAATGTTAATACTGAGGTAATTTCTGGATCTAATATTTTATATTCTTTTCAGTGTATAAAGTATTACTCCAAACCAGGAATGGTTTTACCTACTTGTTTTTATTTAATGAAGTAGAAAAGGCATGCAACTGACTTCCAGTAAAGTGCTGGGTGTTTCAGTTGACAGGTAAGCAGGCTGGGTAGGATGGCTCTTGATATCTGTACCTGGATCTGTATCCAACTCCATGTCCGTATCTATATCTGTGTCTACATTAGGCTCCTTCAGTTCCAGTCAGCTCAAACTACATCTATACAACATAAAGTGCACTGGAAATAAATTCCACTGCTCTACCTTGTCAGGCAGAATCAAGGATGTAGTTTCTGGGCACTGCATCAGGCAGAGGTTTGGGCGGAATGAGGAATGGGGTGAGGTCCCAATCTTTTATCCTTCCCTTCTACTTTGCTACCTCCTTACGCTTCTTGGAGTCATGTATCTGGTTCTAGGCAGTCTGTTCATCTGGCCTGAATGCCCTTGGCTCTCCAGTCCTCCCCCTTATTCCCAAAGGAAATGCCAAGGTTGTTGCTAAAAGATTTAATAATGTTTCCCCCTGAGAAAATGACAGCTGCCTTTTCTCCAATGCACACTGAGCTTGCTTTTGAGCTTTGGCATGTGGGTGATGACAGAAATATACTGGCTTGCAAATGCCAACACCCAAGGCCATGACAGGGCTGCAGAATTCACCTCCCGGAGCATTTGACACGTGAGCCAGGGAAAGGCAACAGCTGAGAAAAGAAGCCCTGTGAGAAATGCTTTCTTGCATAAACGGGAAAACCTGTCCAGAACTGTAAATCAGCAAGACGTCTATTCTTCTAGTTAATTCTCCCATAAATGGAGGAAATGGGAATTCTTTGAGCTCATTTGATGGTTGGGTGGAAAATGATAGCACAGCTGTGATGGGGGAATAATTTTCACCATGGGAATAAAGGCCTTTGGTTCCATGTCCTTAGTAGTTTGGCGAGGACTGGGGAACCAGCTGCACCTAGCTATAGGCAGGAGGGCAGAGCCTTTTGCCAAGGGTGTAATCACTCGGGGGTGGTGGGTGACATGCAGAGGGAACGTGTTGTCAACGAGTCCCTGGGAAGCAGGCTCTCTGCTCAGGAAGTTTTCCTACAGTTAATCCTAGAGGTCTGTGTCAGAGTCATCCCGAATGGGTCTGAAATTCCAGAGGAGACTCCTTGGACCCAAAGACTCATGTAGCCACATTTAAGTAGTAGTTTAACATTGAAAGCACAGAATCCAGACCCCCACAAAAAGAGTCTAAAATTTTTAAAAATATTTCAATTGTGCTCTTTTGAGACTATTCATGGGGAATGGGGGGGAAAGGAGGGTAGTTAGACAGCACTACTTATTAAAATATCCATTCTTTTCTTTATCTGGCTTCTTCAGCCTCTCCTACAAGTCTCACTCCCCAGTGGAGACTGTTTTACGGTCTGGGCAATAATCATCTTCCTTTTGGTACAAAGGAGGGAACTGCTTTTTTTTTTTTTACTGGAAAGTGGATTCCATACCACGTTCACTCTAAGATTTCTGGCAACAAATGTAAGTAGTAGCCATGGCTGGGTAGGTCAGTTGGTTAGAACATCGTTCTGATACATTAGGATGGTGGTTTCAGTCCCCAGTCAGGGCACGTACAAAACTCACCCAATGGACAACAGGTGGGATTGACTTTGGGGGGAATGGGTGGGTGGGGAGGGGGACAGAAGGGAGCAAAAAGGGGATGGATGTAATACAACAACAATAAAAATTAAAAAAAAAAAAAAAAACCCACCTGCAAGAAAAGATCCCTTTAAACTCTGTTCTCAACCTGTGCAGAATGGTACTGGCCCCAAGAAAGAGCCATGGGTTTTCCAACCAAACTCACTGCAGGACCTGGATAAGAGCCTGACCTGTTAAATGAGGGATTCTACTCCTATCATGACACCAGTAACACCTAACGGAATTTGTGCGAAGCCCCTGGCACCATACCCAGCATGTGATGGGAACTCAATAAACATCCATATTTTCCCTTTAAAAAAAAAAACAAAACTCAACCAATGAATGCATAAATAAGTGGAACAACAAATCGATGTTTCTCTCTCTTTCTCTCTCTTTCTGTCTCTCTCTCTCTTTCCTTACCCCTTCCCTTCTCTCTCTTAAGTAAAAAAATAAATACCAAAAGTAAGTGGTGACTAGTAAGTTTGGCCTGACTTTGCCATCATTTCTTCAGTTTCAGGCCCCCATTGCACCATTGTTTCTCTGGTCTTTACTGCAGGAATACATATAAACAACGTGCAAATTAATGTGTTAGGCCGATAGTTTGCAAGTTTGTTCAGGAGAATAGCCAGCTATTTCTGGGTGAAAAAATTAAGTACTATTTTTCATGGCACTTTTAAGAACACCATGAAAAAATTGACATAGTTAATTCTGTTATGTGAACTAAGAACATACTTTAGGTTCACCACATAAAATTACAATCTTGAGATAACTATCCGTGAACTAGAAAGTCACCAAATCAACGTGATTAGCTTCTCCCTAGGTTTCTCTCTTTAACATGTATTACTTTTACTTCCTCTCTTTTTTAGCCTCTAAAACTTGGTAGCAGAAGTGTGGGATGAACTAGGCACCAATGGTCTATGTAGCCTGGATATGTGAGAGGCAAAGAAGCCTTTGAGAACAGGCCATTCTGTAAATTAATTTTTTTCCCTGAAAACTAGGGAAGACAATCGGGATTTTGTTTTAATGTTACGCCATCTTTTGTCCAACTTAAAACATGTCTGAATTGCATGGGAAAATCCTCTGATAACTATGCTAAGTTCGGTGGAGGGATGTAAATAAAGCTTCCATCCAAAAGGTGGACAAAGTAAAGTATTTTCTTATTTTTCTGGGTTTCTTTCCTTTTTCTAGGTTACTTCTAGAAAATGTGGCCCTTTTTTTAAACTTCATTATTTTCTGATTCTTTTTATTAAGTGGGCACCTTTCAGTCTGTAAATTATGCATATACTTTGTAGCTTTTCTTTTTTTATCTTTGGTAATACCCTCTTGAAACTCCCTACTATGGTCTGAACATTCCCTCACTAATTCATCCATTAATATCCTAACTGTCAAAGTGATAGTATTAGGAGTTGATTAGGAGATGATTAGGTAATGCAGGGGGACACTCAGAAATGGGATTAGTGCCCTTATAAAATAAGTCCCGGAGAGCTCCCTCCCACCTTCTACCATGTGCAGACAGAGAAAAGATGACCATCTGAGCACCCTGAAGAGAGTCCTCACCAGACCACCAGACGCTCAGTCTGCCAGCACTTGGATCTTGGACTTCACATTTCTGTTGTTGCTAAGCCACCTAGTTTGTGGCATTTTTGTTACAGCAGCCTGAATGGAGTGAGACACACTCTCCTAACTTCTAGGACATTACTCTTCACAGTTCTCATTCCACATCTTTGATTATGTCATGGTGGCTCCTTGCCCTTTGTCCCTCAGAGGTCAGTTTCTCCAATGCTAGCTACGCTTCACCTATTCTTTTGGTTTGTCTCATCCATTTTTACATTTTTACTAACATCTCTAGGTAGTGATTCATAATTCTCCATCCAAATTTGAGCCCATTCTTTTGATTTTCAGGTCTCTGTTTCTACGGTCACACTTTGCCTTTCTCATACATATTGCAATTATTCAGTTCCTATAACATACATTGAATACTAACTACATGACAACAAATAGCACTGTTTTTTCTGCTTTCAAGTCTTTCATGGTTTCTTGTGAGGCACAGTGTTCTTGACTGTCCTCTTTAGAATGTGAACTCCTTAGAAATAGAGATTGTCTTTGTTTTGTGTGTCCAGGTTCTACCAGTAACTGGCATATTGAAATGTTAAAATATGTTCATAGAATTAACTCATGACTCATAGGCACTTGAGGGCAAAAGGACTCTTTACATTCAACACTGTCCCAATTAGATATTTGATTTCCCTCTAAAATATACCAATAATCAGTCACTTAGTTTCAGCTGGCACTGAAGGGTTTTTGTTTGTCATTGGTATTTATAGATGCCATTTAAAACAGCATTCCTAGGTTTCTTCTTTCATAATGAGAAAGAAAGAAATATGGAGCCAAGAAAAATCTAAGGGAAATCCTACAATGTGCGAACAGAGGTAGAAAGAAATGAACATTATACAATGAGGAAGTCATATAAACAGGTTAGAAAAAGAGACTGAACTCTTCACCTCACACAGCACCCATTTAAAACAGAGGGTCAATAGCTACAGCTGTTTCAGGTTTGCCAGCTTTGCCCTCCAAATTAGACACGTGCCTTCCACTTGCTTTAATCGGAGCCATATGTGTGCAACTGATGGTGGTATTTATCGCTAAGGAAGCAAAGTGCTGAGTTCCTGCCACCCACCCACATCTGTGGCTCTCTAAACCGCAAGCAAATGAAAAACAAACCTGCTGCGGGCACATTAGGCAGCTGTGGAGCGTGGACAAAGCCAAGCAAGAAGAAAGAGTTGGAGCGTGGAGGCTCCGTACCTGTGGGCTGCTTGAACATCACCAAGGTCAGGTCTTAAACGCACTGTTCGCGGGACATGTTCTCTTCGTGGCTGGCGTCTTTGGATGAAACATAAGAGAGGCTATTCTGAGACCCTCAGGTTGGGGAAAGAAGCTCAAAACACATGGTTAATGGAGATGTCTTTCCATTCACTTATCAAAGGCTTTTTTGAGGTCTCAGAAGTTGTCGGCTACGATGTGGTAACCCATCCTGGAGAACTAGGTTTGAGTTTTAAAGAACAACCTATTCTCATCATACAGTCAAGAAGACTCAGGGCAGCATTCGTTCTTTCTCTAAATTGGATCACAGTTAGTGGTTGGCAATAGTGAGTCGATACACTGTAAAATCTTTATACAGTGAAATACCACTTGCAGGATTTAAAGAGAGGGCTAAGCCAGGAGTCTCTTGTATGAACCTCTTCCCAAGAGGTACTGCTAACTGGAAGAAAGAAAACATTGCAGATCAATAAGGGGTGTCTATAGACTAGGGACTCTGCAAACACAGTTCCCTCAATAGCTTCGTAGGTTTGGGATCTATTTGCTTTCCGTCAATTTTAGTGAAGACAAAAGCTAATTCTCTTCAAGTCAGTGCACTGGAGACAGCCAGCTCCTTACATTTGTCTGGAGATTGGTTTAATCCTCTCCAGACCCGCCTAAGAGAGGTCCAAAAGTCCCATCTCCTCTTTCCCTGGTCCCCAGCCTGCTGCCTGAGGACTGGCTGGCTCTTTTGCTTGGAGTTTTTTTGTCTCCTCTTTAGAGAGTATACAGGCTGAGGTGCTTAAAATAAGCCTGCGAGAGAAAGCTGTTTCTTCCTCCTGGTATCTTATCTCCCGTTCCACTTGTAACCACAATTTAACTTCATCCTGAGGCAAAGAAGTTTGTATCTCTCGCCCTGCAAGTGGAAAGAGGAACAGAATTCAAAACCTCCGCCAAGTTGTATGCAGAAAGGGTCTTAGCAAGGATTTATTTTCTTCCCTTCATTTCCAGATGGGCTAACCTGCCGAGAAGTTCTTTGTGAAAGGAATTTATTTGTTGCTGGAGCTTAGAGCTGGCTGCAAGGGGTAACCAATACACCTCTCCATTCTAGGGTTTTTCTGCAGAATTTTCTAATAGTCCAGCCTTGTTAGGCATATTATTTCTACCTCCAGGTATAATAGGAGACAGGTCAACCACCTTGTGACAGATATTTCCAGTTTCTTTTTTTTTATTTTTTATTCCCAGTTTCTTAGCTTAGTAAGGATAAAGGTATCCTTACTCCTATTCACCGTTTCAGTAATTTGAGATCTGATGGATTGTTACTTATAATATCCTTTTTCCAAGTATTGATTTCTGTGTTAGACACAACTCTTTCAGTTTGAAGGGGCAGAAACCTCAATACAGTTGAGAATAGTTTGTCTTCTATTTGTGAAACAGGGTAGTTTTTCTTGAAGCTCAGCTGGTTTTTATCCAAAGCTCAGTAGGTATAGGATTAACCTTCTAAAGTGATGCTGTCTTCCCCAGGAGCAACTTTTTTTCTAACCCTAAATTCTGTTTCCCTCTAGTTGGCTTCATACATGCAGACCTAACACTTTTGACAGTTAGAGACATATATTTGTAATGCTGATATTCTCAGAAGACCGAGAAAGCCTTTTATCTAATATCACATGCAACGTGAGAATTG
Organism: Noctilio leporinus; assembly: GCA_004026585.1. Taxonomy (NCBI): domain Eukaryota; kingdom Metazoa; phylum Chordata; class Mammalia; order Chiroptera; family Noctilionidae; genus Noctilio; species Noctilio leporinus. Next base: position 223,086 of record PVIW01002128.1, read on the forward strand.
TTCCATTTCCTCTGATTGGCTGGGCTGATTCACTGCTCACCCCAGGCAGGACCCTGCGGGTTGCACGTGACTGGCCGGGTCTCGTGCTCAGGCCTGAAGGCAGACTTGCCCAGCACCACCTGCCTCACTTCCAAGGAGGGAGTGGTTCCCCAAGGAAAATTTTAGTAATTTGTAAATTACTAAATATTAGTAAATTAGTAAAATTTTACTAAAAAATTAGTAAAATTTATAACTTAAATTAAGAAATTGGGGGTTCTGGGCAGGAGAAATAGAAAGTATGGATGACTGACGAGATCTTAAAAGTGACAAATGCTGTTTCTATTAGGCAGGAATAGGTTTATGGACTTGAAAACCAAAAGAGAAATGGGAAATCCTAAGTAGGCTGAATCTTTGAAAGCTAGTGTTTTTGAAAGAGCGGGGAGAATATAGACATTGCTATTCTGCAGTGTAGGATTTTAGGGAAACAGTATTTATAAGCATATTTTACTGTGTTTTATGCTACATAAGGTTCTCTCTCACTTTTCAAGAAATGTGAATAAAACCAGCCTTTCTCAAGACCTTTTGAAGATATATGTGTCCTGTCTTGCATGTATCCTACAATGACAACCGTGGTAATGATGAAATGTATTGTGCATAAACGTAACATACATCAGAAATTCCCCTAGCTGCACATTTGAAGCATGAGATCGCTTTAAAAACTACCAGTGCCTGGGCCCTCTCCCTAATAATTTTGGTATAATTGGTCTGGGACAGCCTGAGCATCAGCACTTTCTAAAAGCATCTCTAGGTGATTCCAACGCTTAGCTGAAATTGAAAGCCATGCAGATTATGCCTTTAGACATGCAGATTACGGCCAAGGTCAAGAGAACTGCTTTTGTTAACTCATGCAATAACGCCTTTCTGTTATTTCATTAGTTATTCAATTAGCCGAACTGGAATTCCTTTGTTAGGAAGTAAGATAGTGTTAGGTAAGTTCTTTGGTTTAGTATGAAGACCCAGGCATTAACTTGCAAAGAAACTGAACCCAACAAGTACTTCATGGCTGCATCCCCCGCCACCACCACCATTTTGCACTTATAATAGATGACAGAGCTGGTCCAGAGCTAAACACCGATACGCAAATGCCAAAATCCTGCAGCAGAGGCCTCTTGAGACTTGCGTGGCCAATCAAATAGGCAGTGGTCTTACAGCAGAGATGGGTTGGTTTTCTGTACCTGTAGAAAGCCAGTGCGAGCCACTTAGTTCATCTTTGGCATATGTGATACGTGGAACACTAGTTTCCATGTAGGGTATAGCCACAGACTTATGGACAAATAGTTGATGTTACTTTGAATTATAAGATCAGTTATTTCACTTTCTTCTAATCCACCTTTCCCTCCTAGTGCCTTTAGTTGGGTTTGCTGACCTGCACCAATCCCCCGTTCGCCTTCTCATTTTGCTTACAGTGCCCTGGGGGTTGGGGGGTGAGCATTGGTCTCATTGGCAGATCCTGTGCTTATTTTTCTTGAAGGTGCTTCCATACCTGCACAGGTATAGGTGGAACCTGTAAATTAAATCTGGAGAATGAAATCATTGTTGACAATTGCCTACATTTGGTGTATTTCAGAGAGTAAAACACCTGGTGTGATGATTAAAAAGAGCCACCCATGAGGATTTTATACACGTGCTTTAGAAAACAAAAGGCTAAGGAGAGATATTAATGCTGTTTTGAAAATGACCATTCTAATGTTGTCATCTTCCAGAAAAACATTTCCCCACAGTCGTTTGGTATTTTTCTCCTTCAAAATAGTCGTTTCCAAAGGTGGGGGTTGCTGGAGTTCGCAAATGGAGGAATTAGGAAGTGGTGTTTGATTTGTGTTGCGATGAAGAGAGGTGGACAGGGCCGAGTGTCTGTGTAAGAACAAGTGTCATGAGAGGCCACTAACAGGACAAAATCCCTGGCTTTCAGTCACTAAAACTCCCCAAAAGGTCTGAACTACACTAGCGTCTTTGTAAACAACCAATGCCTTTTAATCCCCCTTTCTGGTTAGATGAAGTTGACAGAGCTCTTACTCTTCCTGAGGTCTGTCCCAGGTTACCTGTCACTGTGGAACATCACCCCCCACCCCCAAAATAGTGGCTCAAAACCCCTAACAATCACGTCTTATCTCCGACAGCTGAGAGTTGGCTGCGCGCAGCTGGGTGGTTCGGGTTCAGTGCCTCAGTTGGGCACCACGGCGGGGGCTTCTCGGCCTCCCTCTGGGTCTGCGTGACCTTTCCACGTGCTCTCACCAGCCGCGTGAGGCTTTGGGGTCTCAGAACTGCTTACACAGTAACTCAAGGCTCCAAATACACACATCTCAAAAGAGAGCCAGGTGGCTTCCTGCTTTGCTCTCTTTGCAATCAGATGCTTCTAGGGAGGACAGCTTCCATGCTGTGAGCCACCCCAGGGGCACGTCCACAGGCTGAGTAACTGAGAACTACAGGCACTGTCCCATGAGTGATTTTGGAAGCAGACCCTCCAGCTAGTTAACACATCAGATGACTGTAGCCCCGGCTGATGCCTTCATGCACCCTCACGAGAGACCTGGCACCAGGCCACCCAACTAGGCTCTCTCAGATTCTCAACATTCAGAAACTTGGATGAAATACATTTTTGTTGTTTTAAGCCATTGCATTTGGGTTAATTCGTTACACAGCAACTAATGCAACCTCTAGTCTGCCGCTCCCCTAATTTTCCATCTGCCAAGTAAGTATTCAGTCACTGCAGAATGAAGGAGGGACAAATGAAGATGTTATCTTTGGTCTTCAAAGGGAGTCCACAGTCTCTCATGGCACACACTTTGGTTATGGGAACTTGACAACTCCATATTGATCATCTCATCTTTCTACAGAACTGAAATTTGCCAAAGGCCATTATTTAATCTTCTACCAATAAGTCATCAGTGTATACATACACATGTACCTTTTATACACATACTTATGCACACTGGGCTGCCATATATACTTTGTGTAAGAAAGGTTCCCTTTTTCCAATAGTCAGATGGTTATATGTTTGTCTGCCACATCCAGATGGTATTTAGGACCTAGCATAAGTGTACTATAAACTCATAAAAATTTTTCTTTTTTTCTGATAACTTATTACCAGGATATTTTGCTATTCATAGTATTTATTTCTCACCTATTCATTTCTCACCTTTGAAATTCAATTAGCTTGGTATTTGGGGATTATAAAAACATTTTAAAGCTGGCTGATTTTACTACCCAATTACTGGGCTGTGAGTTTGAATTCCCCTTTAGAAGATCTATATTAATGTCTGCAAGTAATTTTTATGCCACTTGACTCTGTTAGATGTATTTATTTTGGGCCTCTAGAGACCAAATTATTCCTTCTATTATTTACGCAGAAATGTGCTAATAATTCAGTGAAACCTGAGTTAAACCAGAAAAAGTTATCTTGCCCAGATTTCTTTTTGGTAACAAGAGGTAAAAGGGTAAGTGAAGACATTCTAGGTCATTTTTCTAGATACTTCTCACCTGCTAAAATTCTCACCCAGGATTACTATTGTTGAGGGTGGGGCATCATTTTTCCCTAGTTCCATTACTGTTCACTCCTGGTCTCTCTTGTCCTCTCACTTATACCTTTGCAGAGGAGTGTGATACCTGATGTTAGTTCGGGTGAGGAACTGAGCATGGATGGGTCAGGCGCTTTCTCTTTCTTTGCTTGGGAAAGCCTAGATCTGGTCTGCTCTTGGCCTTGTGGTCAGCTTAGAATGAAGTTGGGGAGGCCTGAGGCTGGGCAGAGCTACCTGCCACTCCATGAGTATAGCAAACGCTGTGGGTGACCTACCTCTCTCCTCCCCAAGTTCCCCTCTTTAGGCAGAGGATTGCTTATTACAATACCTGTACTTCTAATTTCGCTGCACAGGAGGCTGCTCGGCCGGAGCACAAACAAGCTGGAAGCACCCTGGACTTAACGTCCCTAGAGGCAGCTCTGAAACAAGGGTGGCGTGGGAGCTGATGTGCAAGTGCACTAGCTTTGGAGACCCTGAGTTGAGAGAGCTCATGGAGGTGTGCTCTGTGCTGCCTCCCAGAGCTTGCAAAGGGACGGAGCTCCGGCTGCACGCAGATTGCTGGCTTTAGAACGTATTCTCTGCTGCCTTTTTCCCTCTTCACTGCCTCACTCCCCACCCTTTGGCTTGGATTCACTGCCGAAGCAATGACTTGCAGTCAAATCTTGTCTTGAGTCCTGCTTCTGGGTGACTCTGTTCAGGGTACATTATCAGGAACCATTGCCCCCTCCCAACTAAGTCACATCCTTCAACAGACGGTAAGTGATAAAGCTGACATTTCCAGTTCCATCTGCCTAACTACTTCTGTGTGTCTCAGTCGGTCAGAACTCAGGAGCTGGTTTGTATTATTGGGGCTTCTCCTCAGCTCCCCATGATTTTTACTTTTCTGCTGTCCTAGTTTCTTTAAATTTTTAAAATATGAAACTAAGCCTTACAAACATACATTAGATAAATTTGGCTTACAACCAACCCACTTTGTTTCTACCAAAGAAATGGAAGGAAAATACATATATTGACAAAGATTGCTTTAGTTGACAGTATTGAATGTTATAATTTGTTTTCTCTTGCACAACCACATTCACATTTGTCTTTTTACCTTTATATGGTAGTTTTTCTGGAAATTGAGAATGCTTTATTTTTTTTAAGATTTTATTTATTTTTAGGGAGAGAGGAAGAGATGCAGAGAGGGAGAGAGACATCAATGTATGGTTCCCTTTCACCTGCCTCCAGCTATGGATCTGGCTGGAGACCTGGTTTGCAACCTGGTTATATGCCCTGACTGGGAATTGAACCAGCAACCTTTGGGTTTGCAGGCTGGCACCTTATCTACTGTGCCACCAGCCAGGGCCAACAATGTTTTTAATAGAACATGGGCCTTTGTTTGTTTATTCTTAGAGCTGAGTCCAAAAAATTTACAAGTGAGAAATTAATATGAAAAGTTGGGTTCACTGCTGAGCCTTGATCTCTTCATTTATAAAATGGACATGGAGTTTTTTCAACCTACATAAGACGATTCCTGTTCATATCAAATATGGGTGAAAGTGTTGTCTTATAAGCATAAAATGGTATACAAATATTGGTTTTTATTTCCTTTGGAATAATTTTGTCTTGGGGGCAAAGAGAGGCACCTACTTCTCACCAATATGGCTAATTCAATAGAAGTACAGGTAAAGCCCCCACAAGAACATATTAACTTCTGGGGTACACAGATAAAATTGGAGGGGGGGCAATCTATTCTAAGCATGCTCAATTTAGGTCCCATACCGGTGAGGGAGAGTTGATTGTTTTTATCTGATTCTTTGTGTGAGAGGCAATTCCCTAAATAGGCAGAACCCTCCCTCGATTTGCCATTAAGAATCCAAAGCAAGATTATTCTAACAGGAAGTGTGGGAAAACAAGCTCAAAGAGCTTGGAATAAATCAATCGCTGTGAGCCTGGAGTAGCTGTACATTTCACAGGATGTCTGTGCTGATCCCAGGTGGGAACGCACCTGACAGCCAAGTTTGTTAGAGTAAGTTTTCATTTGTTGCCCATATGACCAATAGAAACCATTGTTCCTTCCCTCTCAAACCTAGCATCAGCTACCTAAATTAGGAATTCTCTGATGCTATGAGAAAAATGTGTTAGTGTCCATTAACATGTTTTATAATTATAAATTATAAATATTTTTGAGTTTCTGTGTTTGATATTCCTGTTATGATTTAATCACAAACATGTCTGGAATGTTGCCTCGCAGTGTAAATTTAAGCCAGCTACTTAAAAACAAACACATCAACCAACGAAACCAAGGACTTGTTTTTATTTTCTTGCTTTCACTGACACCTGGTGGCCTCTGGCGCTAAGTGAGGAAAGAAAGCCAAGACCATACTTGGGCAGGTCAGCAACTTGGTGTGTGTGTTTTTGTTTTTTTTTTTTTATATTTTACTGTTGGTCTATTACCAACAACTGTTGTCCCAATTTTTTCTCCTTTGCTCTTTTCCACCCTGCCCCCTCCTGCTCCTGAATAATGTCCCTGGGTGGCAGAGAATCATGACTTTCTCATTCATTTGTCGATCCCATCTAGAGATCCTCACTCTGACCATCCAGCTTCCACATCACATTTCCAGTATTAGGATTTTTATTTCTGCAAAGGTTAAATTTACTTCCTATTTTATATGGCTTTTAACCTTCTCTCCTCCCATATTCCTTCTGGTTTTTACAGTAGTCTCCAACCTTTTTGGCACCAGGGACTTGGTTTTGAGGAAGACAGTTTTTCCAAGGATGGGGTGTGGGACGTGGTTTTGGGGTAATTCAAGCACATTACATTCAAGCTCACTTCCTGTGGTGTGGCCTGGTTGCTAATAGGCCTGGACTGGCACCTCTCTGCAGACTCAGTGTTGGGGACCCCTGCTTCAGTAGAAGCTCACTTGCGTCAACTAGGAAAGACATGAAGGCCAGGTGGTCCATCAGGTGTGTCAGATATTTCAGATTGCAACCTGCCTTCTGAACCACAGACTTTGTGTGTTTAGGGAGCAGAGGAGTTAGAACTACAGCATTCAGTGTTCACTCTACCCCCATGTACCTTTGCCCATGGGGTCATATAAGAAAGCATCTTGGAAGGTGAAATTGAGCTGGTACAGAAATAACCTATTCTAAGCCTGTTGGCCTTCTAGGACACCAATTACTTACCTGCCTTCTCCAATAAGAACAAATAAGGAAAAAACTAATTCAGGTAAACAAAATGATTAGTGTTTAAATCAACAGCTAAGCATTCCCACAGCCCAGGGCTCCCCTGGTTGGAAACCAAAGCAAAATCAGAGGGTTCCTCCTTCCTCCACCCAAACCTGTACCTGAACGGATCTTGGAGAAGGCTGACCCTGCCAGAGTGGAGGATCGAGGGCTGCCTTGCAGCCTGGTGACAGTTCAAGGAGGAGAGAAACATTCCCACGTGAGTGGCTCTAAGCAGAAAGGCTATAATAGCCTTAGCCTAGTGATGTCTAGAATGGATGCAGGCCAAAACAATAACTCAGTCAGGGTACATGGTTACTCCACAACATTTCTGGCTCTGTTTAAAGTCACCAGTTGTCACCAGGTCTGTTTCCACTTCATTCCAGCAGTTTAGAGTATCTGACACACAGGGTGGGAATAGCCAACAGACAAGAAGATAATGCATTGAAGATTGGCCTTACTTTGTGAAGTGGGGAGAGCTTGACAAAAATGTAGTAACTAATTATGTAGAGATGCTATATGTAAGTAGGATAACCTAGTAGACATTGACAACTGCAGTGCTGTTTAGAAATTCAAGGGGAATTCAAATAAAGTGGGGAGAAATGATATATCTATTTCCTACAGAAGCCCACATTTAGGACTATGTTGGGGTCCCCCTGGGAAAGAGTCAAGGCTTGGACCCTCATGCAAGTCAGGTGGAGGAAACAAAGCCTATAAGACCTGCTGGGTAAACTGGGAAAGCTGGGTGCATCCATGCCTTGATGTTATAGCCAATGGATTCTGGTGGGAATCAGGCCATGAGAACATACTTTAGCCCCTTTGAAGCCTGGCCTATTCTCTCATCTCACTTAAATCCTTCTGTTAAATCAACAGCAGAGGTTTTTTAAAGTTTTGAATGCACATCCTGACCTGAGTGAAATCTCAGTGATCCTTTCACTTGTTATTCCTGGATAATATCCATTTTCCTGTAATTAACACTGTTTAGCATTGATTGACAAGCTACATGCCTTCAAGTATATGGCATTCAATAAAAGATCTTGGGGAAGGGCAAACCTGGCTTTTGTCTCCCAAGACACCAGCCAGCCTTGCCACACACCCACCCCCACCCCCCTGCTAGCACAAGCTGCCTGTGAATAGTTCATTTCATCTGCGACACCAAGGGATCTCGGTGGGTTGGGGGTCCCCCATAGGACTAAAATGAGTATCAAGTCACAAATTGTCCATGTGCCCAGCACTGTGCTGGATGTTTACTATGAGAGGACTTCAGTCAGTTTTTCCTTTAGAGGGTGTATTAGAATTGTTCTCCAGAGAAACAGAACCAATAGGACATATACATAGAGATACAGAATAAGAGGAGATTTAATACAGGAATTGGCTCAGAAGAGGCTGAGAAGTTCCATGATATGCCATCTGTAAGCTAGAGAGCCAGGGAAGGTGGTGAATAGACAGTCAAAGTCTAAAAATGGCATGAGAATTAGGGGAACTGATGGTGTAACTCCCAGCATGAAGCCTAAGGCCTGGAAGCTGGGAGTGGTAAGGTGGTATGAGTCCTGGAGCCCAAAGGCCCAAGAAGCAGGAGTTCCAATATCAAGAAGCAGGAGAAAATGGGTGTCCCAGTTCAAGGGGAGAGAGGGAGGAGGGAGAGGGTAAAAGAAAGAGTGGGAGGTGTGGGGAAAGTTTATAGGAATTAATTTTTCCATCCAATGCCTTTTAGTTCTTTTCAGACCCCCAAGGAATTGAATGACACCCATATATTGGTATGGCCAGATCTTCTTTACTCAGTATAGTGACTCACATGCTAATCTCTTCTGGAAACACCCCCATTAACATACCTAGAAATAATTTTCTACTAGGTTTCTGGGTATTCCATAGCCCAGTCAACTTAAAATATAAAATTAACCATCATTAAGGCCTCAAAATCCCTGACATCTAGCATGTAAATTTTTTTTTCTTCCTTTTCATGGGGAACATAGGGTTAACAGGTTGTGCTCATTTTTTATTCTTATTCTCTGTAGAAGAAATTCTACAGATTGCACAGAGGAGAAAGTATATTTGATTTTGTAAAGTTTCTGGGATTACATTTGATTTGTCCAAAAATTTTGCATGCTGTTTAGTGGTTCTGCAACAGACAGCTCGTAAGACCCATTCACGACTCATGAGAATTTAAGAGCTGTTATGAGGTGGTCCAATCTGAGGCTCAGGAGGTATCAGAAGGACGAAGCTCTTCCTCATCTTTTGAAGCTGCCACCTGGTCAAGGTCACAAGGTTTGGTTTGACCATGGATTGCACACAAGACTTCAGAGTCCTGGGTTACTTGCTCCAGTGGGGAAGACCCATCCCATGCTCAGAGTAGGGACACAGCTGATGTTCTCTGGGTACTGTCTGGCCCAAATTTTGTCAGGCGTAAAAGGATAGCAAAGACCATTTGGCTGGTCTAATTGTCCTAAATTTCCATTTCACTGTGATTAAACACTACAAAGTAAAGTCCTCCCCAGAATGAGGAGATGTCTCAAATTTTACAATGCTCCTAAAGTATTTGGCACCGTTTTGACAGACACTAAACCAAGTGCTGGAAAGATACGCTTGAGTAATACCTGTTCCTACATCCATGAAGACAGAAAGCAGATCAGCAGTAGCAAGGGCTGGTGGAGGGAGGGTGAGATCAGGAGTGACTACTTCTAGGCTACAGGTTTCCTTCTGCAGTGATGAAAAAGTTCTGGAACTAGGTAATGATGATGGTAACACAACATTATGAATGTAATCTTCCCATTGGGCTAGTATGGTACCTTAAAGGCAGGAGTCATGTTTTATTCATTTTTATATCCTTAGCAGAAAGGATAGTGTGTACTTCAGAAAGTACGCACTAAAGGAGGTAAATGGACAGAAGTTATGGCTGAATGGGGCAGCCTTAGCAGATGAGTCCAGTGGCATAGAACGCGCAACTCACGCAAGGACTTAAATGAACCCTGGCTGATGTGTGGCTTGATTTGAAAAATAAAAATATCATTTAGTTGAATATTTGAGTCTGAAGCTATTATTAACTTTAAATCCAGGCAAGGCTGCAAATGGGGAACTATGGTAAGGAGGCCTCTGTGAGATTTATGAACTCATCTAATAGGATTGTGCTTACCCGGGAGAGGACAGAGTTACCAATGTCTCTCACTGAGCCTCTCAATGTCAGGTGTTCCTGTGAGCTTTTAGTCAGGGTTGGATCATCGAGAATTCCTGCCTGCATTTTTGGAGTGCCCAAAGTGCCAACTGTGTGGTTTTGATTAAAGATAGATCCATATGCCTTACATGCCAGACTTATAGGCGGCAGAGTTGACTTTCTACCCTGAAATGTTAGCTGCCCTGGATCTCAGGCTGATGCCCCAAGGATCATCTCACAGCTGGGACAAGGCCTCAAAGCTGCCTGGGATCAGGGGAAATAGTTTTGTTAAAAAGTTTTCCTTTGGAAATAGCCCAGGCCGGCAATCCACTCATTGCTGAGGGAGGCAATAGTCTCTCTTTGGAAAACGTCTCCTAAGAGAGGTAGGAAAATGTTTGTAAAGGTTGCTAGAGATGGCCACAGGTATGGCCACTTCTCTTGGGTCACAGTTGAAGGAGACAGAAAAGATTACGCACCAGGAGAAGACTATTTTGCGCCCTGGCTGCCTGGGAAAGAGGAGGAGACCATTGAAATCAAGTTTACTGATGAAACTCAATAAAAGAGTTTCTGATAGTTGTTAGGTATCACAATCAAAAGGATGTTACAAAAATTTTGGAACTTTTAGATCAACTTATCCTGTTGCTTAAAGCTCTTCAGTGATTCTCTGTTTCTAGAGTAATGTACACTCTTGAACACAATGTTCAAAGCTCTTCAAAACGAGGTTGCTTTTCGTGTCTTGATGCAACATCTTATTTTCGATCCCATAGACACCTGATATAACTCACACCTCTAGTTCCTTTTATGTTCTCTGAAAACAATCCTGCATTTTTTTTTTTAGTGTGATAAAATACATGCAATAAAAAAACCAGCATTTTAAAGTGAAAAATTCAGGGTATCAATTACATTCATAATGTTGCACTACAATCATCACTACCTAGTTCCAGAACATTTTCATCACTGCAGAAGGAAACCTGTACCCTAGAAGTAGTCACTCCCCATGTTGTCCTCCCCTGACCAGCCCTTGCTACTGCTGATCTGCTTTTTGTCTTCATGGATTTGCCTACTCTGGATATTTTATACAAACTGAATTATAAAATATGTGGCTTTATGTGTCTGGCCTCTTTAACTTAACATTATATGTTCAAGCTTCATTTATGTAGCATGTATCAATATTTCATTCCTTTTGATAGCTAAATATTCCACCGTGTAAATTTACCACATTTTGTTGAACCATTCGTTCATTATGGGTTTTTGGATTATTTCCACCTTTTGACTATTGCAAATAGAGCTGCTATGAACATTTGTTTACAAGTTTTCTTTTAGATACATACAAACACATGCACGTACCCTAGGAGAATTCTGTATCCTACTGTAATTCTAAGTTTAATTTAGTAAAGAACCACCAAATTATTTTCCACAGTGGCTGTGCCATTTTTCATTTCCCCAGCAATGATCAAGGGTTCTGGCTTCTCCACATGCCCTCAACATCTGTTATTTTTCATTTTCTTATTATGACCATTCTAGTGGGTATACAGTTGTAGTTTACTGTTATTTTCATTTGCATCCTCCTAATAACTAATGATGTTAAGCATCATTTCATGGGTTTGCTGGCTGTTTGTATATCTTCTTTGCAGAAATGTCCATTTAGGCCCTTTGGCTATTTTATTTTTGATTATTTATTTACAAATTAGAATGTACAGACAAAGACAATCCAGAGGGCCACATGGGAGAATGCAGAAACTCTCATGGGCCCAAAATAAAGAAAAAAAGAAAAAGTAGGAAAAAAAAAAAGTCAATATAAAAATGAGCTCCCCCTTCTTCCCTTCCCACGGAGGTAGAGAGTGACCATGGCCCCGCACATCTTGGTCTTACCTAGCTTAAAATAAATGAGAATGAACCCACCTCAAAACTGGGCATTTACAAGTGAATAAGGCAGCTATGGCCACAGGTAACCCCCTACCAGGGTCTTTGCCCACTGACACTGTCTACCTTCCCTGTTCCAGACATTCTGAAGAGGGGTGGGGAGTCTATGCTCAAAAGGTCACTGTCTATGGGGCTGGCAACTGAACCTTATTATCTCCCTCCTTCAGTAAATGTCCCAGCGTCCCTCCCCCTGCAGAGCCAGCTCTCCCACAGTGGCGGGGGTGAGGGTGAGATGAAGTGTCACAGCAAGGAGGGGTGTGGAGTAGGGTGGTCTAAGGGTCCAGTCCCGTGGAGCCTCCTGACCCATCTGGCCTGGTCCGTTAGCCTGAGTCTGAATCACTGGTGTCTGAAGAGGAGAAAGACAAAGAGGGAGGAGCGGAAAGTGCTGTGGAGCGATACCTCTATTTGCTGAGATGACTTTGTTTCCTCACTCGCTTTCTTGGGGGACTTTTTGGTGGAATTGAGCTGCCCACTTAACATTTTATAACTGCTTTTCTAGGTCCCACTTCTTGTGCAAAGGCAGTTCCTCCTTTGTCTTTCCCACACGTTTTTTAATGGAATAGGGCTTCCAAGGTTTCTTGCAAAGACAGGAAAGGATGTAGTGTTCAAGCTCTCTAAGTGTGGACGGCTTGAGAGTGTCAAAGTCAATCTCAGACTCTTCTGGGTTTGAGTCGGGTAAAGGGGGCCCTCTGGCTTGGATCCTGTGCACGATTCAATCCAGCTTTTCTTGTGGTGACTTGTTGATGCCCAGGTTCAACAACCACTTCTCATCATAACTCATGGGCCTACTTTCTTCCTCCTCCTCTGAACCATAGCCTGTAGGCAGGGTAGGTGGGGCCATCCTTGTGGTCTTTTTGAATAACTTGGTACTGCTGCCTCCAGAAGGTCCCAAGCCAGAAGGACCTAGTGCAGCACCACTGTCGCTTGCTTTTCTGGACTCAGGTTGGGTGCCTGAGGCCCCTCATCATCTTCATTTACCCGAGCTTGGCCTTCGTGCTTCTCTGCCTTCCATTTCTTCTTTTTCTTTTCTGCTTGGGTTTGTATGTTGGGCCTTGGGACGGAGCAGCCAGTTGCTCATATACTGCCTCAAACTGTTCTGCAGTTCAGCCACGTGATGAGCCCTTTCTTCCTCAGACTCAGAGCTTTCTTCCTGTTCCTCCGGAGAGAGATCACTGCTACTTTCCCCACCGGAGGACTTGGAAGATGCTTTGACCAAGCCAGCATGCAAAGCAGTAGAGCCTGGTAGCAGCTGTGGTTGCAATGGTTCACCTGGAATCTTGGCATAACGGAACTCAAGTATATTCTCTGGCTTTCATGCCATGGCCACAGCCTTGTGGTCTGGGGACCATACTTGTAGCAGCTGGAGAACATAAGCCACCCACCAGCAGCAAACCCCTGGGCATCCTGGTAGTTGCGGTTCTCCATCTTCTGCTGGAAAGCGCTGAGGTCCATGGGCCACCTAATGATGTTGTGCCAGTCACGCAGGCCAAGTGCAGAGGCACCTGATGGCTGACAGAAAGGCCACGTAGGGGCAGCACGCTTCTTAGAAAGGAAGTCCTTCAGAATGTCATTGCAGTGTTTCAACTGTTCTGATAACTTTCTGCTCTTGCAGTTCTGTGTTGCCACTGAGAGTCACGTGGGGCCTGAATGGGCGACCACTTTATGTACCCATGGGGGAACCCATGCTGCCTTAGTCTTAAGACCCCCATGTGCGTGGAGTGGAGGGTAGCTGGGAACCTGGGGCCAGTATGGCTGCAGGTGTGGGGTGGTAATACCTGCTTTCTGCTTTACCGCCTTTTTCTTGGCAAGGGGCTGGTGTGGGGCAGCTGCAGAGTACGATGATTTGAAAGGGGAGACGAGATGACCCACAGGTGGGGAATGTTGAGGACAGCGGTAGGTATATCAGGAGGCAAAGTATGGAGGGCTGTGTGAGTTAACGGAAGAGACAGACAGCTAATGGACGCTCATGACACTGCCCTGGCGTGCTGCCAGTTTGGCCTCCTTCTTGTGGCTGAGCTTAAGGATCGTCACCACTAGCTTTTTCCACTTGTGGCATCCACGCTGCATTCTGCAGGAAGAGCTTTTCCAGCATTTGTACCATCAGGACCGTATCATCATGGGTTTGTTGTAGATAAAACGGTCAGTGAACATGATATTAAAATCCTGCAAATGCTCTGAGGCAGCCCGCTAATGGTCATTTTTGTGTCTCCCTTTATTTTATTTATTTTAAGATTTTATTTTTTAGAGAGTGGATGGGAGGACGAGAGGGGGAGAAACGTCAATGTATGTCTTCCATGTATCTCCAGCTGGAGACCTGGCTGGAGACCTGGCTTGCAACCCAGGCACGTACCCTGGCTGAGAATCCAACCAGTGACCCTTTGTCACAGGCCGGTGCTCAATCCACTGAGCTACATCAGCCAGGGGTCATGTCTCCCTTTAATATATGGTACCTGTGTCCATACTCTGCTTTATAATTTTGTAATAATCCACCAGACCCATCCACAGGCTGCTGGAAGGGCCATGCCACCTGATGTTTTAAGAGCTTCACAGCACCTTGTGCAGGTGTTGCAGCCACTAGCTGGCAGGTAACCTGTCCTGGCTGTTTGGGAATGGATACAGGAACTGGACGGTTGGCTGGGGTCAGTTGTGAAGCTGGCATTGGTACCATCGGGGGCTTTCGGATCCTCTTCCCAGGCGCTGCAGTCTCGGGACCGGCCGCAGTCCTCCCCAGGGAGCATGTGGGGACCCGTTTCCATAGCTGTGGGATGTCTGGGCAGCCTCAGTTTCCTTGCTGCTCCGCCCATCATAACCCAGGAGAGGCGGGGTCTGATGCCCGGGCCTTCCAACACCCCCACCCCCACGTGCGTGCGTGCCCACGTGCCACTCACCCAACAGACTGGGAAACAGCCTCCCCACCGCTTCACGGAAAGCGTCCGTTAGGGCCGGTTGGTTCTCCACCCACCGAGGCCGGCAGCGAGGAAGTGGCGGCGGCTCCAGCAGCAGGTGAGCGAGGGGAGAAGGACACTTCAAACCCTAGGAAGTCCCTGATCCCAGACACCATGGTCAGTGACGGCGCTGTTGGTCTGCAAGGATCCCTTCTTCCTGCGGGAACCGTTTGGGGTGGGCGAGGTCCCTTTTTGATGTCGATGGAAGTGGATGAACGTGGAAAGCGGCTTAGGGAGCCGCAGCCTCCATGTTTGACATCCTCCTGAGGGCAGAGTAGAGGGGTGGGTGGAAAAAGGGGGCAATCCGGTGGTTTCTATGGGGTCTGTCTGTACTGGCCCCCCAGGACAACCTAGGCCTAGAGGAAGGACATTACCTAGAGGCTGGGTGTGGGGGGTGTGGTGGCACCCCTGTTCTAGAGGATGTCCCCACTTAAGCGTGAATACTTGACCATTTAAAATTGGTCCATAGTTGTTACATGGTTAAGAGTTCTTTCCATATTCTAGAGTTTAACCCCTAATCAGATACGTGATCGGCAAATATTTTCTCCCATCCTGTGGGTTGACTTTTTTAAAAATTTTATTGTTGTTATATTACATCCATCCCCTTTTTGCTCCCCTCTGTCCCCCTCCCCACCCACCCATTCCCCCCAAAGTCAATCCCACCTGTTGTCCATGTCCATGGTTCCTTTATACTAGGTTCTTGTCTAAGCTGCTCCCCTTTCTTGCCTCTGCCTCCCCCCTCCCCCCAACCCCTTTCCCCCTGACCACTGAAGGCCTATTCCTTGTAT
>PVIW01002129.1:0-68211 GCA_004026585.1 Noctilio leporinus
AAAATAAAAAAAAATTCAAAACTCAAAAAAAAAAAAAAAAAATCCTTTCAAATAGAAATGAAAACTGAATTTAAGTGACATATCAAAACCTCTGTAGAGTGGTCAAAGTAAACTCAAAGGGAAGTTTATAGCCTTAGATTTAGTTTCATGCAACAAAAGTATGACATTAATAAGTATGAATTAATTAATAAGTATAAAGCTGTTTTTCTGTCTCTTTCTCCCTTCATTTATATATAAGACATATGTATATAAAAAACTCAAATTACTAATGACTTATTTGAGAAAATTAAATAAGGGCAATATAAGTTTTTTCTGCATTTATTTTTAAACACTTTCTAACAACAAAGCTGTGTCTTCATGATAAAAATGTGTAGAACATATCTTCATTATTTTTGCATAAAACACACAAAATTTTATACACCATGAAAACAATGAACAGCTCAGAGCAAATCCCCGAGATTCAGCCTCCAAACAGGACAAACAAGACTAACTTGACTATTCTCCCAAATATCCACCTACTGGCATCTCTTTTACACAAATAAATCCTGTTCTTGACTTCTAACCAAGAATTGCTAAGCTGTGATAGAGAGAGTCATGTAACTAGGCCAACTGGATCTTTTGAAAATGCCTTCTCTCACCACTCAGCTCTTCTCGATAAACCTTTTATTCACTCATGGTTGAATCCCTATGCAATTTCCCAGAGGAGCTATTCCAAAACATACTCAATTGACTCAAGCCCCTGAGTTCACCCTGCCTCCCTCATTCTCATCAGATGACACTGTCATCTGTTTTACTCCGATTAGGCCTGGCAGGTTTGAACTTCCTAACCCTCTAAGGCAGTACTTATGGGGAACAAAGAGATACCCTGGAGAAAATAAAATTAAGAATAGTAAGCTCAAACAAAAATGGTTAACATATACACATAATATCCAATCCATCGACTTTTCCTCTTCTAGTTTCCGATTACTCATAGTTCATCTTTTCCTGCCTGTCTCTTTTTAAGTTATATTTTAAAATATTTTAAAAGCTCTAAACATAAAGAAAATTACTATGGAAAATTCTTTGAAATTTTAAAATCAACTGTTTCATTAAGAAAAAAAGTACAGATAGAAGTGGCTTACAGAATATATGCTTACTTCAGAGAAGACACATACTTGTCCAAATGTTGTCCTCAGTGGTGGTGACCATATGATGATGATGATGGTGATGATAAGTAAGATTTACTGAGACCTCTGACCTTTAATTATTTTGTTCAATCTTCTCAACACCATGATGAGATGGTGTTATTATGACTCCTGATATACCAAAGAAGAAATTGATATTTTATTTTCTTACTTGTTCAACCTAATAAAGTTGTTAAGGGGCAGACTCAAAATTTGAAGACTCAAATTTAATTCTGTATGACCTAAAACTTCAATGTTTGCCATGACTCTCTACTGCCTTGTTAATCACATATTAATACCTAAAATCTGATTAGGACCCTACCTAAATATAATAAATCAATTAATGGAAACTTACATGTGCCAGCTAAGGAAGATGTCCCCATCATCTGACATTACAGAGGAAATGACATTCAATGAAGAGACTGTGAGGAAAACAATCCCAGGATTACTGAAGAAAATGTTTTCCTGGAGCTGTAAGAAAAGGGAAAGAGGAGGAAGAAAGAAAGATATAAGTTTACAAAGAATTTAACAAAAACAGTGGGAACGCACTTGAGAGCTGGGCCTTTCCTTTCTCCTTGCTGCATTCCTCTGCAATAATCTTTCTCAGCTTTGGATTACTCTTGTGCTTTCAGACATGGAATTTCTATTACCCATTACCCTGAATTCTGGGTGAAATCATCCTTATATATGTTTTAAATCATGAAGCTTGCTGCATGTTCCAAAGTATATTTGCCTATATGTTCTTAAGAAATCAAAGCCAGGAATCTGGGTCCAAATGGGTTATGCATTTGTTATTAAGTACAGATTTAAAACCTGTTAAATGATGCTTGATATACGTCATTGTTCTCACTGTTCAACATGCTGTTAATTAGCTTAAGAACCCCATGGACTCCTGCTCATGGCTTTCTATTACAAAATGCCTATTTCTTCCCCCAACGCATTGCTCTTTTTAACCTGTACTTATAATATTTTTTTATTTAAAAGTTCTTATATAAATATATTTGGTCATGTTTTCTGAATTAAAATGATGAATACAAGGTATTTTTTCCTCCTTTCCTTAAAGCCTTCGATAAAGTTCTATTTACTTACTCTGATGTGTGGCATGGTCAGTGAATTCCTTTCCTCTCTTGTGTAAAATGTTGAACAGAGTACTGGAGTAAGAAGTTCCATTTTTTTTTCTTAGAAACCCTACACTAACATACAATCTTCATTCATATTTTCCAAGAAACATAGATGCGGAAGCAAGACACAGCTCAGGCATTCCCTCTGCAAGAAAACCAAGCCTGAGCTTTGTTTTCCTATCTGGTACTTTCTACTCCCCTTGGCCCTTAACAGTTTCCAAATGATTCATCTATGCTGCTACTCCTAACAATAAACTACAAGTTCCTGAAAGCACAAGGCTGGAATATACATATCCTTAACATTAAGTTTGTTTGGAGTAAATCTTTTTTTTTTTTTTTATGAACGGAATAAACATCATCCGGATATTTATAAAATAAATATGCTACCAAAGTTAGTTAACTAGTTAAGAGTACAGAGAGCAAAGGGAATTAGACATGGAGTTTTAGTAACTGGCCTAGTTAGTTGCTTGGCAGTAACTATACATATTCGTTCAGGCACTTCAGGGGGCTGGTGTGGAGCTCATTCTGAGAGCTCAGAAAGTCTCCCCGGAAGCACTGTGTGCCCCATGGTACTGGGTTGCTGCGAGGTGCAAAGGAGATGCTTATTCAAAGAGGTCTGTCAGTCTAACCAGAGAAGGGGCAAATTAAAAGGCTGCAAAAGCCTGGCAATTTGACTGGTTCTTTGGAAATAGCACCTGTTCTGTCCCAAACCCAAGCTGACGTAATCTCAGGGGAACAAAGAAGTGTCCCACCCCTCTCCCCTCTCAGCAACCCACATTCACCCCAGGCTTTCCTGTAGCACATGAACACCTAGGTCTAGTAGCTACTGGGACCTGCAGCAGATGGAGTGGGCTCTGGAGGACTAAGCATTAATCTGAAACAGAAACTGTGAACATGAGCTTTGCTTTCTGAAGGTGGGATGGAGGGAGATGAGAAATTGGAAATTCAAGGGCAGCCGTCCATGTGAATAAGCCATCTTGCCACACCAGTATCCTGTGTGTGTGGGTCCCTGGAATGTTTTTCTCATGGATGCATGGCAAAGCCTGATTTCCACTAACAACAGCATGACTATATAAACACATTGTCAGGGCCTCTTCCAGAATTTGAAAGTGACCTTTTACAAGTAGAAAGTCCCTGAGCCATATTTAGTATTATTTTTTATCCTCATCTGAGCATCTTTTTTCATTACTTTTAGAGAGAGGGGAGGGAAGAGAGAAATAGAAGGAGAGAAACAACAGTGTAAGTAAGAGAGAAGCATCGATTGGCATGCACTCTAACCAGAGACTGAAACCGTAGCCTAGGCAGATGCCCTGAGTGAGAATGGAACCCACAACTTCTCAGTTTGTGGGATGACCTCCCACCAACCAAGACATACTGGCCAGGGCAAAGTCCTTGACTTGCAAGGTTCATGAAGTCCGTAGGGAACCCTTGGTATAAAGATGGTGCTTTTTAATTAGACTCCCTCTGTGGGTTTTGGTTGAGTGGAGTCTTCATTAATTACATTGGTGGGAGTGTCTGCTGTAGGATCAGGAAATTTTCTAACATGGTGACTGGAATAGAGCCCTGCCCCTAACAAGGCTGCAGAGGCCAGCCTCATTATTTGGGAGAAGTGGTACAAATAATAGCAAAGCCTAGCGAGTGAGGTGAGTACTTGAAGATGAGAGCCAGAGGACATCAAACAAACCTTCAGGCATCTTCTGCTGCTTACCCCAGTTTCCTTTCTCTTGAGGTTGACAAATTGAAGTGCCAAATTCCAATTGTTCCACAGGCTTCAGAAAGATACTGAGATACCCAACCTGAACACATGTAAAGAAAAAGCAAATCAGGTACAAATGACCATTGTATTAAAAAAGCAAATGACAAAGTCACCATTCTCTTTTTGCCTTACCACAAATGTACTTGAATTTCAGTCTCTTAGTTTTTGATATGGTCACAGTATTTCTTACCTAGTCTAACCTTCCACCAGAATGCCCTGCTTCATAACTGTGGCTAATACCTGACATAAAATTAGACCACCTGGATGATCATAATTGCTGTATTTGTAAATTAAACTTAAAGTCACTAAATAACTGATTTTTGGAAATTGAAGCAATTTATCTGATCTTCTTTAAAAAATGAAAATCCAAGTCTTTGCTGGTGGCTCAGTGGATAGGTGCCAGCCTGCAAACCCAAAGGTCATTGCGCTGGTTCAATTCCCAGCCAGGGCACATAACCACATTGCAAGCCAGGTCTCCAGCCAGGTCCTTAGCTGGACGCAGGTGAAAGGCAACCATACATTGATGCTTCCCTCCCTTTCTTCCTCCCTGCCTGCCCTTCTCTCTAAAAATAAGTTTAATCATTTAAAAGAATTTAATTTACCTTAAAATTTTAATTAAAAACTTAAAACCCAAATAGTATAAACTCAATTTTTAATTTGTACTTGTGTATGTATATGTATGTAAGATAGTTAAAAACACTTAAAAAGATGCTCTAGTCAGTATACATTATCCTGGGCATGTTAAAACACAATTGTAATGAGTAATAAGGATATCTAAAAATAATTCATATAGTAAACTTCTGCAATTATCATCAGATACAGAATTTCTCATTCTGCTCTTACAGACAATGCTATTTAAACTGTGTGACTCTAATAGCTATATGTGGGAATTATTTCCCTTTGAAATCCACAGGAAACAAATGTATGTTACATCCCTTCTCCACACCAGAACATGGAAAAACAATTTAAACCCTAACATTTCAAAAGTAAACTAAAACTAACACTGCCCTTTACCTTATCTGTACATCTCAAGAACTCTGTGCTATGTGAAACTGCAGAAATACATTACGAGATACAAAGCAAATTCCTGAAAATGTACATTTTATTCTCAAAACATTTCCATGGACACATAGGAACTCTAATTTTTCAGTCTTCCCAGGCCTGTCGGTCCTATCAGTGCAGGCCTATACTTAGACACATGCACCTACAAATAATGGTATTTGTGTGAGTTCACTCACATCTTTAATTGACACCTCCTGTCTCTTCCTCTTAACCATAGAATGGCCACCCACAATGCTTGTTCAATTCCAGAAGTTTCCTGCTCATTTAAACGAGATCCTGGAGGCAGAATTCATGGGGGATTAACACTCTAAAGCATCCTTTCACCATGAATCTCAAATCATTTTGCACATTTTAATTTATTCTTGGAAAGCCACAAGAGGAAGTTAGCTGCCAGGCCTGTTTTCCAGAAAGGTTCCCCTTAAGTAGGGAGAGATTCAACTGGATGGGGTGGGTTTAATTCAAGCATACCCAGGTCAATCATGAGGCAGTTTAAAAGGTGAAATGTTGGAATTTTTACCTAAAATTTACTTTTTAAAAGAGGTATCATAAAAACCCCCAAACAGGATTGTAATCAGCTCTTTCAAGTAAAGCACAAACACACACATGAACTTTTACAAATAAATATTTTATTTAAATTACTGTGCGGATAGAGGCTGACAGAAGAAAACCATAATGGAGCCTAAATCTGTTTATGGTTCAAATCTAAAATGCACATTTTTTTCATGAGACTTAGAACACAGGGATCAATAAGTTGCTTTCATTACATGTATGAAATCACTTAAAACACTGCAAATATAAATAAATGGACTACAAGTCCATTTGTTTTATCTCCTCTTACTATTCACACCATAAGATATGTTTACAAAGTAAAACAAAACAAAACAAAAATGAACTGTATTCTAAGTTTTCTAATTAATATCTTGCAGGGCTAAACAATTCTGTACACTTATCCCTGGGGTATTGGGAATTTTGTTTAGCACAAGAGGATGTAACTTTAGGAAAAAAGCCTGTAAATGTTAATATCCCAAAATAAGAACAGAGTACTTGGTTTGATAAGGTTGTATGCCCTTATCAACTTCCGGGCACTGAGCAAAACAGTTAAAATCTAATTTATTTTCAAGGTAAATGTCATCAGAAAGTGACCCAATCCAGTCACTTCTCTACATTTCCATAGTTCAAAGTTGAAAAATGTTGAAATAAGGCTAAACAAAAACAATAAATCAAATTTTTACATTTGAATATATTTTCCATTATACTTTTAAAAATTTTAAGGAGGGAAAGAAATTAGGATTGGTTTTCTAAGGAAGTAGAAGAAAAGATTCCTAAATAAATACACATATTCATTCAACCATGTTTAGTATACTTTCAGAGTTATACTCACCACAATTTTCAGGCATATTTGTAAAGAAACTCCTTATCCATTAGCAGTTTGGACCACTGCAATGTGTAAACCAGTCAGTGTGTACTCCCACTTTTGATCTTTCCATTTGGACCGTTCATATGTTCTGTGGAACTTTTGTATTTCCTCTCCTTTCATTGAGCATGAAACAGTAGGATGTCACAATACAGTGGTGAGTTTCCATCTCTGCAGCCAAATAACCTGTGGTTAAATCCTGGTTTCTTTCCATGAAAGTCTGATTTTGCTGTCAATTACTAAACCTTGTTGTGCCTCAGCTTTCCAGCCATAGAATGGGGATGAAGGAAATAATAGTAACCCTATCAGAGCTCTATAGCATCATTGGGGCAATTAAATAGCAAATGCATTTAAACAGTTCATAGTCTACAGACTAGTTATTTTTATCAATGCAAGTAGTTTTAGATTCTGATCTATCAAGAGAAAAATAGGTGTATTATCAAATTTCAGCTATAACAGATAAAACTGGAATGTTAAAAAGTCATCTGTTTCAAATTTATGGAGTTTTTATTGTACAGAAGGATGAAATAATTTTCTCAGTAGGTTACACCAAATAATTCAAAGTTCTTCTTAAATTGTGTAAACGATGTTGAAAGTGAATAGCAATGAAAAAGAGAACAGTATATATTTCCATGCCACTCAATTTAGTTGATTACTCAGAAGCATATGCATGAGAACTTTTTAAAACAAGAAGCACCTATCCATGATGCAGATAGATGCTATGTTAGAGATTCAGTCCACGTGTATTTATTGTGAATGAACAGGGAGCCTGCTGGTCATAAAGCCAATGGCTAGAATTATCCTCAGGTGGATCAAATTAGCTTCATCCGGCAGGATGTCAGCCACTGCTGGAATGCCTATGTTTGTGTGTGTATACAGTGTCACCTTTGGAAGCCAGAAGTCGCGGTGAGGTCCCACTCATAGCAGACATGATGCTCTGCCCAGCCGCTCTCCCCACTTCACACCAGCATGAACTCACTGAACTTTGGTTGAACTTTCCTGCTCAGTCAAGTACATTTTTAATGCAATCTATCCTGTTTAAGCCTAATTTGTATTTCATTTCACAATCTTGCCATTTAACACAAGCCTTTTGAGATAGATTTAAGGGCAGCATCTAATCTAAAGCCTAAATGACACTCAATATGCACACCAAGGACATGCTTTCTGTTCCTGAAATGCATCCTGAGGGGAAACAAATGGGCAAACATCTTTATTTCACTCTGTGTTTCTAAGTCATCTTTTCTTACAGGGAAAAACAATACATATATTGTTTCTGCTATTTTTAATAATAAAGATTCATGCATTCTTTCAATAACACACAAGTGGAATAATATAGCCAAAATTGTCCATTTCCAAAATAAAAATAGCATTTTCATTTAAGACTCACCAGTAGTACATTTTTGCAGGCTTAGATATGACAGATTATATGTTAAGGCAACTTACTTTCTTGTCACATAAGAGGGTAACATGCCTAAGAGATTTATAAATTTTTATTTTAAAAAAGGATTCTTTGCATACCAAAATATAGGCTTCCATTAACCCAATCGTAGAGAAGATAAATTTTAGCAGAGCAATTATTTTTTAAAGTTCAGATGGCCACACATAAATTTTTTCCTTAGATTCAGCACATTTTTTAGTTATCTGCTAGGAACATTAAGTCTTTCAATATAGTCCAGCTTTGGGGGTGGGTGGAGGGAATGTTCTTTCTTTTCTCTTCTAATATATTTCAAATTTATTTTGTTTGGATAGGCTTTTGGAATAGTTGCTACTGGTTTCCAAAGTGCTTCTGGAAATTGTACTGCTAATTAAATATAAAGTTATAGAATAAATGTATTCTGTAAAAGATATGCAATTTTACACTAGGATTTAAGTAGCACATTGTGATTCTTAGGCTGAATCTATTTGCTAAATAAATGTGTAGTATGTACAAGACTGTAGGAAATACAATGATAGATAATAAGACCTATACATCCCTATGAATTTATAGAACTTTATGCCAGATAACAATAATCATTTTTATTCACTAGGCATCTGGGTTGTAAAGGTAAGGTATCCACCTAAGTGCATAACTGTATTTGAACAAGGTAAACTTTTAGTGCAGGGGAAATCATTTTATTGAGCACCAACTTTACAATAAGCAATGCAAATATTCATGGTGCCAATGGAAAATCTTTGCCTTTTTAGATCACACACTAAGTGTTCTAAGAAAGGAATAGCCGGCTCCTTTGTTATTAATTTTAGAGGAGGGCAAGATTATTTCTTATGGATGAGGCAGCATTTGAAATGCAGGCATGGGAGAGAAAGAAACCAAAACTTCTGAGTTACTATCATGAGGTCTACAAAGTGGCTATTGTCTAGGAGAACTTGTAAGGATAGGCAACTTTGGTCTCTTAGTCTTGTACTATTCTGAACTACTGATTCTATAGCAGTTCACATACAGAAGTTTTAAAATATTAGAAGGAAGCTATCTGTATTATGTTTAGAGAGTTATTAAAATTAAGAGTGCCGGAAAATTGATTTAAATCACACACACAGTGTTCTGTGAGATGGCCATCCAGCAATTACTGCTGCAAAGCTGTCCATATGCAATACATATATATTCACAATGTAGCCAACATCAGCCTGCAAACATGGTGTGATTTAAAATTCCTGGAGCAAAAAAAAAAAAAAAGAAGAAGGATAAAGTAGGATTGTTTGCACTCATATTCTAAATGGCATTGTCCTGATTCCTAGGGACTCGTCTGATAGATTATGGGAAATGTACATACTTGCCATCAAAGAGTCCATAGCTTTAAGATGATCTCTGGGTAGTCACTTGGCATTCTTTGGTATGTATGTATGCATTGAGCATGTTATCCACAGAACACAATCCTATAAGAGTATTCCTTTTGCACTCCAAGCTAAAAATGTATCCGTTTTCTTGGACATTATTGACAAAATAACAACAGTATCTTGGGATATCTGAGTCTTTCTCAGTTTGCACTCAGTTCTCACAAATTATTTTCATTTGTAACCTGCATTAAATATTTGCCTCCAAACAACTGTTAAAAAATTGGAAGCGGAAGAGGAGAGAGATGCCCTTTTTTTCACTCCAGTGGTGCCTGCATGTCAGTGGCAGAGATTCCCATCTATGGTGTGTATTTCCTTTTTAGAGAGTCGGAGGGTTCACTGGAATAGGCAGCGCACTATAATTGTAAGTGCTATGATAATTATTATAATTACTATTATTATAATGATGTGGGCTGCCTGCAGCAAGAAATGAGTTTCTGAGTAATGGAAGCGATTTTATAATCTGACAGGGCAAAAGTCATTTAGCTGTCTATCTACTTTAACTCTGTAATCACCGAAATGGCAACATTTAATGACAGTCAAATCTCTCAATGTACAAGAAATTTTACAAAAATGTGTTATCTAAGAATTGATATGTATATATTCATGACACTACTTTTGATTGTTAGGCCACAGTTTTCCTTTGTTGTTTAATTTCATAATTAATTTCTAATTATTGCAAATGTAAGAACACACACACACAAACCAAAACAAATGTACTAACAACTTCACAAAACCAGGTACCACATTTTGCAGAGATTTCTTCATTTATTTAAAAATCAATCATCTTCAAGAAAAAAATAATCTAGATGTGTCAGCTTGCCACATTAACATCATCTTTGAGGCTATAAATCTTTGGGCCAAGGATTTATATGTTTTTTGAATTCCTTTTTTTTTTCTTAATTAATTTATTGCTGTTGTATTACATTTATCCCATTTTTCCCCATTGCTCTCCCCTGCCCCACCTTCCCTATCCCCTCTCCCACAGTTAATCCCACATGTTGTCCATGCCCATGGGTCATTTATACCAGTTCCTTGACTAAACTGTTCCCTTTCTTTGCCTCTTTCTCCCCCTGCACCTTCCCCTCTGCTCACGGAAAATCAGTTCCTTGTTTCCATGCCTCTGGTCCTATTTTTCTATTTCAACTTAAGTAAACACTCGAAACCTTTCAGTCATTTATAACCACAGACAATTTCCATGTTTATCATAATCAATAGACTAATACTCTAACTGCTGCACCCACAAAATATAAAGAAAAGATTTGTAGGTTGTAATAGGAATAAGATATGGAAAATAAAGTCACCTTCAATTTAGAATAAAATGTTTTCCTCCCAGATATATTGTCTTGTGATTGAGCTTGAGAGAAGTAGCAGGAAATACTTGAAGATGGTACATGTATGGTATTTTTTTTTCCCTCACAGAATAAATGTGACCTAATAAGATACATAAAATATTTAAGAGAATGGAGAAGTGCTTGAAAAAGGACTTACACCATCATATGAAAACATTACTGCATATTTTGCTTTTAAAAAATCAATGTTTATAGTTTTAACTATTCAGTTGTTAAAGCATTACATAGTGCCATGTTTGCCATTAGTATTTCTATTAAGAAATGACCATGACTAGTATTGTTTTAAAACAAAATAAGAACCATACAGATTTTTAAAAATTCATAATTCTCTCTTTTTTAAGGTTATTTATTATTTTTAGAGGGAGAGGATGGGACAGAGGCAGAGAGGGAGAGAGGCACCCATGTATGGTTGCCTTTCACCTGCCTCCAGCTACAGACCTGGCTGGAGACCTGGCTTGCAACTTGATTATGTGTCCTGATTGGAAATTAAACCAGTGACCTTTGGGTTTGCAGACTGGTGCTTTATCCACTGTGCCTCCAGCCAGGGCATAAAATTCATAATTATTTTCTTAAAGAAAACATGATTATGAAAAAAGGTGTATATAGATAACAATACATACACTTTCTAAGTCTTTCTTTCTCTTTACTTATTGAAAAAAGTGTTTTTCTGTTTCCATGACCAGCAATTAGATTATTTTTATTTAGTCCATTAAAAGGGATAGGTAGCACTAATGGAATAACACTCTGAGACAATCTACAGTCCATCAAAGAGTCATAAAATGTCAACATAATTGCAGACACTTAAATGCCTGTCTCTGGGTAAGCAATCTATTGAAAATGCACATTAAACTCTAAAGCCAATCAGTTGTAGAGACAACTGGCTCATCCATTTATTTTGAGTTTTAGTGTCTGAATTGCCTTGGCAATTTCAATCCTCCAATGATTTGGAAGTTGGTTATTTAGCAATACATCAGGATGCATTCCCTCAAACTATTTTTTCTCTTTTCTTTTCCTTCCTACCTTGAAAAGTTGACATAAAGAGAACATTCATCCAATCTGCATGTATGACAACTACAGGAGGACACTGTTTTCTTGAAAACCAACTGCTCTGGGCCAGTTCATTGAAATCTGAAGGCAAATGAAAACAGTTGTTTGGAAAACTAATTCATAGAAAATAAATGCAAAAGGGTGATGCTATACTTTAATAATAAAATTAGGTTATAAATGACCTTCACTGAATTAAAAAACTAATCTACCTTTAGCTCTTTTCTGGTTATTATTATAAACTCCAAGAAATGTAAAAACAAAATTAAAACCTAAATTGAAAGACAATTGAACCATAAAAATTCAACTTTCTATGTGTATCTGTGTTTCACTGGAGGCATTGCATGTAATTAAGGCTCTGAGTGGAAGTTCTGGCCTGAGTTACTATGGTGTCCATGTCTGAAAGCGGGATTCACAGTATAAAATGAGCCAAGTTTTGTTTGTTTTCTGTGGTTTTCAAAATAGATTTCCAAGAAGCTGGAGGAGAGAAGCTTACCTGGTGGGCTCTAGTTCATATCTTCTTAGCCTCCCCCTGAACCTCACAGGGGTCCATCTGTGTAGATGGGGCCCACACCATAGGCTGCTGCTCAGGGGTCTTGTAAGAAATAGTACTCCGTTCTGCCTGGACCGTTCCAAAGAAATACCCCTGGCTCAGTCTCTCTCCACTTCCTGCTCATCTTTAATTATTGGGTAACATGGTGTCCTTACTTTAGAATTGCCACTGTGCCACCTTCTGTTATTACGGAACAAGTATCTTCTTACTGTGTACTGTCTGTTTGCCACGTGGGAATAGCAACTTCTCCCAGGGCAGGGGTTTTAGTCTGTGGTGTGCCTGGAAAGTGCAGGACATGTGTTAGGTGCTCGGTAACAACTGGTGGGATATCCAAATCAATCATCCATCCAGCTAAATGAGTTGACTCATTAAGAACAATTTTTCTAGGACTAGGAATCTGTACTATCCCAGTTTTGACATAGACTCAGCTAAACTCAATGCATTGTGTCAAGTATTTCAAGTAAACAGAAAATAAAAAGCACTGGGAATCTACATAGTTTGATATATATGAGTGAAGGCCAAAATTCAATTGAGTTATACTTAAAAAGTAATGTGGCCAGCCCTGGCTGGTGGCTCAAAGGATAAGGTGCTGGCCTGCAAACCCAAACGTTGTTGGTTCGATTCCCCAGCCAGGGCACATAACCAGGTTGCCAGCCAGGTCTCCAGCCAGGTCCTTAGCTGGAGGCAGGTAAAAGGCAACCATACACTGATATCTCTCCCTTTCTGCTTTTTTCCCTTCCCCTTTCTTTAAAAACAATAAATGAAATATTTAAAAAAATAAGTAATGTGGCAAAGTAGTCTGACTGGTGGATTGCACATTGTCCCACAAACCTAATTTGATTCCCA
The DNA here is from genome assembly GCA_004026585.1 of Noctilio leporinus. NCBI lineage: Eukaryota > Metazoa > Chordata > Mammalia > Chiroptera > Noctilionidae > Noctilio > Noctilio leporinus. The sequence goes on from PVIW01002129.1 coordinate 13,141, forward strand.
CTTTGGGCACATGCCTGGATTGCAGGCCATGTCCCTGACTGGGGACATGCAAGAGTCCAACAACCGATGTTTCTGACATCGATGTTTCTCTCCCTCCTTCTTCCTTCTTCCCCCGACTCTAAAAAATACAGAAGTCAACTAATTGTTTTTTAATTGTCTCTTTTTTATTTTTTTAAGATTTTATTTATTATTTTCAGAGAGAGGGGAAGGGAAAGAGGCAGAGAAGGAGAGAGAGATCAATGTATGGTTGCCTTTCACCTGCCTCCAGCTATGGATCTGGCTGGAGACCTGGCTTGCAACTTGGTTATTTTGCCCTGGCTGGGAATTGAGCCAGTGACCTTTGGGTTTGCAGGCCGGCACCTTATCCACTGAGCCACCAGCCAGGGGGAGAACTAAACTAATTTTTAAATTAATGTGGCTATAAAACTAATTTTCTTAATTGTAAAATATTTTATTCACTATTTTTAAAAAGAGGGAAAGGAGGGAGGAAGAAATGGAGAGAAACAACCATGTATGGTTGCCTTTTTACCTGCCTCCAGCTGGGAAACTGGCTGGAGGCCTGAAGCTGGGATGTGCCCCGGCTGGGGAATGGAACCAGCAACACTTGGGTTCATAGGTCAATGCTCAATCAACTGAGCCACACCAGCCACAGGGTTACAGAATTTTCTTACCCTATAATAGAAAGGAAAGTAACAAGTTCACCAAAGAGCCAAATAGGTCCTTCCTTAAAATTCATTCTTACGCTCTTTATAAATTTATTTTCTACTTTGGATTCTATTTTATACTTACATACCTATTACATTTCTCCAGCTATAGGAATTTAGAAAATACCCACATCAAACACCTCACCATGTAACTAGGTATTATTTACTTTTCATGATAACAATAACCTCTAAAGATTTTTTTTTTTTTAATTGCTTGTATGCCTAGGGTTTATGGAAATTGTTTGGTTTGAATTCTTCTTTAAAAAAAAAAATACTCTGCTTGTAATGGCACTGTTGCTAATGGGATCTTCACACTAATTCTATGCACACAAGGAAAAGAATGAAATGGAAATAATGACTCATGATAGTAATTTGTAGCTCAATGTGAAATCTCTTGGCAAGAATTGTGTTCCCATATCCCATACACAGAGTTAAAAGCTGCATTGTATTTATATCCAGGGGGAACAAACTAATGTATTGGCAAATTATAATAAACAGAAAAATGGAAAGAGAGGTCTGATGTTGCAACTAAGAATCACAGAACTCAGAGAAGGTGCCCATTGTATGGTGGTCTCTAGACTAAGAGGTGCTAGAGTTAGCTAACAATAGACAAATTACTTGAATAGAGTAATCACTGAATTTTAAAAGCAAATTAACCTAAATAGCCCTTTTAAGCTTGAGTTACTTACCATTAAGTGTAGAGCATTGTACATGTTTGCTGCCCTGTGGTTTCGTTGGGTTTTAAAGATGTAAAGTGCTGAAAATCAGAATACATTGGTCTCATTATCTTCTCACCCATGACTAGAAACACTGATAGCATTATTATTAAAACTCTAATTACATATATGTATTCACTCACTATAACCTTGTATACAGTTGTGAACAGGATGCATCTGAAGCACATAAATAGAAAACATCTAGGCCAATAGCTCATGCTGTGTGGCAAACAATGACCCTCACTCATGGCCTAATTTGAGGAAGCATATTCAATTTATATTGGCCGCAACCTGCACTGGGCACTGTGTTGACCATAAATATGCTACTTTCTTTTTTCTCTAATCCATGTGCTTTCTCACATATAGATTTCATTCACTGTGTCTTGCCTTGCTAGTCATTATAACTGTTCTTCTGGGCATAGGATAAGACTGGCCTTGCCCACTGAATGAAATCTATTCTTGACCTACATCTGACATTGGCAAATGGAATATAAAGAAGCTAATGGATGACACATAGCAAACAGGCTCTAAAGAACCAGTGCATTTTTTTTTTTTTTTTTTTTTTTTTTCAGTCCAAAGGGAAGAAAATGACTCCTCATCCTGGGTCCTAGAGAATGGGCAAAGAAAACATGGAACTGAGCCTAGCCCATGTCAAACTTGGAGGCACACAGCATGAGTGAAAGATAAACTTTTCTTGCCTTAAGCCAATGATGTGTTATTTTTCAAATCTCAACTTACTTTTTTCTGAACTATTTATTTACCTATATCAGATTATCTAAATTTTGCCCAGAAACTTCTCAAAAGCTTCTCAGCCCCTCTTATTTTTGTATTTTTCCTTAATTACCTCTATACTTTGTTCTATTTTTTGATTCAAATATATACAAATAAGAATATTAATTGTGCTTATAACAAATTGATGGTCTACCAGGGGCATTTTAGAAGGTCAATAAATGGATTTAGTGTCCACCACTCAGGAAACACTGAAATAATATGAAAGACAACATCAGAGTCTGAAGAAAGCTCATTATTTGATATATTTTCCTAGTTTGAAACTGTTCTTAAACCATAAACTTTTAATATTTTTAAGGCTATGTGTTTCCCCAATTGCATATGCATTTTTCTTTTTGAATAGAGGTAAAGTAGCATGCTTACTATATAAACAGAATTGAAAAACAGTATTTTCTGATTATATTTTGATTTATTTATTTTGAATAATTATTTCACCATATTTATTGTGTATCTGCTACATTCCAGACACTTTTCTAGGTTTCTGGAAGAAAGGCAGTAATCAAACTAGATACAGCTTTTGCCTCCATGTAATGAACATTCAAGGAGAAGCTAGAGTCATTAAATGAATAGATAGGTAGTATGTCAAATGATAAGTGCTTTGAGAAAGAGTAGCATGTTGAGGAAAAATGAGTCTCATAGTACAGCATAAAGGAAAGAGTAGAATTGCTTTCTAAAAAAGATTTTTCAAGTAACTTTTCTCTGAAAGGAAACATTTAAGATTTGGAAATTCTGAAATTTTGGGAAAACAGAAATAAATACATAAAATAAAATCAGAAAATTAAAAATATAAAATAAAGTAAAAATGATAAATTATTCAATTGCTATTAAAATGTTTTGGTTTTAATAACAATAGTTTTATTAAAATAAAAGTATTTTATTAATATCATAAGTGTCTTTTTCCATTTCTATTCATACTTTTTCTCTAAAAATGCTGAAGTGTACACTAAACATTAACACTGGCTGGTTCTTACAGATTGATGAGCAACCTATGTTTTGCTCTTCACATTTTTTCTCTTACTGAATATTTTTAAATCAGGAAACTCATAAGGTTTCAAAATATTCTTCTGTAATGTAATCATCAATGAATTTATAGCATTTTATTATACAGCTAATTAGCTAAAACACATTTTATTTTATTAAGCCATCATTATTGGATATTTAATCTTTCCAATGTTTTTGTGAGTAATTTGATTTTAATGATTTTCATGATAAATACATAATATACCAGCTACATTATAAGATAATTAGACTTTCATTGTCTAGCCTGATAATATATAGATTTTTATTTTATGGGGGAATTGTGCTATGCATCTCAAACAATTTATTTAAAAAGTAACCTTTGGAGCACAACACATATTTTAATTGTATGTTTTCTTTACAATTAAGTATTTTTACAACTTGAGTCACTTCTATTTATTGCTTAAGTATGTATATTTGTTAACCTTTAAATGTTCAGGGCTACTCTGAACATCATATTAAGCAACAATGTTACTTTTTATTTGAATAGTTTATAGCACTAAATAATTAATAATTAGAGCATTCAAACTACTCTTGGGAGGACAGAAAGGTAAGCAAAAAAAAAAAAAAATACATCAAGTAAGTCTGTGATCAAGGAAATGATAGGACTTGCAAACTTTGATATACTAGAGAATTTATACGATAACCAGTCCCCAACCCCAGGCTAATTTGATTGCTCATCTTTGTGTTTAAAAACATCTGGAACTGCATTTAGGGGGTGCTTATCACAGGGCACTGAAATTGCTCTGCTTCAGTGTTGCCCACTTATCTGCAAATTTCTTAACACTAGGGACCACACATTTTCTCTGTGAAATCACTACACAGAGCGCTAAACACATCAGGTTCTCAGGAAATGTTCATAGATCAGAAATAAAACCACCTGAAGGGTATCATAGGAGAAACTTTTAAAAGGAAAGTAAAAGTGGAAAGAAGGGCATTGTCAGGTCTGGAAATATCTATTTTCAGCACTCTGATTGGAGTGTAGGAGTTCCCATCAACAGACAGGACAACAAAGAAAATATTAGACTTGTGCCTACACTTCTCTAATAAAAAATAGATAAAGGAATCCCTCTTCTTTTCCAGTAAAAATGTCTCCCCTTCTTCTGTGAAGACTAGTTCTACCATATGTAAGGCCAGGTTTCATTCAAAAATACACTCCACTTTCCCCACCCTTCTCCACCATCCTTACCCCTTCTATCTGGACAAATTAAAGATGGTTAAGAAACGTTGAAAATCGTTCATACACATGATAGGTACAGAATACATGCTGGGCATACGAAGTTCATACTTAGAGTTTTATCCTCCCACTCTATTATTATACTACCTAAGGGTACCCAGAGAACATAGCTCTCAGATCTCAACATAGGTAAGTAACTTGACAGTCCCCACTGCTATGCTCTGAAAATTATATCTGTGTTGGCACTGAGAACATGGCTCTTATGATCCTAGCCAATGACTGAACCAGATAGAGGTATGAAGCAGAAACTTTTTAGATGAAAATGCTTTTAGTCACTTTGGTTTGAAGGTTCCCTGTGATCTTTTTAGACTTTTCTTAGTTTGACCAAAAGCTTAATAAAGTCCCAACCCAACCCAACTTCCTTCCTTCCCTGTGCTTCACTCAGGGTCTCAGACCTGCTCCACAGTTTCATGGCTGTCCCAGCTCACTGCCACTCTGTCCATTTCTTTTCATAGGCATTTCTCATCACAACATTCTTATACCTTTAACCATTTCTGGAATCTTCTTCTTCAAAGACCCTGAGAAAACAATGAAGTATAACATGGAAGAGGTGTCATAATGCCTTATAATGTATTTAAATATATAGCATATATTTATATCACTGTATTATCTATCCATCTATCATCTATCAATCATTATCTATTTATCTATTATCTATCTATCTAATTATTTAAATGTATGTATAGCTAGATTGTAAGAATCTTAACAATGACTGATTTAGTATGTGTGGGAATCCTCAAAGCTATGTATGTCCCTTTGCTAGGGCATCTGTAACAAAGTGTCACAAATCTAGTGGCTGAAAACAACAAATATGTATCTTCTCACAGTTCTGGGGGCTAGAAGTCTGAAATTGAGGTGGCAGCAGGATCAATAGTTTTTCTGAAAATGTAGGAGGTAGATTTTTCCTTACTTGTTCCTAGTTGCTGATGGTTGGCAGTAATCCTTCGTGTGTCTTGACTTTTAGATGCATCTTTCCAGTCTCTGCCTCTGTCTTTACATGACCTTCTCTGCCATGTGACTTCTAGTCCTAGTTCCAATGTCCTTTCTTTTTATAAGAGTGGAGTGACCTCATTTTAACATGATAACTTGTGTAAAGGTTCTATTTCCAAATAAGGTCACATTCACAGTTACTTCACAGTTAGGACTTGGGAATACCTTATACTTATCTTCTGATAGATATTAGATTACTCTAGTAACCAATACAGTGATATTTCAACAAGTGAAAGATACTATAACTCACTTGCTTAACACACTCCATTGGCTTTTCACTGTAATCAGAGTAAGATTCCAGATCCTTACCTTGGGCCAAAGGTTCTGCAAGAGAAATGCATGAAGTCTCTGACCTCATCTCCTTCTTCACAAGAGGTCTGTGGTCCAGCCACCATTGCCCTCTATCTGTGCATCAAATGTGCCAACGTTTCTGCCTCAGGGAAGCCTCACTTACTCTGTGCTTTGCCTTTATCTATCTTTTCTTTCCTTTTAGAAGAAGTCTTATTTGTATTTAATTTTAGAGAAGGGGGAAGAGAGGAAGAAAGAGATGGAGAGAAACATCAAGAAACCTAGCCCACAAACCACACATGTGCTCTGACTGGGATTTAGAATTAAACTGGTGACCTTTCTGCTTGCAGGCAGGTGCTCAATCCACTGAGCCACACCAGCCAGGGCTCATCCACCTTTTCACAGGTTTACATGTGACGGTCTCTCACTCATCATTCCTGGTTCCATGCCTGTGAGTTTCTGACAAAAGATTTCATAAACACTGAGCAAAAGTAATCTGCAGTCCTTTGTAGTCAAGCTCTACCCCGTAACCTGTTTTATTATCTTCATAGCAACATCACTCTCTAAAATCAATTAGCTTACTTTTGGAGCTTGCTTTTTAAAAATCATCTTTATTTCCCTACTGGAAATGATTTAAGTTCTACAATGCCAGTTCTATTATGTTTATTTCTCTGTTTCCAATTTGCCAACCATGTCTGACAAATGTAAGCAGTACAAAAAACGTATTGAATGACTAATGTACACATTACATAAAGACAGATCCTACATGACATGCAATTGTCAGGCTGGATGGATCAGGAGATGTTGAACATGTGGGCTTGGGCATGAAGGTGTCATTCCTTCAACAAATGCATGTTAGAAGCCTTAGGCACAAAGTGAGAAGACAGCAGGAAGAGTTACTCAGCAGATTAGGTAGTTCACATATGAAACAATATGGAAAAGATGACCAAAAGAACTACAAGCATGACTTGAAGAGTAAGCACTATTGAAATACTGAAAATTGAAAGATCATAGAAGGCTAAAGTAATCTCAGAATGTTTATTTAGGATGGAGTGATGAACCCAAGGAAGAAGGGGCTTTACTGTAGCAGTAAGGGATGAAACTGCAGAGATCAGAGACATGAATTTGACTGGAGTCAAAAACATCTTAAGAGGGCCCTGGAGTAGTTGCTTCTGCGGTGGTATGGAGGGAGATGGGAGGAAATTCACCCTGAAGAGACAGATCCTGGAAGCCTATCAAGGCCAGATCTCAAAGAGATCAGAAATGTGCAACTATTAAAGGTGCCCTTTAAATTCAGTCTCTTCCCTGCTTACAAGGTAGTCATTGTGAACCATTGTATTTAAATGTTAATTTATTTTATTTCCACTGTGTCAAGAAGGCTGAAAGGACAGACTGTTCTTTTGCCTTTCTCTTTTGGGTTAATTTTAACAAAAGTAATGCTAGAATTGGGGGGAAATTAAGATACACACACATATATACACACAAAAACAGCACTGCTTTTGGTGCTTCCCAAAATACCGTTTCCAAAAACAACCACAGAATTCTACAGCTGGAAAACACATCTTAAGTTATGTAGTCAAAACCAGGTTAGATTTCTAATATATTAATTCTTAGTTATGCATTCAGTAGAACTACTATTTTTGAAAGTCCAAGGAAAATCTGTCCTTTTAACTATCACTGACTTCATAATTTAAAAATTTCACATACTAAGGAACTTATTCAGTAATAACATATTTTTGACTATAGTTTCTGCCACTTCTATACAGGTATATTGACCAACTACCATGTGTGTGTGTGTGTGTGTGTGTGTGTGTGTGTGTGTATTTGGATATGTGTATATGGATTTTTATAAATAAAAAGAAAACAGGGATGTTAATGGTTTATCAAAATGAGTCATTTATGTAAAATCTAAACCTATCTGAACCTGAATTGATAGTTTTCATTTTCTTTCTTTCATGTTACATTTATTCTCCAAAGCCTGTGTTTGGTTATGAAAGGAAAAATCTTCATAAATCCCATATGTCCAAATATGTGGGGGGAACATTATAACAACACTTTACCTTCCAGGACAAGAAATAAGACTACGCCAGCACTTTTCTGAGAGCTTGGCTTCTTTGCAAGAACAAAACAAGGTCTGCGTGTCCTTTCAGCTCCACACTCTACAAAATTTTCTGCATTTCCTTATAAGCTGATGAACTGGCATGGGTGCCTGGGTATTTACAATGGTCTTCGCCTTCCTCACCAAGACTCATCTGAAGTCCATGCACTGGTCTGAATATTATGGCTTTGGTTTCCCAATCACTGTCTAGTGCATTGAGAAGAGGTGAAACAGCATTGACCTTTTGGGAAAAGAAAAAGTATTCACAATCTCCTTTGGGCAGATTAGGACCCCTGGATACCACAGTGACTCAATAATGAAGTTCAGAGTCTCACAAACAAACAAGAAGAACTAGAGAAATATAGCTAAACTGTTTAGTGTTTTTGCAGAGAAAACATTATGAACAAGTAAGGTTATATAATTTTGGTAGAAAATATATCTACACTCTAGAACTTCTAAATCATTTTTTCTCTGCAAAAATAATACAGCAAAAATTGTATGGCAAAAAAATAATACTTTATTAAAAACAATTATATACCATCTAATAGAGTTTGTAGCCATGAGGAAAATAATTTTTTTAAAGATTTTATTTATTATTTTTATATAGAGAGGAAGGGAGAATGGCAGGGAGGGAGAGAGACACCAATGCATGGTTGCTGTTCACCTGCCTCCAGCTACAGAGCTGGCTGGAAACCTGGCTGGAAACCTGGTTTTGTGTCCTGTCTGGGGAATCAAACCAGTGACCTTTGGGTTTGCAGGCCTGCTCCTATCCATTGTGCCACCAGCCAGGGCTGGAAACATTTATTTTAGAATAAATTTCACTATTGATAATACAAATATATCAACCACATTAAAAGAATAAATGTTCAAAGAGGCTTTCAGTGATAATGATTATTATTTTTTAAGAAAGACTGATGCTTCTTTCTTCTGATAGATAACCTCAGTACTCCAAATGACCACCAAATTCTGAAAAGGAGTGGTGGCAAGTTACTTCAGGGCCTCACCTGCCAATGAAATAATGTGAAGTTTTCAGTATGATATAATTTCTCTGGCTATGGGTTATCATAGCTGAGGAAGCAACACATCTATGATTTTGTCAACAGATCATCAATTTGTGCCCTGTTTTCAGTAGGACAAAGTGATGAATTGTAGCAGGGCAGGCGGGGCACGTATGGAGAATGAGTATTCCAATCTATTGGCTCAGGCAGGTCACAGATTTCCTTAAGACAAGGTAAGGCTTAGACAGCTGGTTAAAAGCATGTAATCTGAAGTAAATTCTTTTTTTTTTTTAATGTTTATTTGGATACCACATATACGTTTCAGGTAGTGAGAGAGTTTATAATAAAAAGATAGATACCAATGACTCATTCTCTGAGTATTCAGTTGCCTTCTACATACATTGTGTTACATTTAGTGTTCTCAATAAGGAGATGAATGTTAATGCTCCCATCTTATAAATGAGGAAACTGTTTAAGTCATGATTTAAATAAATAAATTGTTTGAATTATTCATGAGTAGTGTAAGTGTTTAAACCTAGCTCTTTCTAGTGACCAAGCAGTATTCTTTCTGGCATGCGTCCATCTTCCAGGAAGTATGAGTGCCAGTGAAAGTGAATTCGTTTTCCTTTCTTTTTTTTCTTTTCCTTTTTATTTTTATTATTATTATTATTATTATTTTTTTTTTTTTGGTTTAAAGGCTGATTATATTATTTCCAGGTGCTTCTTCTTTTTTTTTTTTTTTTTTTTTAAGATTTTATTCATTATTTGTAAAAAGAGGGGAAGGGAGAGAAACATCAGTGCTTGGTTGCCTTTCACCTGCCTCCATCTGGGAAACAGGCTGGAGACCTGGTTTGCAACCTGGATATATGCACTGACTGGGAATCAAACCAGTGACACTTGAGTTCACAGGCCTGGGCTCAATCCACTGAGCCACACCAGCCAGGGATGAAAGTAAGTTCTTACAGTAATAATATGGCTAGATTTGCCTTTCTGAAGCCCAAGTGCTATGTTAGACAATCTTGATCAAATTAACTACATGGTAATCATGCAAGAATAACCTAAAGTAAACACTAATTACAGAAATAGATGTGTTTTCCCATGGTTTAAGCACTTTAGGTTTAAAGGGAATATATGAAGATAACTTTTTAAAAAATTATTTAACTTGGCCAGCATCAATATAGAAATCATGAGCATAGTGGTATTAGAATCATGATGCTTAGCTTTTAGAGATCAGTTGAAAAGCTTGGCTCTTTATTTTGTTAGTTTTGTTTGTTACCATCAAAACTAATATTTAAATAATTGTTAACTCAGACAGTGTAATATGAGAGGCATCGGTCTCTGGTTGAAGCATCTGATGATAGTACAAGATGCAACCAAATAAGTATATCTACTATTTTAGGAAAAGAATAATCAGTAATAGAGAAAGAAAAGTAATTTTAAGTTATTTTTTTTTATTTTTTAAAGATTTTATTTATTATCTTTCAGAGGGAGGGGAAGGGAGATAAGGAGAGAGGGAGAGAAACATCAATGTGTGGTTGCCTTTCACTGGCCTCCAGCTACGGACCTGGCTGGAGACCTGGCTTGCAACCTGGTTATGTGCCCTGGCTGGAAATCGAACCAGTGACCTTTGGGTTCACAGGCTGGCAACTTATACACTGTGCCACCAGCTAGGGCAAGAAAAGTATTTTTAATGTATACTTTTTTACTGTTCAATAGTAAACTCACAGGGTCCTACGCTACTTATTAAATGAGGACACCAATTGTACAAGTTACTCAAACTTAGTTCTGAAGGTTTTGTCACACCATTGACTTACACTTGCAAGAGGACGAGAGAGGCAGACAATATGCCCTTCCTGGGAAAATTTGTGCAATGTTGCAAAAACATGGATATGGGAGAGGTTGTAAGTTTGCTTTGAAAGTGCACTGATAAACTTTGAATTATTTATCCCTGAAATTCAAAACATGTGTGGGTAACTGCTGGTTGAAGAACTTTTCTAAAGCTTTGGTCCGGTATCCCAGAGAGTTGCCCTCCATGATTGGGAGAAATTGAAAGGTAAGATTTCTGCTTACTGGAAATAAGTCATGAACTGGCTTTGCATGTCTCTATTTTGGTCTGGCATACACATTTACTGGAAGGCCTAATAGCAACCTCTGAACAAATGCGTAATAAGAAAATGATGTGATGTTTCCATTTCAGATATTGGCCTAAATGGCATGATAATGATAACTTGTTGGCACCAATGACTATGTGTGTGAGTGTGTGCATGTGTATTAGCAAGCACCATTTATAGTTATGGGATACATTAGTATATATTGCAAGGATACACATATGTATGTATTTCAAACTACCATAGTTTCAAGATTATATCTTTATTGGGAAGAAAACAAAAACATGAACCTTTTGTAAATTTGGACACATTAATAATTAGATATAGTGTAACATTTTAAAAAGAGGAGGATATTTTACCAGTTTCAAGCTTGATATTAAAAATTATTTAAATAGTTTTTGCCCATAGAGGAGAAAATGCAATTTACCAGGCTACTTAGGCCTATTTGGTATAATCTAAGATTTTTCCTATCATCATTTTCCTCACAGATCTCTACATTTCTAAAGGGGTTAGATCTTTTTGTTTCATTCCCTGAAAAAGCTTAGGTTCATACTTCTGAGCTTACTTGCTTCTTTCAGCTTTTATAACTTTAGACTTGAGCAGGCATGGACAGGAATAATCAACAAACCATATCAAGGAGAGGAAAAAGAACAGGACAAGATGAGAAGGATCAAGTCCATTTATTTACTTATTAATTTTATTATAGGTTCCTAAGCTCCTTTTCTTAATGAACAGTATGTGTGTTTCAAGTAGTCAAAATAAATTTTTAGGTGTGCTAAATTTAGTAAAATTTAAAAATGTGAAGTTCTAGACTGAACACAATTTTAGGTTTACCACAAAGTCAAGGTCTATGAGATATACTGTCACTCTTAAATTTTTAAGTACATTGTACATTGTAATCTTGTTTCCCATGCAGGAATAATAATGGTGGTTTTTGTGCACCTACTATGGTGGCATTTATTATGATCATGCAATTTCTAACATGAGGATTTTATAATTTTCCAAATGGGGAAATGGACTAATTAACTAGATTGCCCCCAAAACTCATGAAGAAAGGATGAGCTAAATTCAGTTTATGTAACACTGGGGCCTATGCCCTTCTCTAGAGAAAAGGTAGACTCTTAAAATACTGGATTATCAGGCAAATGCAAGACAAAGAATGATTCCTTCTGCCTTAGGAAATATTGACTGAAGGGATTCTTGACATCACAAAGCTAAATTATAAATATATCATTCCCTGATTCTTTGTGCATCCACATCTTTAAATTTTTCTCCAAATTAAAAACTCAGATTACTTTATTCCACATTTTCTGCTAAGAGCTCACCTAGCCTGTGATAAACAATCTAGATAGTCATCCTATGCATCAGTTGTTTTATATTACTTTTGTTTAAGTGATTGCTTTTAAAGTTAGGAGCCCTTTACTAAATGTCCTTGAACGGGGTTCTGAAACACAATTCCAATGTTAGGAGAATAGCAACACCCCTACTAAGAAACAATTCTCAGATACCAGCAGGGTATCTAAGAATTCAACATAATTCTGACACAATCTACCAGAAGATAGTCCTACAAGACTGTTCCTCTCTCCCTCTCCCTCCAACTCTCTCCCTCCAACTCTCTCTCTCTGTCTCTCTCTATCTCTCTCTCTTTCTCTCTCTCTGTCTCTGTCTGTCTGTCTGTCTGTCTGTCTCTCTTTCTCCCTCTGTCTCTGTCTCTCTCTCTCTCTTTCTCTCTCTCTTTCACACACACACATTGGATGCCAGTTCTAAGCCCAGGTTCTGACCTGTACTTCTGACCAACAGGCTATATATGGCAGATTCCATGAACATTACAAAGGACATGAATAAAAAAAACAGATGAGCAGATACATAGAGTGAAAGGCCTCAGCCTCATGAAGTTTGGAGCCCAGTTGCACATGGCAGAATTCTTGTTCCCCATTGAGGATGCCCTTTAAAAAATGGGGCAAGTAGCTTTTCTGAGTGTTTATGGAAGTTCCATTACAGTTGGATTGACTAATTAATTGCCCCTTGACAACTGAACTCAACCTATAGTACTTTCCCCACCAGACAGTCAGTGGATTAGACAAAATATTTCAAACTTCTAATCACATGGTGGTTCTTTGGGCAACCAGTCCGCACCCTTGAATGAGATCCAAAATTTATCTTATTATATAACAAGAGACAACTTTATCACTCTCAGCACTTAGAAAACACCAAGGTTCTGGGTCCCCTATGCCAGGAACAGTGGATGAAGACCAACATCATAAAAGTCCTTTATAAATTACTGCTTAAAAAGGAACAGGTATAGGAGAAATAATTTTCTGTCGTAGTTATTCTGCTGATATCTAGTTAGGTCTTGGATGGGTCATGTATATTTTCAAGGCCTCAGTTTCTTGTCAGTGGATGGGAAATTCAATGATATTCTCTCTTTTTTTTTTTTTTTTCTTCATTCCTCTTATTAACAGAATTAGGTCACTTGATTCTTTCCCACTTGGTAATTTCCTATTTGATTCTTTTTATAAACAGGAGAAGCAAAAAATCCCAAACACTTTTCAGAATGTTTATCATATGTTAGCACAATTCCAAGTTAATGTTCATTTAATTCCGGGTTCTGTGTGAATGTATGACCATGGACAGGTCAGTCAGTAGAGCATTTTGTGCTTCTGTTTTCACTGATGTAAACAAGAATAATAGCATCTTTTGTTAGCAGGTCAAAATCAAATAACATACAATAATTTGAAAACAACTATCTCTGAAACTTAAAATTTGCTTAATATCTAGATCTTTTATCCTTCCTTGCACCTTTATTTTATTTTATTTTATTTTATTTTTTGTATTTGTCAGTACAGTTGATATTCAATGTCATTTTATATTAGTTTTAGGTGTAGAGCATAGTGGTTAGACATTTAGGTAACTTAAAAAGTGATTCACCCCAATAAGTCTAAGTACTCACATATATTTATTACATTATTATATTCCCTATGCTATATTTTACATTCATGGGACTGTTTTGTAACTACCAACTTGCACTTCTATTTTTAAAATATATTTTATTTATTATGCTATTACAGTTTTCCCAAAATTTCTCCCTTTGGTACACTTCACCTGGTACATTTCCTCTAACAATCCCCACTTAGCTCATGTCCATGGGTCATACATATAAGTTCTTTGGCTTCTCCATTTCCTATACTATTCTTAATGTTTTCCTATCTTTTATATCTACCAATTATGTTAATTAATCCCTGCACCTTTTCCAAAATTCTCCCCCTTCCTCTTCCTAGCTGATAACCCTCCAAAAAATCTCCATATCTATTATTCTGTTCCTATTCTAGTTCTTTGCTTAGATTTTTTCTTTTTTTTTTTTTTACTTCACTTGTTGATAGTTGGGAATTTGTTACCTTTTTAATGTTCATAGTTTTTATCTTATTTTTCTTAAATAAGTTCCCTTCACATTTCATGTAATAAGGTCTTGGTGATGATTAACACCTTCAGCTTTACCTTGTTTGGAAAGCACTTTATCTGTCTTTTCATTCTCTAAGTGATAATTTTGCTGGATAGAGTAATCTAGGTTGTAGGTACTTGAGTTCCCTCACTTTGAATACTTCTTGTCAGTCACCTCCTGCCTGCAAATTTCTTTCGAAAAATCAGCTGACAGTCTTATGGGAACTCCTTTGTAGACAACTCTCTGCTTTTCTCTTGATGCTTTTAAGATTCTCTCTTTATCATTAACCTTTGGCATTTTAATTATGTTGTGTCTTGGTGTGGTCCTCTTTGGATCCAACATTTTGGGGACTTTCTGTGCTTCCTGGACTTGTACGTCAATTTTCCTTTGCCAAAGTAGGGAAGTTTTCATTTACTACATTTTCAAATAGGTTTCCAACTTATTGCTCTCCTCTTCTCCTTGTGGCATACCCTATGATTCAGATATTAGTACATTTGGAGATTTTGCCGAAGATACTTATACTATCCTTGCTTCTGTGAATTCTTGTTTCTGCTTTCTGCTTGCTGTTCCCATTGAATACTTATTTTTTCCTTATATTTCAAGTTGTTGATTTGAAACCTGGCTTCCTCTCCTTTGTTTTTGGTTACCCATAGATTTTTCTTTATTTCACTTAGTGTAACCTTCATTTCTTTCTTTATGTTGTTGTCATACTCAGTGAGTTTTTTTTAAAGATTTTATTTATTATTTCCAGGGAGAGAGGAGAGGGGAAAAGAGAGAGGCAGAAAGAGAGAGACATCAATGTATGGTTGCCTTTCACCTGCCTCCAGCCACAGACCTGTCTGGAGACCTGGCTTGCAACCTGGTTATGTGCCCTGGCTGGGAATCAAACCAGAGACCTTTAGGTTCTCAGGCTAGTGCCTTATCCACTGTGTTACCAGCCAGGGCCTCAGTGAGTCCTTTAAGCATCCTGATTACCAGAATTTTGAACTCTGCCTTTGATAGGTTGGTTATCTTCATTGTGTTTAATTTTTTTTCTTTTTTTTCTGGGGTTTTGTTCTGTTCTCTCACTTGGGCCATGTTCCTTTGCCTCCTAAATTTAGTAGCCTCCCTGTGTTTTTTACTGTGTATTAGGTTGAGTGGCTTTGATTCCCTATATTAGGTGTATGGTCTATTGTAGAAAATGCAATTATAAATTATGTGGGAGTGGAACCAGGGTGGGGCAACCCTCTTCACAGCTTTGTGGCTCTGGGGGTGGGGGTGGTTCAGATAGGTGACTTTGCATAATTTATAAATGATTTTATTTGTATTATTATTATTAACACATTTCTTAAATTTAAGAAACCAATCCTACATGTTACTTTTGTAATAGAATAAGTGGAAATGTACTGGGGTGGGATTGAAATCTATTATACATAGAGATTAAACATTTTTCAAAGATCCCCAAACTCATATAAACTGTAGTTAAAAATGTGTTTTTCCAAATTAAGTCTTATTTTAGAAAACTTGCAAGGAAATTTCAAAGTACCCATTCATTCTCTGGTCTTTCTGGATGAGGATTAAGAGTCTGAAGGAAGTAAGTGAAATTTAGTCGGCTCCATGAAATAATTTAGCTTGGATTTTATTCTCACAGCATACACACACACAAAAGTATAATTATTTGCTTCTACAAACATTCTTTTGGGAACCTTTTAAGAATTTCAGCTTTTAACAAACCATTTTAAAAGGTGTTTCAACCTACAGGACCTCCTCACTTCTGTTATAAATCACCTAGAGCTGGGCATTGCCTGAGCCTAAAAGAATATTTGAAGCAGAAAAGCCAGACATTTCTTATTCGATTTCCTGAAACCTCAGACTTCACTAAGGCTGGGCTTTCATTCCTTCCACCCTGATGAAGTTCCAAAACTTTCAGGTTTATGTCTCTCATTGACATAAACCATATCATATTTTTTTTCTCTCTAGAAAAGAACAGTTTCTTATTAGGAGATTTGCAACTATAAAACAATTGGAAAAATATCTAAGCCAACTCCCACATTTGGTAGTTTTCCATCAGCTGAGATAAGGCTTCCTCACCAGGTGAATAGATGATATCTCTGCTCATGACTGAAGGCTCCAACACAAGCCCTGGGCCTCCCAACTCCCTTCACTATAAAATGTGACCCCAGTTACATTCTTTCCAAGAATGCATTACTATCTTGATCACATGTTCTCATATGTGTCTGGAGAGCCAACAGGGACATATATCTCAATTCAGACTCTTTATACTTATCTGTCTTATCTGGAAATGTGGAATATTATACTTTATCTTCATCTGTGATTTAATATTTTTCTTGAAAAAGCTAATGGTATTTATACATGTATAAAAGGCTTTGTAGGTGTAGAGAAGAAATAATGATAATAATAGCTGATATTTATTATACACTTACCTGTGCCAGCCACTGTATTAAGTACGGTATATGCTCTATCTTTAATCTGAATCCACTCAACAACCCTATGAATTAAATGTTTTCTTCATTTCTTAGAGGAGAAAACTTAGAGAGTTTAAGAAACTACCAGCCCCTGGGTAGTGGCACAGTGGATAAGGCACTGGCCTGTGAACCCAAAGATCACTGGTTCGATTCCCAGCTGGGGCACATAACCAGGTTGCAAGCCAGGTCTCCAGCTAGCTCCAAGCTGGAGGCAGGTGAAAGTCAACCATACATTGATGTTTCTTTTCCTCTCTGTCTCTCTCCCTTCCCCCTCTCTAAAAATAATTATTCTTTTAAAAATAAACTACCCCCAAATTTCTCAGCAAGAGAAAGGTAGAATGAAAATTCAAGTACAAATTGGTTTGGTATTAAAAGCTTTGTCCTTAAATATTAATCATATTCCATTTTAATAATTGAATTACAAATGTACTTGCTTTGCACAATCTGAGACCATAAGGATTCAACATTAGTCAACATAAAACAAACTTGAAAGAAAAAAAACACACTATTTTTGAAAAATATTATCTTTACTGACACTAAATATGTTTAAAATCCAAGCCAGCAATTGCAGAAAGTTATAAGTAGACTCTAATTTGGAAATGTTTTACTAAATTCAATAGAAAATTATAATCATCATGCTGTTGTCTGACAAATCCATGGTGAAACATAGTGAGAAACTACCTCCTTTTCAGAATACAATATTTTTAAAATTTCAAGATAACAAGAAATATAATCCATTTAAAATTATCTTTTATAAAACCACGTACATGCAACCAATATTACTTTGCTTAGACATATGCCTAAAAGGTCAAAAGAATAATTTCCAAAGCACAGCTTTCCTGGGGAATAAGGTATTCCCACATTACTCTTAAATAAAATAGAACCTAAGTAATGGCAAAAGTATACTCAGTCTCTTTTAATTTTGAACTTTTCCATTATTTTCTGTGAAAATTAAGATCCATTAGAAAGCATCTGATATTACAAGCACTTAACAGCTATAAAGAGTAAAATTGCCTTCATCCATCAACTCAATACCCAAAACAACAGCACCCATTAGAAGATGGTGCAAAAAGAACAGATAAAGGCCAATGAACTTTAGAGATGGAATCTTGATCTCAAGTCAGATTTCTTTCATTTATATTCCAAAATAACAACTGGTTGACCTATGTTCACTGTCAACTCTCTGTAAAGGCCATCAGAATGACCTATTGATAAAGCAGATCTAAATCAAGCAGAGCTGAATTAATTACTTATTAACAGAAAGAAGAGAACCATCCTAAGTGAGCAATACTGGTTATCTCAGAGGGGAAGAGATGAGGGGTAGACATTTATAGGCTTTTAAGGTCTGTGTTCTGTTGCTTTAAAGCAGGTTTTTCCATATAGAGATATGATTGTGAATGGACAATATTCTTGTGATAAGAATTTAGAACTGATAATCACAAGTGAAATGAATAATGTGCCTCAAATGACCAGTTAGAAAACTCCAGAAGCAGAATTATGTTTAGGCTTTCTAGTTTCATGTCACATATTCACCCATATGTTAAAAATAACACCAAACTCAAAAGATTAATGACATAAAGCTTTGAAAAAAAATATTTAAGGGTTCTTTATACAAATATAATAGCAAGGGGTAAATGTAAATTAGCTTATAGAGATAAACTCTATCATGTCTCCTCTGAAGCAAATATATTCCCACAAGTCTTTTGTCAGCTGGTTTCAAATTTTAGCTATTAGTTATTCTTAAAATGTACATATCAGAGGCAATTGATAAATTGCTAATTGCATTACAAAAGGATAATAATTAAGGTATTAACTTATTAAGCAAGCTTAAAGTTAATGTCACTTCTCTGGCAAATATGGCTATCAAACTTTTGGTTTGAGTGAAAACCCCCAGGTCTGCCTACCTCACCAGTTTTACTATCTATTTTTCTTTTTTAGTTTTTAAGATTTTATTTATTATTTTCATAGAGAGAGGAAGGGAGAGAGGCAGAGAGGGAGAGAAATGTCAATGTATAGCTGCCTTTCATCTGCCTCTAGCTACAGATCTAGCTGGAGACCTGGCTTGCAACCTTGTTATGTGCCCTGGCTGGGAATCCAACCAGTAACCTTTGGGTTCATAGGCAGGTGCCTTACCCACTGTGCCACCAGCCAGGGCCAGTTTTACTACTTTTATGATGATGATGGAGTTGGAAGAGAGCAGGCATGTGTGATAACAATCATAACTCCTTTTCAGGCATAGTTTACAAAAGATAAAGTGATTATGCACAATCAACCATTAAAAGCAACCCAAAACAAGGTAAAATATTTATTGATACCAAATGATCCTTCACAAAAAGTGTGAGGTTTCTATCTTCACATAACATTGAGGTAACTAAATCACATAGAAAAAAAATTAATTTGCTATTTTATTAGACTTTGGTAACATTCAAATTTCAATTTCATAATTCAGGAGACTAATAGTAAAGTATTTTTAAACACATGTAAAATAAGTATCTCTATCCTTGTATTTTCTCATGAGATCTGTAAAAAAGGTTTGAAAATAGTTTTTAGACTTATAGTCATCAAGCCAACCTCAGACCACATTTTGAGAAGCATAATTGTAAAGTTATGAAGGTCTATTCGCAAAAATAAAAATGAGCAATAAAAATAACAAGGGAAATTTGGGGGTTGTGGGGAAATTTAATATGAATCTCTGACATCTAATACTGAGGATGAACACATTTGAACTGATTAAATGAATGATTTTAAAAAAGAGCACTAAAAAGAAATGAAATATGAATATCTATATTTTTCTAGATGATATAGACATGTGAATTGAACCCTTATTCCTCTTATCTCTAAAGGCTATGTTAAAAAAAAAAAGGAAAACACAACCAATCAAACTTAAGTTCCTTTTGAAAAGCAGACAATCATCCCAAATCAATCACATTTGGATATCTGATTTATTCCAGTCCAAAATGTCTGAGTCATCCTTGGAGTACAGGCACTGCCAATCAGTACAACTAATAATGGTATAAACACTATACAAAACACCAGATTAGCCTGGGTCAAAATTGAGATTTTGACTTATAAATTTAATCAAAATAATTGGTTAATATCCTCAAGTCAATAAACTTGAATTAATGTTTATTCTTTCTACACCTTATGTAACTATAATTGACTGAAATGCTTTCACATGAATGCAGAAAAGGTACATAGATGATCATTACTAGAAATTGTATTGAATGAATGTCTGATTAATTCTGTTAATAGAAAACTAAATTTTAGCATCACGTGGGTAATAGTCATGAGATACATAATAATTATACACTGTAAATAACTATGAATTATGTTCTTGCTTTTGCAAAATACAAAAATTACCGAAGGAAATAAAAACTTGAAATACCCAAAACATTATTTGACATTTTCCAGTTGTTCAGACATAAAACATATTTAGAAGCTCCCCGCTCCCCACAAAAAAAAAAAAAAAAAAAAAAAAATTAAGAGTACACTTGTTTGTAGCTACTAAGAAATAGTGTAGTGATGGAATAACTCATGATACAACAGTATAGTATAAATAGTCTGTTCAAACGTATGCAAATTAACAATGTGGGAAAGTTGTTACTTGTTGCTTTAAGAAAATATTAAAACTAGACCCCAAACAGATCCACTTAAAATAAACTAACTCAGGTGGCAATGTTATCAAATAGCCTTTATCAGCAAAAAATAAAAATAAATGTTTGCATAACTTGTGATAAATGAATGTGTCCCAATGGAGTATGTAAGAGATTAAGATAATAATTTTAAAGAAATTAAGATTAATTTCAACTCATTCCATAACTATTATTATCCCAAAGAGAAAAGAAGTGCTTTCTCGCTTTTTTCCCCCCAATCAGTACTCTACACTTTCCAACAATAGCTAGCCAATTAGGATAAATAAAGCCCAGTTCTGGGACTTTCCTTGAGCTACTGATGGAGACACATTTCCCTCCAGGGGACTGTGAATGGAGAAGGATCCAGCCCTGGTTTTTGTTGAGGCAATAATTGGGGACAAGGCTGTGAACGGGGAGCCAGCCCTGAGGAGGTCAAGTCAAAAAGCAAAGAGGGCAGCAAACACCCGTTGAGCCATAGATTGTCTCCTCTCACATTAGGGGTGCCTCTGGAACGGTCCTTTGCACGGAACAATACCTGCTCATTCTTTTAATTTTTTACTTAAAATTGCCAGTTACAAACAACCAATGCTGCACTGTCTGATACATAATGACTCATTATCTTAATCAAATTCAGAGCAACAGTGAATCATGGACTTGTATGCTTAAATTTAGTACATATTTGATTAACTTTTTTGTCTACGTGTGCATTAAACTGGATGTGTTGTCCCAAAAGCCATCTG
Organism: Noctilio leporinus; assembly: GCA_004026585.1. Taxonomy (NCBI): domain Eukaryota; kingdom Metazoa; phylum Chordata; class Mammalia; order Chiroptera; family Noctilionidae; genus Noctilio; species Noctilio leporinus. The sequence continues at coordinate 34,362 of PVIW01002129.1, forward strand.
TTGAAATCCTAACCCCCAATGTGAATGTATTATGAGGTGGGCCTTTGGGAGGTAATTAGGTCCTGGGTGGAGCCCCGTGAATGGGATTAGTGTTCTTACAAAAAGTCCCCACAGAGTTCTCTTGTGCCTTTCACCATGTAGGACACAACTAGAAGACAAGCCTTTATAAATCAGCATCTGCTGAAAACTTGAGTTTGAACTTCCTAAGCTCCAGAACTGTAATGAATAAGTTTCTATTGTTTTTGCCACAGAGTTTGTGTTATTTTTGGTATTTGGCCTGAATTAACTAGGATGATTGGTTTACTTCCTATTCTTCTTACGTCATTCATTCTCTGTCCTAGTTGCACTGGCTAGGCCAGTGTTACAGAAAAGGTGATTGCTGTGAAAACAAAAGAAGGGAAGTTGGCCGTGAAGATATTTGGGAAACATGATTTCAAACAGAAGAAGCAACAAATGCAATGGCCTTTTTTGCTCAGAGATTAGTAGGGAACACTGGGATGCTACAGCGGTGGAAGGGAAAAGATGAAAATTAAGAAATTAGATTAGAAAGGGAATAGGAAACCTGCCTGCAGTGTGATAATCAACATTCAGGTAAACTCCACTCCTTCAGCACAATTAAACAATGAAGGCATTAGAGGTCAATGTAAGATTGGTGAATTGTAAACCAGACTGTGGAGGGAAAGGGAACTAGACATGGTAAACACAAACTGATGTCAATCATTTAATTCAGCTCAGATGATTTGTGGAGAATCCACTGCCATATGCAGGTCACTCTACTAAGTCCAAAAAAGTTTGAGTTAGTCATCAAATCATGATTTCAAGGGTTGTTTTTGTTCTCCAAAGGAAGCACAAGCATTGAGATATGTTAAGAAATGTCACAGGTCAAGTTAGAAATATTGAATTCTATGTATATAGGTATGGATTCAGGTCCTAAAAAATGATCATTGAGTATATTTGCTCTGCACCTGGCATGAGATATTAACTTGTGCACCATTTCTGCTTATATTTTTGTACAAAATATTGATGGTAGAATTGAGAGGAAAAAATATATAAATGTACCATCACATTTTTCAGAGCACAGTCAGTGTAGACATTACATAAAATGAATGTGTTTCCTGAGATCACTCAGTATCTTGATATAATTAAAAGCAGAAGACATTTATTTCACAGGAGGGAAAATGAAAGGAGCATCTATAGAACATCAGTACTTTTGAACTTGGCAATCTCTCCAATTATTTATCACCTTCCTTGACGTAGTTCTTTCCAATGGGCCAGTGTTAATGGAGACATTGGGAAATGGAGAAACTCCATAAAGGAACCAACCGTAAAATTTCCAAATTAGAGATAGGAGAAAATGATCCAATGTCTTAAGAAGCGACATCTATTCTTTGTCAAATAAAACCAACTCAATGGACAGCTAAATTGCAAAAATCAGTTACTATATATGAGTAATACCTATAATAAGGATAAGAAATGAATAATAAAGATGTCTTGTATGTAACCAGTCTTGGCAGGCTTGGAAAAGGTGAGGAGGATGTGTGTGTGTGTATGATGGAAACACATAAATATGTAAAAAGTGGAGCAATTTTCATTGTGTCAGTAATTTGAGATTTTTAAAATTACTGCAACACAGAAACTTATTCAGTCCTATTATAAATTATCTCCCCTAGTCATATAGCAACACTGGCTTTTCAATGCTTTTCAAGATAGACACAACCATGACTTGATTTGACTAATGAAATTAAGCAAAAGGGGTATCATGTTTCTTTAAGAATTTCTAATGTGACTTTCTCTCACAGTAACAAAGAACATTTTAGCTGTGTCTCCACCATCAGCTTGCATTGCTGAATACTGATCATGTAAAGAAGAGCAGGATCAAGTTTGCAATGGATAAGTATGAGGAAGGAAAGCACACCTCAGTCAGTTTACTTCAAATGACCACCAATTCTTTCAAGTTGCCTTCTACTGCAGCATAGCCAAGCTTTATTCTGGAATAGAAAATAACATACTCATCATAAGCTGGTTATCTCCTGTTCCATTAACAATTGTGACAGTAAAAATAAAAGAGAAAAAAGGTCCATGTAAAAGTAAAAATAAAAAATCTGTTCCCTAAGGTGACCATTCTTGGTTTAATACATACATCTTTCCACCTGGGATAGTGTGCATCAGAAAATACACACACACATACACACACATGCACACACACACATGCCTCAATAGCAATGAAAAAAATATTGAAGGAGTAATTCCCTTGGTAATCTTTATTAAAGAAGCAAAGAGAAAGAATATGAATAATGTCTGTTATCAAAGAAAAAGATTAAATTCAGCATCAGGAATATTATAGTTGCCACCTGATATACTCCAAATTTTTACAAATTTTAAACTAATAAAAAGAAAAAAATGAATGCATGTTTCTGTCTACTCGTTGTTTTATGTAAGAGTTCTCTTAACTACCAAGGATACTACCTTCTTTCTCAGAAATTTATGGAAAATTCATACAGTTCTGGCTGCAAAGCTATAAAAGTTTGAAAACATAATATAAAACAAAGCCAGGTCTCTGTATCACTAAGACGTAAACACACAGAGCTGAACTTGTTAGACTAGTAAGTTTTGTAGTGGTGAGAGACAGAGTATATCTGCCTTGGTCTAATGAAAGACGAACAAAATAGATGCATCTTACAATTTTCCTAACATGGGGGATAAAATAATGCACTGACATTCTCAGGGCAGACAAAACAAAACTGCAGCTCCAAAGTTTATAGTCATTCATTCTGGAGTAGTATTGGGAGCTCATGAAAATATATTTTAACTGATAACATAAAGGAAAATAGGTTTTTCCTCATAAAACTTTTTAAGAGTTTCATTTGAGAGAAAGATGTGAGAATGAGACTGATTGGCGAGGCTTTGCTTTTCTTCTATTTCCCTCCTGCCCCAGAGACTAAGAAGTTTACTGCTATAGACTGTTTATTGTATTTTAATCACCAATTCAATTATTCTAAATGTACCCTATTTACCAAATCCAAATAGGGAAGGTTTTATCAAATCTCTAGGAAGAAGCTCAGGAACAAACAAATATAAATAGTCGTAAGAATTACAATAACTTCTCACCTTTTAGATTTTGCCAGGAGGAGATGAGAATTCAATGATTCCATGAGTTAATGTCTAACAGAACTTGTCACCTTGAAACTGTGAAGTCCTTAAGAAGTATAACCTTCTTTTATTTTTCCCATGAGTCATAATTTTTAGAATTGGCTTTGTTATTAGGAAGAAAGGAAAAAAAAAAAACATGTGACCATTTATATTTATATAATATCAAGAATGACTGGGTTCTGTGGTGGTGTAGAGTTTTATTTAAAGAAAAATGATTAAATCTGGTAAATTATTATTAAAGACCTTTCTTTAATTTGCACTATATACAGTGAGAAATTTAGGTTGGATAATTTCATGCTAAGGGATAAAGTTTGACTCTTGAAAAAATATCTTAAGAGTTATGGGTTGCAAGCCAGGTCTCCAGCCAGGTCCATAGCTGGAGGCAGGTAAAAGGCAACCATACATTAATGTCTCTTTCCCTCTCTGCCTCTCTCCCTTCCCCTCTATCTCTCAAAATAAAATCTTAAAAAAAAAAAGAGTAATTGCTATGTTTTTTTTTCTTTTTACAAAACAGAATGTGTTTATTTTTATTTACTTAGATTGAGATATAACTTACATTATACTATAGGCAGAATAATGTCCCCACACAGAGGGTCCACCTTCTGATCTCCAGAACCTGTGAATATGTTACCTTAACATGGCAAAAGAGAATTTACAATATTGGTTTAATCAAGGGTCTTGAGATGGAAAATTTTCCTGGATTATCTGGGTGGAGATAATATAACCCCAAAGCCCCTTTAAGAGAGAAGCAGGAGGATCAGAGACAGAAATATAAACTCTAACCCAAAAGCAGAGGTCAGAGGGATGCAGCCACAAGCCAATGATTATGAGCAAAAGCCAAAGAACATAGTCAGCCCTAAAGTCTTCAGAAAAAAGACACTCTTTGATTATAACTCCCTTGGGCTCAAAGTTCATATTCTTAGAACTTCACATAATATGTGTTGTTTTAGCACTATATCCTGGTCATGGCTTACAACAGCAAGAGGAAACTGGTGCATAATCGGTAACGTACAAACCTTAAGCTCACCATTTAATAAAAATGTGTGTATACATACACACACTTCTGTGTAATTCCTAGATTTAGAAATACTTTCATTGTTGTAAATTAAAGAAAAGTAATTTTCACATAGTTAAATGAATATAAGTGGGTCTGAATTCTAACCAGATAACACTACCATAAATCACCATGTTGTTCAAGGGCCAACAATACTTGTGTTTCCTTATCTCTATTGTTAGGTGATACAGTGTGAGTAGTCCTGGTCAATCATTGGACAAAATGAGGTGTGCCACCTCTAGACAAAGCCTTTTAAAACATAAATCTTTGCCATGGCTCGTATGGCTTGGTCGGTTGGAGCATCAACCAGTACACCAAAAGGCCAGGGATTCTATTGCATCAATGCAAATGCCTCCCTTGCAGCTTCAGTCTTCAGGGTACAGGGGGCAGCTGATCAATGTTCCTCTCTTATATGGGTGTTTCTCTCTTTTTCTCTTCCTTCCTCTCTCTCCAAAATCAATACATATAATAATCAATACATAATAATAATAGTAGTAGTAGTGGTAGTAGTAAATCTCTATGCACTCTTTTCCTTTCTACCAGCTTTTTGCAGATAATGTCAAGATGCTACAGAATATAAAAGCCAAAAGATGAAGTGACATGCTGTGGCTCAAAGTACGTTTGGAGATTTACCTGCCAAAGAGTGGCACACACTTTGAGCTATTAGATAAATTTTGTTAACTTTTAATACGAGTTATTAATATCTAGATTTGTATAACCAGGTGAATCTTTCTTTCAAGAGAAGAGTAAATAATTGATGGCTTTAAAAGAATACAAATCTTTAAAATGAATACTTATGAAAAAGAATTAAAATACTTGAAAACTATTTAATAAGATAGGAGTTACGAATAAGAACTAATGTATTTTTTTTTATTATGAAGACAACACTATCATATTGTTTCTTATTTAACAAATATTATTAAAATAGTATGTTTTATTCAATGATGAAGCATGAGGATATAGCACTTAATAACAATCACTGCCCTTGTCTGCATGAAGCAGTTATTAGCTAACATTTTTGGGGCAGGCATTAACCTGAATAGTGAATAGAAACAGAGCATCTAGCTTCATACTAATGGAGGAATATCCACATAGATTGACTTAAAACACCTTCAGTCACTTCAATCTATATGAAGTAGGGTCAAAAAAGAAAAATAAGGGGGAAGAGCCAGGGCAATTATGATGCAAGTGAAATAGACAAAATTTTTCCAAAATAATATTAGTAATCATAGAAAATAATTAAAGTATTATGTTAAAGAATATGTCAAAGTAAGTAAATTCTAAGTATATTATTTAAAAGTAAAACATAATATAACTAAAAGCTTCATAAAAAGCCATAAAAATGTATTCATACACATGCATATACAAGTACACACATACCCATTAAACATATGCAAATAAAAATGATAACATCACCCTGGCTATTGTGACTCAATTGGCTGGAATGTTGTCCTATAGCCAAAAGGTTGTGGACTTGATCCCCACTCAGAGTGCTTAACTGGGCAAGCAGGGGAGATAACCAATAGATGTGTTGCTCACATTGATGTTTCTCTCTCCCTTCTTCTATCTCTAAAAAGTGATGGAAAAAAGTATACTAAAAAATGATAACATAACTATATCAATACCTGAAAAAATCCATTTTAAGACAAAAAAAAGATTTTTCAGAGATAAAAGGGAGTACTTTTTATGACTTTATACTTTTCCTAAAAGACCAAAATTTTCCTAAAGGACCAAAATATAGTGAAAGATGGTAAAAGAATTTACATTTCCATCTACAGGTCTCCCATTAAAAATACATACAGTATGCCCTGGCTGGTGTGGCTCAGTGGGCTGAGTGCTGGCCTGATTGAAAGGTTGTCAGTTCAATTTCTAGTCCCCAGTTGGGGTTGTGCTAGAGGCAACCGACCAATGTATCTCTCACCCATTGATGTTTCTCCCCCTCTCCCTCTCCCTCCCCTTCTCTAAAAATAAATAAATAAAATATATTTTTAAAAGATGAAGTATAATAGATTCTGAAGATCCACACTCTCAAAAATGATAGGTAAACTACAAGTTTATTTTATACATGATAATTCATGTCACTGTGTTTGCAACATACAAGAACACGTATTGTTCTTTCAGTCAAAAATCTATCATTTCCCATTGTGCAGATATTTTATGCTATACAACAGATAGGGCTAAGCTTGAGTTTCTACTTCAGCATCTATTAATGATGGAATCATGACTATGTCACTTAGGACTGGGTGTCCTTATCTTTAAAATGGGAGTAACCTCAAACATATTTACTGAGTTTTAAACAAGATAATAAAGGAAAACTGCATAGTGAAATGCCTCACATAGAGAGAAAGAGAACATTAGCTAATTTTACTATAGTATTTCCTTTTTTTTTTTTTTTTTTTTTACTTTGAGATGTTGCATTTCTTAAAATACCCACATAATTTCAAAGTTATTTATCCAGGAAAATAAAGGTTAAAAATATCTGAATAATAAGTTTGTTCTAACATGATGCTTTTAAAAATATAAAACTTTTAAAACATTATTATAAAAACTGAAGAATGAAAATATATCTATTGAGATCAACTGGTTGATGTTTATTTTCCTTTATTCACTCACTCAGCACATACCAATTAAAATCTGTGCTCTGACCAGTGGAAATAAAAGTGATCAAGGAAACTATAAAATCCCTGCCTGCAAACAACTTACATAATGGTGGAATTCTAGACAATATACAAATAAAAAAGATATCTAAAAATCAATAAAGGGAACTATTCACATGCCAGTGTAGAGGTTTGCTCAACAGGTACCTCTTACAAAAGGCAAACTTATGAAGACACCTATGATTGAAAATAGAATGACCCTCACTCATACATCTGCTCTCTCTAAGAGCTAGGGCTAGATTGGTCTCAAGAGCTATTTCATTCCCACTGTCCTGTTCAATGCCTTTACATTAGCATCATATTTGTTGAAAGTGTGAATAAATGAACATCACTCTTCACATTACACCATGAAATCTGTGTAATGCCCATATAACAAAGATTTTATGTCAAGTAAGTTTCAGAATTATGAAAGCCCACCTAAATAGAGTGAGAATGGTCAAGACACTTTATAATGTGTTCAAATATGAGTGTAGCACCAAAAAATATTAATATTGTACACTTAAACATAGGCTTAAAATAGAAAAACTTAAAGGTATGTGACTAATTTGGAATTCACCTTTGACACCTATGAAATATCCCACTCACACTGAGTATATTGTATTGATTCTTCCTTTTTTATTCAGTTATATTACAAACAGCTTCATTAGTATCCAGAACTTCTTACTGTACTCTGATATCACATAATAGATTGATATTGATTTACTGACATTTTCTTTAAATATGAAACTAATTGCAACATGTAATGATGATGTTTTTGAATGTTCTTATAAAGCTACAAGATAAAATTTCTCCTCTGCCAATATAAAAGCTTTATGCCCTGGCTGGTAGCACAGTGGATAAAGTGACAGCCTATGAATGTGAAGGTCGCTGGTTCAATTCCCCAGCCAGGCACATGGCCAGGTTGTAAGCCAGGTCTCCCGCCAGGTCCATGGCTGGAAGCAGGTGAAAGGCAACCATACATTGATGTTTCTCTCCCTCTCTGCCTCTCTCCCTTCTCTCTTTGGAAATAATAAATAAAATCTTAAAAAAAAAAAAAAAAAAAAAAGCTTTAGTAAGTGAAGTAGTCATCATAGGATTGAGCGAACTTGGTTCAGTAGAATGTGTGGAGTTAGTACTAAAATATAATATCTTTATTTCACTACCTTCAAAATTACTGAACTCTTTTCAGATGCTTTTTAAATGATAAAAAACCCAAGCATGCTTTTCACAAAGCACTTTTCCTTTCATCTACAATATTTTCACTGTAGCAAGTAAATTATTACCAGTATTTTTCTGCATTATTTTCTAACAGACAATCTGAATCATCCAAAATAGTGTCTTTGAAAGAACCATGTGATGCTCAGAAAGCCTTATGAAGCATTTAATGTTTGACTTAAGCACTTTTGAATGATAGGAATACAAATGAAAACCACTAAAATCTCTATGTTTTGGTTGGACTCTCTGAATGGATGAATTTAAAGTGACATGAAATGGACTCAGAAAATACTATGACTGGTTAATGCAATCCTCATTCACCCTTGCAAATAAAATAATGTTTTTACATGTTCTTAAAAAATCCCTACTACCATTAAAAAAATATCATCTCTGCCTACCTTAAACAACTCTGGTGATTTCTGTATGTGGTCTTGAATACCTATATGCTTTATTATCTTTCCATCCTCAAAAAGGGCATATTCAAAAAGGAACAGATGCAGACAAATGGGAAAGCAACACTCAAGCCTGGCATACTGGCTGATAATCATGGTCATTTCCCATTAATTGGTGGCCTATATGTTGCATAACAATTTAAATAATGAGCAATATTTATTTCACTGTCAGTCATATTGATCTGCCTATAAAGCAGTCAGATTTAATGACCTTTTTGGCAATAATTAAGTTCATTTATGAAAGAGAGGCACTGACATCTGGCCAATAAACATTCAACAGGTAAATTATAAGAGAATAATCAACACTAAAATCAGATGATCATAAATCAAATGAAAGTGTATTATATCAGCTTATCACTGTTAATTACTTGACACCTTAATGATAAGTAATAAAACTGAGATTAGAGAGAAATATTCCAAATGTGAAAAAATATGGTGCAGAAGTAAGAGAAGATTTTAACTCAAAAGAGATTATTACTATCCTGAATTTACTTGATAAATTGTCATCCATCTGTTGCTAATTCACTTTGCTACTTTGCCCTTTTACTGTAAAATAAGTGAAGAAAATCCATATACTAGGAAAGATACCTTCCCTAAAAGTGTTTGTGAAAAAGCATAAAGCAAAAGAGAGAATTGCTGAGTCATATGGTGCTGCAGTTTTGGAAATCAAGGCTATAATTCTGGACTATAAAATTTTATTCTTGGGGTTTTCCTCTATTTTGTTCTCAAGACCACAAATTGATCTTAGAGTCAATAAATTAGCTTGTGTCCCAGAATTACCATAGGTGCTACTACTTATTAATAAAAGAGGGGTTCAAAAAAAACTTGATGTTGAGATTAATAAACTGGGGAGCATAAGCCTGTTTGTTCCATCAGGAAGGTACAGCCTCACACCCCAGGGGATCGCAGCATTTCCCCACCAAGAGGGTGACCTTCCTCTCCTCCCCTTTCCAGCACTGGATTGTTGGGATGTGCAGGGGGAGGTGCTAGGCTATAGAGTCCTATAACACTAACTAGGGAGTGTAAACCTATCAAAAAGCCCACAAAAACTTGAGAAGTTGATTGGTTCTTTTGTAAAAGCACCTAGTCCATCCCAAACCCAAGCTAATATAATCCCAAGGGAACAAAAAGCTCATGCTCTTGATTAAGACGTGCACCTGGAGTTCTCTTAGAAGCTCTTTCTCCCTGGAGAATGCAATCTTGGGTGTCTAGCAGCTATCTGGGGACTAATCTTTAATATGAAGTGAACACTCTGGACACTGGCTTTTGTTTTGGCCTTGCTGCGAGCTCATTTGGATTTTTTTTTTTTTCCGTGGCGGGACAAAGGGAGATGGAACATCAGAAATACCAGTAATCCAGCAAAGCATTTACATAATGCACATACAAAATGTGATTGTTGAAAAAATTATCAAAAAGTTTGACCAAAGATAAATCATTCTTCATTTTTTCTCAATGATCTGTCAATTTCACGCATAATAAGATTTGGATAATTTAACTACCTTCTTAAGTTCCTTTCACTATAGGGCAAGAAATTCTTCTTCATAGTGCACTGTGCATAGTCTAGCAGGTCATCAGCAGCTCCGTAAATGATGGTGACAATGGTAATGACACAACAATGAGGCTGAGGTTGAAGATAAGAGCAATAATGGACCATTGATTATTTATTAGTAAGTGTTTCAGTAAAATTCTCACTTAACAAATGTGAAAAAAGTCATCTCCTATGAGTTTAGGATTTTTAAGCTAGATTCCTTACATGTAAACATATGCACATTTTGCTGCATTGTGTAGTGAGTAAACCACAGTATGCTTAAAAGTCAAGGGAAATTGTGAACTAAATTGTAGTAACTTTTAAAGTATTTGATCCAGAAACAATAGACACTTAATCTTAAAATATTAGAACCTGCTGGTTTCACGGATGAAATGAAGCATATTTTGTCAGTTATAGAATATTTCCCAACGGAGTGCTGAATGACAGCTAAAATTACTATCACTGAATGTTTTTATGATGCATTATAATTATAGTTACTTCAGACACATTATTTCATTGATATAATATCACAGTTGGTGGTTTTATTATTCCCACTATAAAGATGGGGAAAATGGAGGCTTTTGAACTTTACTCACGATATGTTAGAGGGATAATTTGGAATAATTTGGTTTAGAGTTACACTCTTCTGGTAAGTTAATAAAGCTAGATGATACTCTGCTCCTGTGTAATATAGAAGTACAAGTAAACTTATCTTTATAGAAATGTATACACATTACTCTTAACTAGCTATTTTCCTTGGGGATCTCTGGATTTCAATCCATTTATCAGGAAAGTCAGATGTAAAATACTTTAAAAATATTAATAAATTTTTAAATTATATCAGATAGCATAATATCTGTAAACAAGTGCTTCATTTCTTTTTTTTTATTAAAATAATTAATTTCTTTATTTTCAGAGAAAGGAAAATGGAAGAAGAAAGAGAGGGAGAGAAACAGATTAGTTGCCACTCACACACCCCCAACCAGAGACCTGGTCTGTAATCCAGGCACATACCCTGACCTGAAAGCATACCTGTGACCCATCGGTTCACAGGCTAATGTAGATATAATCTACTGACCTATACCAGCCAGGGCCAAGTGTTTCATACTTTAGAGTAACTTTTAATATTAAAAATAAATGAAAATAAAAATAAAATAAAATATACCTGTAAAATTTCAGTAAAAACAATGAGCCCATGGGTCTCCATATATCAAATCATCAGAACCAATCCCATCATTTATTAAATCTCTGTTTATCTCTATGGCTCTCAGGAAGGTAAGTCTCAGTGGGCATCTATTTTTACTTAGTTCTCCTTCCTACAATAGTCAGTATATTTAATCTGATCCAATCTATGAACCACTTAATACTTTCCACTGTCCTTTCAGTTACTCCATTTGTATGGTCAACAGATACTATTATATGAAATTTCTTCTCAGAAGTTTCCATTTACTTACATGACTTCAACTGAAATCTGATTCTCCTTGGACACTTGCTTAACACACTTCTCAGGCTGGGGCCTATTTGTTAGTTTTAAATATACTTTCTTTAAGAGAAGTTTTAGATTCACAGCAAAAATGAATGCAAGGTACAGTGATTTCCCTATACATGACACCATCACTCATGGACAGCCTTTGTCATTATCAGTGTCCCTGACCAAATGGTAAAAAGTTTACAATGGACAAATTTCATTGACACATTATTGTTCCCCAAAATGTGTTGTTTATATTAGGTTCCTTTATGGTGTTGTGCAGGTGAGTTTGGGCAAATGTATGGTAATGTGCTCATCATTAGAGCTGCCTACAGAATAGTTTCACTGCCCTAGATATCCTCTGTGCCCCACCTAATCATCTCACTTTCCCTTCTCACTCATGGCAATCGCTGATCTTTTGCTGTTTCCATAATTTTGCCTTTTTGTTTATATTTATTTATTTTGTTTTGTCACACTTGTCTTAACTTAGGGCCATATAATTTAGTAGGCTTTTTCAGCCTACTTTTCACCTTGTTTGTAGAATAAAAAATAACCAAAAGAGTCATACATCCCAATAATATTCTATTGAATCTCTCACCTTGAGCTCTGTCATCTACTCTGCATTCCCTGCCTTTCTGCCAATCTCCCAGACAGTCATTGTATACGAGGGTTGTTATTTCACAGTTTATTACTCCAATATGTCTCCTATCTTTATCCTCAGTAAGACCAATAACCAAATAATATCCTGGTCTCCAAAATTCTCCAATATTTTTCATTCCCTGTACTCCCAAACTACACCAATCTCCAAGATAACAACTTCAAGCCTTCAGTCTTCACTTATATCTACTTTCCTTTCAATTCACCAACTGCAATTCCCTTTCTGCTACAATTTCTGTATGTTAATTAAACCAAAGAGGACACACATTTTCTTTAACAGGCCTTGCAGCATATATTTTAGTCTTTGTAGGCAAGACAATTTATATCACAACTACTCAACTTAGCCATTATAATATGAAACCATGCATATCTTTAGTACATGCAGGTAAAAATTGAGTGTGGCTATGTGGCATAAATTTTATTTTCAAAGAATTCAATCTGTCACTCTTAATGTATGATGCATAAGTCTTGAGTCATTTGATGTATAATTTACCTAAATTAATGACCAGAGTCACTCATGTAGGTATTGTCAGTTGGTTGGTTTAACTATGGATAGCCACAAACAAGAATGATAAAGAGACCAGGTCACAGCAATTGAGAACACTGGTTTTAAAAAAGTAGTTATAATAGTCCTGGCTGGTGGCACAGTGGATAGGGTGCTGGCCTGCGAACACAAAGGTCACTGGTTTGATCCCCCAGGCAGAGTACATAACCGGTTGCAAGCTAGGTCTCCAGTTAGATCTGTAGCTGGAGGCAGGTGAAAGGCAACCATACATAGATGCCTGTCTCTCTTTCTGCCTCTCTCCCTACCCCTCTCACTAAAAATAAATAAAAATTAAAAATAAAAAAGTGGTTATAGTAATGTACCATGAAATTTAGGGTGCATGAAAATTAGTAATGGAGTCAATAAAACTGAGTGGATTTTATGGTTATAGAGACTAACTTCAGAACCAAAAATGGAGTTGTACAATTGCTTAATCAGTTGAATACCCTTTAAAAGAGGGTGTGGCCTACTTTGCTAACTTGAGGACACAAGCTGTCCTGAGTTTTACAGCTGCAAATGAATGAATTCTGCCAACATGAGCTTGGAAGAGGATATGGAGCTTCAGATGAGACTGCACCCCAGTTAGCACCATGATTGCAACCTAGGGAAATTCTGAGGAGCTGAACCAGCTAAGTTGTGGCAGGACTCCTGATTCAATGGAGTCACATGAGATAATACATGTTTCAGAACTTGGCTATTGTTAATAACAGGGACAGAAAGAGACTTTGCTTGGGCAATGGGTGCCCAATGCTATCTGCAGATAATTTGTCGAGTTGTAAACTTGAAATCTGTATGATTTTGTGTGTCTTTCACCCCAAGGAATTCAATAAAAAGAAAAGATTTATGTCAATGTCATTATATAGTACTTCTAGTTGAAATAAAAAACTTAAGTTTCTTATATACACATATGTATGTGTGTGTGTGTATATATATATATATTCACAAATTATTGAAGCTTTCTTCAGAAACATAAAGAAAAATACACTCCATAATGTAAAAAAGTCAGCTCTCTTTCTCAACTGAAAACTGAGCTATTCTCAGAATTGAATCCAAATCAAAAGAACAAATCAAATAACATTTTTATAGAGCCTATCAACTTTCTGTAATTCATCGTCCCTTGTATGTATATTAATGTTTTTCTTTTTATGCACATTATACCTTTGACATTTCCCCTTTCAAAATTTGCTTGCCCTAGTCTTCCTCAACCTAGATTCAACTGGCTAACTCACTCCAATAAGGACTACAGCTACTGTACATGTGTGTACATGTGTGTGAAATGTGTGTTTTATTAACTCCAGATTCATAGCTAAGATTTTTAACCAAACTACTTTACCAGGGGAATGATTTTTATTATATATCAGTTGTAAGATATTTAAAATGATAAAATAGCTCTATATATGACAAATAGAAACTTACCATTTACAATTTTTCTTGTGAACTGAGTATTAAGTAAGTTCTATATGACCTTTCTAAATGTCTGGAATATTGGTTATGGGTGCAATCACTTCTACCTAGCTATAGTCATTGATTTTTCAAGTATTCTGTTATGCTAATGTGGAAGGCTCATTGTTCTCTCAACTTGCTCTAAGAAGCACTTGAAACAGTGATGAACAAAATCAGTCTTCTATCAAGCGTTCCGTGTGGGAAATTTAGAGAAAGATAAGGAAGGTAAAGGGTTCATGATTTTATGATAAGAGAAGCTATACTCTTCATCAGAACTTGAGAGAAATTTATTCCTGAAAGCAAATGATAATGGGATCTTGCATTGAAAATCTGTAAGTTAAAAAGGCAATTAGCTTGTCTATCTTATTCACCTACAAGGGCAAAAACAATTCAGTTCTCACTGTTAAAATGGATTACAGTCATATTGGATTTGAAAACCTGACTTTTTAAATATTTATGAATATGTAAACCATGCATCCAAGTAGAAAAGAGGGCACCTATTATTTAGAAAACTCTCATTCAACTGACTGACTCCATTGCAAAATTTGTATTTCATTTGTAACAGAGGTTAAAATGCAATATTTACATTTACCTTATGGAAAAAGACATAAAATAACAAATATCTAAAGTGAAAATATTTTAGTGTATCACTATTTTTTAAATGGAAAGCTAGAGCAAGACCCTATGATTTGTTCTTTTATTAGAAAATTCCAAATTAAAAATGCTTTTAGAAGAAAGTGCTTTGTATTATGCATTCTTAAGCCATTCTGACTATAATATGAGCAGCATTTTTCTCCCACACATCAGAGCAAATGTTTGGCTTTGTGAACTCAAAGCCAACCACTGTGGAAACATGATTTACTTATTATATGAAAATATTCATACTTGAATAAACATGTTAGTCAAATAGAAGAGTTTATATGCTGACATACTTTAAAAAACATTTCAACATAGAATGCTAATGCAAAGCTTTGTTATTTTCAGGCAAATAACAACCAGTGAGCCACATTTTTCCTTATAATAACCAATCTTATATTTTTATTCCATGAAGTAATCATGTTTTGGGGATGAGACTTGGATATTATGTTGAAATCATATTGATAGGTCAAGTAGGGCTTTATACCAGAGGTGAATACAAAATATTATGGTAAACAGATAATAAGTATATTTGCCTTTGCAAGGCCATGTAATCTCAATTACAACTGTTTAATTCTGCCACTGTATGAAAACAGTGAGATAACATACAAACAAATGAGCAACTGTGTTCCAATAAAACTTTCTTTAGAAAAAGCAAGTAGTAGGGCAATCCTATTCTAAGCTATAACTGATTATTTTTTAAATCATATAAGGGGGGGAATTGGAATTTATTACAAATTATGTATTTCTTCTTCCATGTTTAAACTTCAGTCACCTTCAAAGTAATCTGCATTTGATGCAATGCTAGAAACAGTTTTTGAGCTCGTTGACTTTGATGCCTTGTTATGCTTCTGCTATTTTTTTTTTTTTTTCACCTTTTCCACATCAGCAAAACATTCCCCTTTAAAGAATTATTTCATTCAGAGAAACACAAGAGTCACTTCAGGTGAAATCAGGTGAACAGGGAGGGTGGAGCACTAAGGTCATACCTTTTTTGGTAAAAAAGTACTGAACACTCAGCATGGTGTGGGCAGGTGTGCTAGTAAATCAATCAACAGTAAATGGGCAAACAGGGGGTAAAAATCTTCAGAAAACTTCACTGAAAATGAATGCAGCCTTCTCACAACAATGCCAGATGGGTTCCTAGAACACTCTCCTAATGCAGGAAGCCTGTACTATAGAGGGTACTCCCTCCAGAAGCGAATTCTGTTTTTTTGGGGGGATTCCTTCTCACATGCTTGGAAAGTCAAAGAAAGAAGGAAGTGATGTAATAAGTCCTCAGTGTAAACCATCTTCCTGATTTCTAGATACAGGAAGATATAGAAGCAAAGTGAACAAATGATAAAATACAACTATTGAAAGGAGTTTAGAAGCCAAGTGTTCAATTATTCCTATTCAAAGCTTCCTTACTCGACAGTATTTCATTCTCAAAATGGATATCTCATTTCAGCTTGAATAGCTCAAGTGATGGAGAATTCAGTTTTAGTGTAGCATATATGTACTGTGTTCAGTTTTTGGACAGTTCTAACAATAAACCCTTCTTATTTATGTTGTGTTGGGAGGTAATCTGCAGTAACTAACCAGTGATTTAGCTTAAACTTGCACATGTTTAAGATGCAAATAGGCTAATTTTAATTACTTAGCATTTTAAAAATAAGGACATACCTTTATTGATTACATGTACTTAAGCATATTTTTACAATTTGGATTTTCATTAAGTAACATCTGTTGAGTATTTATTACATGTCAGACCCTGTGATAGACATCAAAGACAGGAATGCATCCTAAGAACCTAACATGTAAGCCAAATGTCTTGTCCTACTGGTAAGTCTTATAAGTTGTTCATAGTAACTACACACACACAACTGTGACCCTCTGGGAAGATCCTTCTGCAAGAATCATTTCACAGTGATGGCTGGTGCATTTCTTCATCACCTTGTTTCTTATGTTATATCCTTTGTTGCTCAAATACTCTATCATCTGTTATAAGTATTACCTTTTAGAGAAATTGATTAATTACCTGAAATAAGCCTTTGCTGCTTGATTCATATTTCTTTTGGTCTGATTTAATCAAATATGTTCTACACGACTCCTCTCCCATTTACAAGTAAAATCAAAGAGAATTTAGAAATATGTTTTTGTCAGTTTTGACTGAGTACAGCTTTGAATATACATTAAAATTTTATTTTAGTTGGTTTAGATATTTTAATTTCTTATTGATAGGCTTTTCTTGGTGCTCTTTCAACATAGCAACTCTAATATTACCCTCTGATTTTGCTAACTTTTTACAAATGTTGTTTGTGTATTCTGATGTCAAATTTAGAACTGATGACATTGGGTGAAGTGTCTGGGATTTCCAATTATCACACAATACTAAAAGGCTATGGTTAAGACATGACTAAAGGCATTACCCAACTTGGAGTCTAGGAGGACACACTTTGTCTAATCGTCCCTAAGTCTGAAAAGAAAGACATCTAGACTATGTTATCTTCAGATATGGAAAGGAAATATATGGTGGGGAGGTGGAGATATTTATATCTGGCAAGAATGAGCTGCTATGTCAGGAACTCTGTGTTTTAAATTTTATGTTTTAAAGCCCAGCCAAGATTCACTCGTCACAATCAGATTTCGAGTTTAGAAATTTGGAAAAGAGAGAATAATTTGTAATCTTGCTTATGTTTTATTATCAGAGTAAAAAAAAAAAAAAAAAAAAAAACCTCTGTTATTTAATTTGATGTCACTATTACAACCTCCATGGTTTTCTCTGCTTTGTAGAGATATTAAATGTGACACTTATTACTGATAACTGTGCAACAAAGTTCTAGAAGAAAAGACCACATGTTTTATCGCATGTATTTGTTTGGTTTCTCCTGTCTTTTAACTTTTATTCCCTGGTTTCATGAAAGCTTTTCTCCAATCAGTGAAAATGTAATACAATTAAGGGAGAATAACGCCTCCTAGTTTTCTTTTCACATACTAAGTTTTTAGAGTAAGAGAGAGAAGAATGGATGCAGAAAAATTAATATACATCTTTTCAGATAAAATTTATCTTTGAAGAGAAGTTTTGGGCTTCCTTCTCATTTATGGCTTTTATTTCTTTTCTTCTCTCTCTCTCTCTCTTTTTCTTTTTCATGTACAATTTATTCACCTATTATCTCTCACCCACCCTAACCTGAGTGTGTTCTATGAAGTCATAAAATCCATTCAATAAAATTGGAACCTTTATTCTACTCCTAAGTACACTCCAGGAGACATAGCATTCAACCCTTTATGGCTCAGCTCTTACAAACCAGACAATAAAAGTTGTGTGTGTATGTGTATCACGAACTTAGAGAGAGAGAGGGAGAGAGAGAGAAAAAAAAAAAAGATCTTTCTCAGTGGGTACCAGTTAGAGTCATTCCTGAGTAGAAGGAACACCTTTTCAGCCCATTTGCACCGCTTGGGATGTCCTTTTTCCCCTTTGAAAGGATCTCTAGCTGCACCTCCACAGGTGCAGTGGAACTGCAGCGGGGCGAGTGAGAGGGAGGGCTGGAGCCCATCGGAAATATAGACTCAAAAGAAAAGGTGCTGTGCTGTTAGAAGGAACAAAATTGCCCCTTCCACTTTAGAACCAAACCCTTTTAAAGCTTGCAGTAATTTTCAACATTTACTGCTACTATACAGCACAGCAGGGACCGGAGCCTTTGTGGACAGAAACAGATAGGTATGCTGTGTGCAGTCACTACACGGTCACAGCCACTCGCTTAGCCTTTCCACCCATCTGTGCTCATGTCTCAAAGACCTGATTGATTTCTCCTCTCCGGTTTTTGTGACAGGCTGTTCCCCCATTGACCACAGGCTTTGTACATCTTAAAACTATAATAAATCATTAATATGTGAACTTTTGTTCCCAAAGTTACTTAGGTGTGTTTGAAACATTTTCTTACAAGTTATTAATGAGAATGGGCAGTTTTTATTTATTTACTATTTATTGATTTATCGAAAGGTAATTATTAAAAACAGAAGAAAAAGAAAAAAGATTTTGCTGATTCCCTGTGGAAAACTTCAAAGCAAAATGTAGACCTATAAATTAAAGGTGTTATTTTTCATTAAATTAAATAGTTCTGCTTAAATGCTCAAGAGACCAATTTTCCTGCAAGAGAGCACTAAAACCTTAAATCATGATTACAAATATATTTAAGGCAGGAATTATAAAATTTAATTTTTTTATTCAAATAAGTTAAACCAGAACTGTAACCTACCTATCATTTTTATTATGTGATTCTTACAGTGGTAAGAATCAGGTAAGATCAGGGGGGAGATGCCCTGATCATAAACAAGGTACCTAGAAATTGATGAAAATAGTAAGACTATCCTTATCTTATACTTTTTAAAAAGATTTTATTTATTACTTTTAGAGAGAGGGGGAGGGAGAGAGGAAGAGAGAAGAGAGGGAGAGAGACATCAGTGTAAGGTTGCCTTTCACCTGCCTCCAGCCACGGACTTGGCTGGAGGCCTGGCTTGCAACCTGGTTATGTGCTCTGGCTGGGGAATCAAACCAGCAACCTTTGTGTTTGCAGGCCAGAGCCTTACCCACTGTGCCACCAGCCAGGGCTCTTGTACTTCTTGATATTAAAAATAAGTTAAAGCTTCAAAATGGTAAAAGACTGAGCTGCATTCTAAGATTTGTATCTGACCTTAGGTTAGATTGCTTGGTTCCATCATAGACTAATAGATTTTTTAAAAAACTATAAAACTTGTCATTCTATAAGCCCGTCCATATTCCATATACATACAGGAGAAGGAAACTCAAATCTTTTGATCTGTTAACAAACATGACTGAATATAACTTTAAAAAAAGAACTGAATTAACCAAAACTAAAAAAATAAATACTAGTAACAGAGTGAAGTAAAGTTGAAGAATGAGGTCAGCTTGTTAGAAGAAAATACATCTTGAGTGGGCGATAGTTCTTCTCTTGGAACCCCGCACAGAGAACAACTAGATAGAGCTCTTGAAGATGGCTTGTATGATCGTTAAAAATGAGCAGGTAGGTAGGCAAGCACCTTCAAATTCCACATGATAGATTTATTAGTACTGCTTCTTACAGTATCATTCTTAAATAAAGAAGAATGAAGGATAACAATAATAACTGAAGGTCAGGTGTCACTCTATTCTCATAGTTGTCTTATCCTCACCCTATACACCCTGGTACAAAATGGGCATGCAGTCATATTGCAGAAAAAAACAACTCTAAAAGACAAAAATATTAGTAATACAGATTTTACTGAAGTTTTATAAAGAGGAGAATGGGATTTATATTATAAACTCCAAAACAAAATTGACTAATTTATTACTATCTCTGCACATGCTTTTATCAGACAACTTTAACTTTTTATGAATTGCTAAAAACAACCTATTGAGAAAAATAGAAATACCTGTTCTGGATTATTTAGTGAAATTTATTACTAAAAGTTGTTGGACTTAAAAGAAGAAACTAATGCAGGAAGTTACATCCAAAGATCATTTTACCAAATGAATTGATTGAATTACAAATATATTACATTTCTACATCTAGCTAACTAAATGATCTATAGGCAAGGTCAGGGGATAAGAGACACATACTAGAGAAACATCTTGATAAAAATAGACTGGACTATTATGAGGTTCTGATCCTTTGTAAGCAATCTGTGAAGTGAATGTAATTCACATTAACACTTTTTCTGTTAACTATAAGTTATCAAAAGGTGTTTGAGTCCTTGAGAGGCTATTGGAAACCTGTTTTCAGTATCTCATAATTTTTAAAAAGTGCCTAATGAAGACCAAGTGAAGTGTGAGATTAGCTATGCAGTGAAGAGAATCTTCAGGGTATCCCGAAAATGGGTAAGAGATTCTTAAACTGAAAAGTAGGGACGTAAGTTCATAACAAAAATTGAATAAGAGGTAGAAGAAAGTGGGTTTAACAGCTGTTACAGGCAGTAAGTCTGGCATCATCCTTGGAAGTACAAAGTCTGTAGTTAGAGTTGCACTTGGTGGGACTTTACTCAAACCCAGGATAGCAATAAGTAAAATAGTCAAAAGAACCCTCCTTACTCAGAAAACAAGTAAATAAGAAAAATTTTGAATTATGGGACAAAGCAAGAAGCAGCTTAAAAAACAAAACAAAACTATTTTGTCATTGAGGTAAAGAGACTGGGAGATTAATAATGGGTAATCTGCCCTGGCTGGTGGCACAGTGGATAAGGCACCGGCCTGCAAACTCAAAGGTCTCTGGTTCGATTCTCAGCCAGAACACATAACCAGGTCTCCAGCCAGGTCCATGGCTGGAGGCAGGTGAAAGGCAACCACACATTGATGTTTCTCTCTCCCTCTCTGCTTCTCTTCCTTCCCCTCTCTTTACAAATAATAAATAAGGTCTTTAAAAAAAATAATGGATAATTTGAGCTGAAATAAGTAGGGGGCTAGTCATTATTTTTTAAATTCATTTCTTTACTTCCATAGACATTAATTGAACCACTACCACGTGAGAATTCTGTGTCAATCAGATCTTGAAGCCCAGGAATCTTTGAGATCTTTTAAAAATGCTACTTTGTTGAATTAAACATAGATTTATTTCTACATGTGTATAATGCTAAATATTCATATCCTTAAAATCTTTTTTTTCATTCAAATATATTGGACTGAGTGAGTGTTACCACACATTTCTTATTTCTAATAAAGATTGAGAGATAAGAAGGAGAGAAATCTACATTTGCTGTGCAAAACTATTTTCACATATATATTATTTTCTATCAATATTTCAATCCAGTTTAAAGAAAATTTATAATTGGTTGACTTGAATTGAACTACATTGGATGATTATGATGTTTCAGGCATTGTGCTGGGCTGAAAACTATAATTTTTTATCTTAATACTAAACTCAGTTATTTGTCCTCATAGAATATAAAGTGTTGAGAGAGAGAGAGAGAGAGAGAGAGGTACAAAGGTGCATTATTTTGGCCTACTATAATATGATAAGTATAATTATAGAGATATGCAATGACATCAAGACACATAGTGAGGTGGGTTAAAGTGACATTATTATCCCATTTCAGATGGTGAAAATGAAATTACAGATACCAAAATATTTATGAAAAGTGTTGCCAATAGTAAATGATTTGGGGCATAAACAACTAGAGATGAGATAGCCTTTTGAGCATAAGTCAAATGTTCTTCATTAGATTGGGAGCATGGCTTTCGCTGAAAGGTTTATTAGTGAGTTGTGGTGGGTCACATGAAATAGCAGGAAAGTTAGGTAACTTGACTACTCCAATTGGGTCACCACCTTTAACTCTCTGAGCACAGCTGTTTTCTACTTCTTTAACATCAGTTTTACTTTTCTGTGCTTCAACTGTAGGGGAGGAAAAGCAGAAGGTCATCCACAAAGCCATATTTTTTATCACTTTCTTACCTTCCTTATTTCAGGACAATCTGTGTTAGGCTGGGAGACAGAAAACAAATACAGGTCCAGGTCATATTCGAATTGGTGTAGTGCACTTGTGCTCCTATAAGTAATAATGGACTGCAAGGCTTCTACAATTAAAAAAAAAAAAAAAAATGTTTTGAAAAAAAAAGCACCCATCTACATAAGATTAAAAAATAATAATAATAAACAAACATTCTAGTTTAACAAATGTTACCCTAAAAGTTCTTACCTCGGTTATATGGCCCATCTTTGGTTTTCATTTTCTTTTGTGCTTGTCTGTGCATTTATCCAAGCCCTAACGTTCTTTGTTGGAAGACTTCACCAAAGAAATTAGTAATTCTAGCAAATAACAAAACAGTAATGAAAGTATTTTGTTTCCCTGGGACTAAAAATAAGTCCAATTTCAGCTTTAGATTTAATAATTTTATTGTGAAACTAAATACACTTGTTAAACTTAAAACAAATTCAAAGCTACAGACCCCCCCCATTTTTCCCCCCAAGGCATTTGACAAGCAAAAGCCCAATATCCAAGAACTACCATGATGACCTTTTTCCTTTTTTCTCTGTGACTTATATCTCAGTTAGCTTCAGCAGTCACAGAGGGGATCAAGTTCCAAACTTTCATTAATTTCAAAGTGAAGCCAATGGACGAAAGAGAGAATAACAAGAAACTGTGTTGTGTGTGGATTATTCCACGGACAATTATTTTCACGGTCTGACACTGGATTTGGAAATATTTGAATATCAAATCCTAAATAATAAATCTTCACAACCAACAGCTGATAGACTCTAAAGCCATGCTTTTATTTATTTTTTTAATCATCTACATCACTAACATAAATGCTAGAGAATTATGCTCTCTCTGGGAGAAGCAAAACAAAGTAATTTCATATAAAATATGAAGATACCTTTGCTTAAAATCTTCTTGAAACTCCTTTTCTGCTTCTATAAAACATGATCAGTGTTTGATGATGGATTAGCTTAATTCAGGCAGGTCTTGTTCCCCCAACAGGCCACCCTGGAGTGGTTACATAAACTTATATTTAAATCAATAGAAGCTTGAATTGTTTGTACTGGAGATATTTGCTTTTGGAATTGGACACTTATTTGCCTCAGAGATTTCTAAAGTATCATATCTTAGTGGGAGGTAAATATGGTTTATTGTGCTGTCAGTGACTGGAAACCTGTTTTAAAATACAAGCTTCTTCTGTCTGTTATTCACTAAGTGTTTGGGGACATGCTAATTGGATAGAAACTGGTTTTATCATCACTCAGGAGCCTAAGAGGACTTCAGCAATTATAGATGTGTCTTTTTATGGAGAACTGACCTACAATTTGAAAGATAAAATAAAAAAGATGTGAAGAGCTATTGTGTCAAGTACAACGTGATCTGTTAGGGAACTACAAACTTGTATCCTGACACCAAGACTTGACCATTTCTGTGAGGAGACAACACATGAAATAGAGTAGTAAACAGCAGGGAAAATGAAATCTATTGTATTTGCTATATAATCCATATTACAAGTGTAGCAAAACACAGGAGAAAGAGAAGTTCTTATAAATTCAGATGTAGATGAAAAGTCTTAGGATACCAAGTGAGCCTCCAGAGGGACTTTAAGGGGTAAGTAAAATTTGACTGACACCAAAATGTGGGAAGACCAACAGTGTTTCAAGGAGGTGTAAGAGCCATACCATAGAAGGGCCTGGAGCAAGGTGTGTGAAGGAACTTGAGTTCAGAGAGCAGAGCCAGGGTCCCAAGAAATTCCCCACAGCCCTTGGCTGGGGGAAAAGAGAGAAGGTGATATGGATTAAGATACTAAGCATAACTATGGCAAGTTGGTAGCTGTGCAAAGGCCCTGGGGCAAAGGGCCTTTGTGACTCTGAGGGTCTTCTGTGACTCACAACATAGCCAGGGAGTTTACAAAATGCCTGCGAAGGCAGAAGCCTGTACATTACTATGAATGCTGGCCGTGGCTAAAGTTGGCAGCCCAAAGAGGGTAAGAAATACAGGGGGACTGGTAAAGTAGCTCTTGTAGAAGGGACAAGATATGGAGTCACAGAGGAAGCTCTGGGTCAGCATCTAAAATAAAGGTGGTTTAAGAGAGAGCAGAGACATGAGGAAGGAGCCACAAAGTAGGAGCATCAACCATGAGGTCTGAGAGAAGAAGCAGCAAGCAGCCATGCAGTTTGCAGTCAGGGTTCCACCATGCAACCTGCTGTGGTGAAGTAGAAGGGAAACCGCCTTGCAGTCTGTAGTGGGGAAGGCAGCCATGTGGCCTGCAGAAAGGGTGTAAAGAGAGAGCAGGATGGAGCTGTGTGGAACCCTGCTGAGCCAACCAAAGATGGTGGGAGATGCTGGAATGCTGAACTCTGACCAGGAATGCGGACTTTTGCTTCTCTGAAGGATGTATAAAGAAGCCACTCTTTTGGGATGGGTGCCTCCCAGGATTCCACCATGATCCAGTACAAAATGTCACATGTTTCCCTGAGCCACTACATGGATGTTGAGGACAGCACACCCCAGATCCTGAAGGACAGAGCTGCTGGGAAAGGATGGTGACTCTGAAAACCATGAGTGTTCTTGTAAGTAGAAACTTGTTTTCCTCAACACTAATTGTTGGGTCAAGCATCAAGGTGACACATGGACAAGCCATCGTTTTCTTGGTTAGCTAATGACTTTTATCTCATTTTAAGTTTTTCTCTTTCTTAATCATAGGTGATGCTTAGAATCTTTTCTTATTTGGCCACGTGGATTGATGCTTCTGTAACCTATTTCCCATGGCTTGTTTCCTTGTTTACACCTTGGTAGCTCTTTTTAAGTTCTGTGTATAAATGTGCAGATATACTTTAAACACTTATATTTTGGATAAAAATGTGCAGGTTTACGTTTCAAGTATCTCTTACTGAAAGATTATTCCTTCCGTACTCGTTTATCAGACTCCATTCCTTTGGTGTATCTATATTCTAAAAGTTTATCCCTGTACCAATATCTGAAAGATATTAATCTACATTTTTATAATGTAGATTTATTTAAAGTTTTACTTTTTACATTTATGGGAGTAGAGTAAAATTTATTTTATGTACGGTGTTAGATAATCAGATTTTATTCCTTTTCCATAAAGGAAGCCAATTGCCAAAACATAAGTGACTGAAAAGTCATTCTTCTTCAATAATTCATATCAATTGTTAAATACTCTCAGCTTTTCTATATGTGGTTTCATTTTTAAATCTTGTTCAGCCAGTACATTTCTGTACTTGTGATCCACTGCAGCTTTTTAAAATTAGTATATATTTTTAATAAGTCTTGACAGCTGGAAGGAAATGTTTCAGCTTCTTATTGCAATTTCTTTAATTGCTTGTTTTTCTCTTTCCCTGTTTGTTTAATTTGTCATACAACTTTTAAAAACTTTGTGAAAATAAATTATTGTTGCAAAAATTACCCTAAGTTTCTTAATTTATTTGGATAGATGTACACATTTTTTGTATCTAAGTAAAACATTTATTTTGGTCTTCTTTTACGTTTTTAAATAGATAAAAGAGATCTTATAATTGCTTGAATTTTGTGTTTTTTCTTAAGTGATTTTTATTCTTCTATTTGGTTAGTATTAAATATGACATGTTACTGATGTGTTTGGGTGGAAGATGGAGAATGTGTAGTCAGATCAGAAAACAAAAATAAGAGACAAATGTTTTCATATTCATCATCTGCTAAAACTTTTGATTGGTATTCTTTTTCTGCTCCTTTATATATAATTTTATTTCTTGTCAATCTGTATTTTTTGTTTGTTTGCCTAAGTTAGGATAGCCAATGAAATCCTTAAAGAGGTGATGACAGGGATTTTACCTTGTTCTTTATAAAGGGAATAATTCCAACTTTGTAATAATTAAATTTTAAAAATCACCTAATAATTAAAGGTGATATGCAAGTTTTTGACAGATATCATATGTTAAGTAAACAAAACCTCATTATTAGTTCTTTTCTAAAATTTTGGTTAAGATAAGTGAGAGTTGAATTTTAAGTTTTTTCTATTTATAATCATATGTTTTTATCCTTTGTATTACTAATATAAAGAATTTAGTTAATGCTTTCCTTATTCTGTCATCCTTATATATTACATTATTGGGGAAATTCTTACTTGTCAGAATATATAATTATTGTAAACATAGCTTGCTTGATACAAATCATCAATATAATATTTTGCCAATTATATTCTTAGGTATGTTTCATCTTTATATTTTTATTTTCATATTGTACTTGTTTAGTTTTATAATAATTGTTTACCAACTTTATAAATTAAATTCGTGTGTTTCTATTTTACTTAACAGTTTGTATAACTTTCAGGTTATCATTCTCTATGAAGTTAATTTAACAAAATATAAAATGATTTTTCTTATTAAATAGACAAACAGAATTAATGGGACATGATGTAGTAATTTCAGTTTTAATTTGTAATGTTTAAATAGAGAGTGAAATTGAGGGACATTTCATGAATTTACTTGTTTTCCTTTATAATATTTTTAATAGTCTTTGCTAAACTTTTCTTCTCATAGGTTACTTTTTATGTGTAGGAGCTAAATGCCCATATTGTTTTTTGTATATTCTGGTGCTTTATTATTATTGTTGCTTTTATTCATGGTATAACAGGCAAATATATATTTATTATTTTATGTATTCTAGTTCATCATACTTTTCTTAGATATTTTTTCTTTGATATCCTCATACTTTCCTCATATTTGCTCTTAGAACTTGGAGGATGTTCTTTTCTTTTTTTTCTTTCTTTTTTTCTTTCTTTCTTTCTTTCTTTCTTTCTTTCTTTCTTTCTTTCTTTCTTTCTTTCTTTCTTTTTAGGGATTACCTCTTTGATCCACCACTTACTTTTATATGAAGACTGAGGGGAAAACCCCAAAAACATTTTATTCCTAAATGACTAGTTAGTCTTACAGCCCTTTACTCTTGCACCATTTAATGAGCCATTACTATTTTTCCCAACTGTACTTGTGAAATTATGCTAACTTAGGTGAGTAACCAACAACTGAAAATGAATGGTAATTAAAAAACAACAATGTTTTTATGCCTCACTAACATGGCAGGTCTATCATTGTCCTTTTTTCTTTTTTTATGTCAGGATCCAATATGAGATATCGCATAATAGGCACTCACTATGTCTCCTTAGTATCCTCTCGTCTAATCTCTCTCAACCATTTCTTTTGTCTGCTTTTCTTCCTCTTTCTTTTTCCTTAT
Organism: Noctilio leporinus; assembly: GCA_004026585.1. Taxonomy (NCBI): domain Eukaryota; kingdom Metazoa; phylum Chordata; class Mammalia; order Chiroptera; family Noctilionidae; genus Noctilio; species Noctilio leporinus. Next base: position 61,829 of record PVIW01002129.1, read on the forward strand.
TTCTTCGTTCTTTTTTTTTCTCTCTCTTTTTTTTTTTTTTTTTTTTTTTTTTTTTTTTTTTTTTTTTTTTTTTTTTTTTTTTTTTTTTTTTTTTTTTTTTTTTTTTTTTTTTTTTTTTTTTTTTTTTTTTTTTTTTTTTTTTTTTTACTTTCACAGCTTTTAAGGGCACTGCTCAGATGCTTTGTAGACTATATCTCATTTTGAGTTTATGTAATAATCTATTTTTTTTTTTTTGAGATTTTATTCATTATTTTCAGAGAGAAAGTCAGGCAAGGAGGGAGAAAGAGACAAAAACATCAATGTATGGTTGCCTTTCACCTGCCTCTAGCTAAGGGCCTGGCTGGAGACCTGGCTTGTGACCTGGTTATGTGCCCTGGTGGGGAATCAAACCAGCAATGTTTGGGTTCCCAGGCCAATGCCAATCCACTGAGCCACCAGCCAGGGTGTGATACATTTTTATGATTAGACTGGGGTTAGAATTTTGGGAAAGAAAATCATGGAGATAGCTCTCCTTTTCATTTCATCATCTCATCAATACACCCAGGTGGGTATCATTTGCCTCACATGTCCAAAAATGAGATACTATGTTTTAATCTGAAGATGTTTGCATTTATGAGGAAACTTCTGGCTGTCTAGTAAATGTGTCTTCACTGAACTAACATTCTCTTAGTTTAATGATATCTCCCTCTCATGTCCCTTTTAAAGTATGTGTTTTGTGTCATTTGTCACACATTTTTATACTTGGGATCTACTTTGTGGCACATCTCAGAGTTGTAATTGATTTCCTCCTCACTTGCACAGCATCTAAATGTGGCAAGAAATGCATGGACACATTCCCACGCTTTCATCCAGAAAATGTGTACGCTGAAACATCTCTATCCACTGATGCTCATCACCCGGGCAACCACCATACCCCCAGAGGCGGGCAGGTTGTCACTCCCTCAGGAGTTTCGTCACTCACCACATTCTTGTTGACATGCTTTCCCTAAGATAATATCACATCACAGTGGTTTGCTCTCTGTTAGTATTACCAGCCAGACAGAATTATCCTTTCGTGACAGTAACTTGTATCGAGGAATTTCATTGTCCTCTGCTCTCAAATTTCCTTCATCTGTTATCATGGCCATATTATTCCTTCAGTTAGATTTTTCTCGTTTGAATGTTGTTCTAGCTTATTTCTTGCGGAGACAATCCAATTAGTGCTGTATTTGACTTCTTATCTCTCCTGGTAGCTTTCCTGATGCAGAGTTGGATTAGTCTATTTACCATCAGCATAGTTTGTGCATGGGGGTCTGTGGCAAGCAAGCCCGTCCTCTGGTATTTCTCAATGTAGTCATTTTATTACTAAGACTTACTTTCCATGATGTCCTTTAACAAATTGTTTAATTGTCCCATACTTCTATTTTCACATAAAAAATATAATTTGTCATGAAAACTTAACTTACATCACTTCAGAGAGAAAACTATCAGTTTCAAGAGAAAGAGGCAGAGACAATGTCCCTGCCACAGGTGACAGACCTTCCCAGGAAAAGGTGATGGAATGCGACACCTGGACCTCCTCCAGTCAAGAGGAAGTCATTTGTCCTGACCTGGAGTAAAACCATGCACTCAACAGGAACTGCATTATTTTTGTTTTTTCTCTCATGGTTGTTTTGTGCAAGTTTGGCAGAAATGTAGCAACCTTTCCACTGGTATAGGGATCGCAGAAATTTTTCTGGGGCAAATTTCTCTTGTTTCATTAAATGAAGGAATATAATTTGATAGTTGGGAACAGTTTTAATCATTTGGTGTAAGATGAAGGAAAGATACAAGATAGTCAAGAGTAACAGGTTATTTAATGCTCTTGATGAGGCTGTAACTCACATGTATTTTGAAAACATTGTGAAGAGGAGGAACACAATACCTGATCCCCAATGTATTTATTACTGATTGTGAAGATTGATTTAAACTTAAGAGGGCTGCAATGGCATACAGTGGTGTAAATTGGATAAAGGTCTGCTTCATTAAGACCCTGTGGATTTTGGTAATGGTCTATACATGCTAAGGAAGCCAGTTAGAGAGCATACTCTTACTGACTCTGGACTAACGGATCTAAATCTATTAAAGTCAAAACTGAATAACAGATAACATTGCAACACTTAAATGGAGTAGCTGTGTAAACTCTGACTCATATCTCTGGTCTAGGAACGATCAGAGGCCTTTCACTCTCAATTTCAAATGACCCTAGGACAATGCTATTGATAGGTGTTTGAGAACCAGGTGCACGACATTAGCTGGCAGCTGGCTACAAATGCAAATTCTTAGATTCCATTTCAGACTTACTGAATCAGAATCTCTGGATGTGGGGATAAGGGCAACTGTGTGAACAAGAGCTCAGGGTAATGATTTGAGTATTCAACTTGAGAGAAGCACTGCTCCGAGACCATTGGTGACAGCTGGCAGTAAGGAGAACCCACCGTGTACAGGACACAGGGAGCAACAGAACGTTCTACTGGGAGATGGGCTTTCCCTCTCTGTACAGAAGCAACATGGGTTGTGTGATGAAATATATTTTGACCAAAACTGAACAAAAGTGGATGGCGGTGGCTGTTCATTTTTGTGGAGCTCTTTTTTCTTGCCTTTGTCACAGCGGTGGTGTAGGTAGCATGCAGCTCTCCCCTGACTCCAGAAGAACCAGGAACAGCGGAGAGCCCTGTTAATGAAACCTTGCTGCACAGTACGTGCGCCAACGACTCCCTCACATTGTGCATTTCCCTCCATGGCACTCTGGAGGCTGGTGCTTCTGCCATGAACTTGCTGAAGTTTTCTGGCTCCCAGATGCCTGCAAGTCCATTTTTCTTTACGACACCCAAGATTGTACTACAGGTTCTATAACGCTCCCAGCTCTCTAACCTCTGCGCAGACCTCTGCAAGGAAAAGGCCCTACTGTTACAGCAATACCCACTCTCCTATTACACAAAGAAAACTCATGATTCAAACAAGGCTTTCCCTTGGCACTTGTAATGTAAGCTTTATTACACCTGTGGCCATGTTAAAAAAGCAAAGGAGAGAGAAGGAAATCAACCAGGAAAACACAGACCTTTTTATTTTGCAGGAGCGAAATAAAGAACGATGCCTTCCATAAGACAAAGGAACGGGCCTATCCACGGGAAGAAGATCCCGTGCCTGGCAAATGTATTCAGCACAGCTAAAGCCAAGCAGAAGGCCCATAATCATGACTCTCCACACCTTTCAGCATGTTAGAAACTCTTTACTCAATAAGCAATTATAGAGTTTAATTTTAATGGAAAAAGAACAACATCTGAAATTGTTAAGGAGGCCAGAGTAGCAAAGTGTCACTCCTATAGGAAGTTCTCAATAAGTCTTTTATTAAATGAATGAATGAATGAATGAATGACCTCATGGGCAATTGAGCTCTGTCAAATACAAAAAGCAACCCAGAACAATGATACTTTGTCCTGATTATTAAATGAAGATTGCTTTTATTTTCCTAGTGATTATTTAGGACAGACAATTTTGAGAAGCAAACGTGTAGAAGGAGCTTAAATGCTCTAAATTGTTCAGTATAAAAGGGAAACAAAAAATTATCCCCATCCCATGTACTTGTTTAGGAGACAAAATAACCTAATGAATAAAGATAATTTGAAATAAAACTTTGTAAGAATTAAATTATTATCCAATTGTTTGTATGAATAGTATCATTACTAAAGGCTTTACATTACTATGTTATTTTAGGCTGATGCACTTGTCTGAAAGTGATGACAAATGCAGCTTGTTTCTCTTTTACCCAATTTTTTAAAGGTTGACCAGAGACTAGTGGGTAAATTGTAAGGGAAGGAAAGACCATGGCCAGACTCTGTTGTCCACATGGCAATGAGCGCTAAATATATAAGGAGTTAAAATTTCAGCAATTAAGGGCCCTGGCTGGTGGTACAGTGCTTAAGGCACTGGCCTGCAAACCCAAAGGTTGCTAGTTCGATGCCCAGCCAGGTCTCCAGCCAGGTCCATAGCTGGAGACATGTGATGTCTTTCTCCCTACCTGCCTTTCTCCCTTCCCTTCTCTCTAAAAAATAATAAATACAATCTTTAAAATTTTTCAGCAATTATAAAAGCTGTGACTTTGAACAGTCATAAGTTTTTTTCACAAGAATGAAACATTTTCTCCTCCACACTAAAAATAAGGTTAAGACTAAGTATTAGGAGATAGAAGTCATGATCGTAGAATATATGTAGAGGATTCAGATTAGAGAGAAAATGCACCACTTAGTTGATTTCTATAGTGCAACCAGCATCATATGAAAAGCCAAGTTTCTGAACTCAGATTCAGCTAAAATGGAATGGGGTGGCAGAGGGAGAGAGGAAAAATTTCTGACCAGCAAGTCAATAGCACCAGACAGTTTTCAGAATACCTAAGAGAGAAGCAACACCTCTTTAAATATACTACTGATAAAAATGTGGTACTTAGAACTTTTAATTAAGTATGGAAACAAAGGCTTAATTTTTGTCCTTTGTTTTTCTGGAGACAAGTAATCAAGACTAGGATACAAAGAGGTGACATTGCAAAACAGACGTGTGGTTGTGAGACAAAGACAGACTTAAGAAATGAAAATATCAGGAATTGAACTGATGAGAAAACTAGGATAAAACCAGTAGTTTTTAAAAGTCAATTATTTCATGAAACATAAATGTGGAATTGTTGTCAAAATAGCTTGGCATGCATGGGTTTTATATAGAATTATGGTTGTGATAGTGTATAACAAGGATAAAATAACTCTATGCTCATCATTCCTTAATGAAGATTCATTCATTCTTTACTAATTATTAGTTATGGGAACCAGTCTATATTAAAGAAACCTTCCAAAAATTTTATAGGTGTATATCTTGATAGGGTGGATCTTCTCTGGCAATGATATGGAAGAGTGCACTGAGTAGAGAAGACAAAATCTACTGGGGGAAAAAAAAAAAAAAAGAACTGTCTTTGCCTGATTTCTGAGGGTTTTTTTCCCCCTACATTTTACGTTCCTCCTGGAGACTTTTAACTGTTGACTGCAGTGAACATGCCCGTTTCTATGCAGACTTCTAATCCCACTGCATAGAAATAGTCGTAATACGCTCTACCCAGGCAGCTCAGTTGGTAGGAGCATTGTCCCAATATGTCTAGGTTGTGGGTTTGATGCTCCATCAGGGCACATACAAAAGTCAGCTGATGGATGAATAAATGAATCAATAGGTGGAACAGCAAATTCTCTTTCTTTCTCTCTCTCTCTTTCATAAATAAATAAAAATTTAAAAATATAAATACTCATAATATCAATAATTGGGCTTGTCATAGCAGGAAATTGTAGGCTAACCACCAACTCAGGGTAGTCTTTGGTAATTCATGTTAATAGTATAAATATAATCTATTATTTTCTGAAATGTATTTTGTGCTAAACCTTATGTTTCATATGAATTGTCAGTATGTAATTTAAAAAATTCCATGGTTTAGGTATTTTTATTGTCCCTTTATTATTGGTGAAAAAGTTGAGGCAAATATAGATTAAATAATTTGTTTGAGGTCACAATGCTTCCAGAGAAAGGTCTACAACACACACTTGGTTTACATTGTTTGCAAGCATCTCAAAATTTAGTTGCTTTCTTAATGTTTAAAATGTTACTTAATAGCTTTGATAAGATTGACATTTGTTTGTAATATAAAATTAGCTGTAGAACATATATGCCAGGTATCACTGTAGATTCCATTCTTAAATATAAATTGGATTACTCATAGTAAATTTAAAACAATTTTGTGAACAGATTATCCTTGGTAAATTTTTTTTTTTAAACTCAGATATGTATTCATTATCCTTTAATCTGGTAAACAAATCAATTCTTCAATGTGAATACCTTTTCTTGATTCTTTATTATGATAAATATTTTTCAGCATAAAACAAAAAATGAATCTATATTATGTCAAGTAAGTGTAGTTTCCAGAACCTGAGGTAATCACTCTGTTTCCTACGTTTAGAACAAATGAAAGGCATTACTCTTCAATTGCTATAAAACAAAATCATAAACAAAAAAGTACTGTGTTTCTATCAAAAATACAAAACTGTGACTTAGGTTAGAGTGGCAAATAAGAAATAAAAATACAGTACAGGACAATTGAGTTAATTTGAATTTTACGTAAGTGATAATTTTTTAATAGAAGTGTATGCTATATAATACTTGCAGGGACATATTAAAAAGTTGTTTTTGTTGCTTGTCTAAAATCCAAATCTAATCAAACACCATGTATTTTTTGGTAGCTATTTTAAATACCCAAGTAAAAGAATTTATAGTTTGTGAAGATAAATAGATCAAATGTGCATTCTCTGCAGGAACAAAATTGGCCTTTGAAGAAA